>VDFB02271358.1:148941305-149171201 GCA_007258455.2 Sequoia sempervirens | reverse complement strand
AATACTTTCTCTTTTTTTAGCAGCTCTTATCAAATTTCTAGGATTTACTTTTATACATTTACTAATCTTACTTAACATTCTTTTATTTGAAGTTGCTTCAACTAGAGCAGTTGTTATTGCACGACGAGCGACATTTTTATCTTTCAATCGAATTTTCTTACCTATAAAATCAATAACATTAGCAACACTAGATATGACTTGTTCTACCTAATCATCTTTCTTTTTTGATTTTACCAAAACACCTAATTTTTTCATCACTTTTCTCATTTTCAACATTCTCATCAATTGCACCATGAGTTGACATTGGAATCCTAATTTCTTTCTATAAAAAAACATTTTATATATTTTATTTCCATAATTTCTAATTTGTCTCAAAGAAACTTTACCACAAAGGTTATCTAGCACATCTGTTTCAATTGTAAAAAAAACATTTTCACCTTCATCCATAGGAGTTTCATTTTCATTCACACAAGGGGTTTCATTTTCATTTTCAAATGTAAAAGGGATTTCATTATCATTTTCATCAATATGAGGGATTTCATTTTCATTTACATTCTCATAAGATATAATTTTATCATTTTCTTGTTTCCATTGTTTCAACTCCTAATATTATTGATCTCATCAATGGTGTATCTCACCATCTAAAACAAGCAATATCACATTATGAAACTTGGTTTGAAACACATACATGATAGATTGTTTGAATAGGTGCATTTTCCATATCATTGGGATGTGGGTTTGAAGACACACCCGAACTTGTTTGCATATCATTCAAAGTTGAAGTTGAAGGCACAGTTGGGTTTGTCTCCGTAATTGCATTTTCTTCTATATTCACCATCTCCACATTTGCATCATCTACATTCATTTCATCATTCATGGCTTCCTCTTCAACATTCTTGGAACTAGATGCTTCCAAATATTTCATTTGACGATTCCTTTCTCTCCTTTCCCTTTGTCTTTTTGCCTCCTTATCTTTATTTGCTTGAACTTCTTCGGGTGTCATTAACTTTCTACATCTTTTTTTTTGTCTTTGCTTATCACCCATGGTTACCAAACCCTCTTTGATCACAAAAACAATAATTCAAGAAACTTATTTTCAAATTTCTACCTCCTTCAAATATTCAAATTAAACTATGTACTATGAAGATCATTTTTTCTATAAACTCTGAAGTACAAAAACATCATGAGTACATCCAAAAATTCACTTTTTCCAAATCTTCTTGTAAAAAGTTCTTGCACTTGATTCCACTTCAGAAAATTCAACCTGCACTTTGTCTCTTCCAACAATTTGAATAGAATATACCTACACAAGACAAATTTGCAATAAAAAACGCAAAAAATGACACTTTCCGACTATACTACATAAAAAGAATGTTGCAGGAAAATCGTAATTTACCAGAATTTTTTCAATTAGGGGAAAACGGCTATATTAGAAATGCGTATGCGTTATGAAACACGTACGCGTTATGTTCAAGAAATGCATACGTGTTTCATAACGCATACGCGTTACATATTCCCAACAGGTCAATGGGTAACACATATGTGTTATGAAACGCGTACACGTTTCTTTTGAATAACGCGTACGCGCTATTTAAAAATTGAATTTCCACACCACATCCAGCCTTGGTTTTAGGCTTGGGAAAGACTTGGCAATCCGAGCCTTAGCCTTTGACCTGCAACTAAAAAACTAAGGCAGATTGAAGAAGAGTGTTCAACTTTGACAACATAGCTGATGGACTTTTTTTCTGAATGAATCTATAAAATTAAAACCCATTAGAGAACACAATGTCTAATTTCTAAATATATAACTTTTGTTAAAATTGGATTATTTTTGCTATTTTTTAATTAATTTCTAATCAAACTAGTCATTTAAATTGAAATATCAATTTTTTTTAGTTTTTTAATAACTTTTTATTGGTTAAGTTTCTTGTAAAAAAATTTATATGGAATCAAACTTAAGACAATTATCTACACAATAAAAAAAAAGAGTCAAAAAATGTTTTTTTTAGGTCCAATTATGTTGTCCGTACACATTGATTTTAAAAAACATCAATTAAGGCCAATAAAAAATTAATAAAAAATAAAATATTTAACCAAAAATTACAAAAAAAATTCCACATCAAACTTCATGTTGTTAGCTCTCATTTCCAAAAAGGAATTAGTAAAATAATTTTATTTGGGTCAAAAAGTGTTGTTCGTACACTTGCTTGGTATGGTAAAAAAATAGGGACTTTTAAAAAGTGGTTTTTATAGATCCCTATCAAAATTTAATTTCCATAATCTGGGTATCTTAATAATTTACATATTTGGAAAGTAGATTCAAAATTATAGATTTCATATTATTTAATTTTTTTAATATTCATTGTGTAAGTGCCTCAAATTTTCAGTCCAAATGTGATAAATTCTGAAAAACAGCAAAAACATTTCCACTTTTTGAGCTTTTTGTGTACCCAACTTCTTGCATCAGCCCATATTCTATGCAGTCACCCCACTATCATCCAATATTTAAATGCCTTCCATTGTAATTGAAGATATTTGGTCAAGACTTCACACTTCAACTTAATTGTCCTAGCTAAACAACAAAGTTTAAACTATTGTGAAACTTAAAACAATTAAACTTGAGAACTTTTCTATTTTGCACATGCATTGTCGGTAGGTAAACATTGTTTGAGGAATTTTGCCAAACACTTCACAAGCTTTCGCTCTGCTTGTGCTTCCACCCCTGCTTCCAAACTCTAATGAAAATTCACTGTAAATCATGCTTTGATTCATGTCCATACCCTATTCCATGCCTCCCAATTTGGCATATACCAATTGCATTTGCCAAGGTTTTAAGCCAAATTCCATAACCTTATTTAATAAGATAGAGGTAGAGGTAGGTAAGAAGAAAGAGATAGAGAGAGGAGTGAGAGAGAAAGAGATACAAGTAGACGTATTGAGGTATAGATAGGGAGGGGGAGAGAGAGATAGGGAGATAGAGATAGAGGGAGCAAGAGAGAGAGAAAGCAAGCGATAAAGATAAGTAATAAAGAGGTATAGATAGGTGAAAAGATAAAGTGATAGAGATAGAGGTAGGGAATGAGAAAGAGGGAGTGCGTGCATAGTGAGAGAGATATGGAGAGGAATATATATTTACAAATAAATAGAGAGGGAGGGAGAGTGGGGAGAGAAATAGAGGGAGGAAAAAGAAGAGAAATAGAAAGAGGGGGTGATAAGGAAAGAGAGGGAGATAGGAATGAAGATTATAGAAGCAATGTGAGAAGGATAAACATATAGAGAGGGAGAGATGGAATGAGAGAGAAAGAGGGAGATGATTCAAGGGAGCGATGAAATAAGAGAGAAAGAGGGGAGAGTGAAAATTATTACATGTATATAATAATAAGTATTATAGAAATTTGATTAAATTTCTATTATTTGATGTTTAGATAATATTATCATATTAAATTAAATTTAATGTAATTTTATTTATATATATGTTATTTAATATTATTATCATTTTGGATTCCTACAATTGATATCTCTCCACGTTTTCTATATAGACTATGTAATAGGATAGATATGCTAGTTGTCAGGGGGCTAGCTTTTTGCACTCTTATAGCACACTTTCCTAACTTGCCTGCGGCACCATTTTCTGCTTACTCGAGCTACCCCGTAGGATGCTAGCTCTTTGGGACGGATCCGGATTACGCCTTCCTTAAAACACCAAGCTCTTTTTTTTGCAGCGGAATGTATTCACGACTCTAGCACGGGATCACACTAGAACCAACGGTACTCACGAAACCTCAGCCGGGTGGCTGCTGATCCGAATGTAGGGTAATAACAAGCTTTATTGTCTTAAAGAAGCCTCTGGCTCAATTACAATAAAAGAGAGTCTTTGATACTCTCACAAGACTAGTTACAAACAATGAGTCCCTGACTCACTGCACAGCTACCCCTAGAATCACGACACTCTTCAGGTTCTGATGACCCCTTCACGTGACCTCTAATCCCTGCTCTACTTCTGACTAGAACTGCTATTGTTGATGACGATCTCTGTTGATCTTCAAGTAGGAACGTCGCGTTCTCCCAATCGAGCTACACGACGGATTACCCTGTCCACAGCCTGAGTCCCCCTTGTAGGGACAAGGCTGACCTCAACGCGATGCTTGCTTTGCACTTTTTGGAACTCTCTGCACTGGGAGCATTCAATGCAGTATGAACCTTCGCTTTGAGGGCTTGTTGGCAATTTTAGCTGGGTGTAGTGTTTCAACTACTTCGAGGATTCATGCTCCCCTATATAAGCTATTTGTTTGAATCCCAGCAGGTGGTAGGATGACACCGAGGAATGGCCAAAGGCCCCAATTTCCTCCTTAACATCATACTACGCCGGAGACTGGACTTCTGAACCCCAGATCCCCAATTTCTGTCCTTTTCTAAACTATCTGAGTTGCGACCTCCGATGAGTCCACTTTCGGGACTGCGTCCACCCCCAGGGTGTCCGGCTTAACTCGAACTCCATGTTGAATCCGACTTGCGCTCCAACGGTTGAGTTCCACTCCACAGTGTGTTCGCCTTATTGGAACACTGGTGCGAGTCCCAAAATAGGACTGCACTCGGTCGCGAGGGTGATTTTCCCTGCGTCCCTGATGTTGGACTCTCAAACCCCTGACATTCTCCCCCACTTAAAAATAGGCGACGTCCCTGACGCCTGCACACAAATCACCTTGATGGACTGGTGCGAAGAATGCGCCTGACTTTCTTTCGGGGCTTAGACTTGAGCCTGGGAGTCCCTTTGGAGGAACTCCAGGATCTGATCTTCAAACTTCCACAGGCTTTCTGCTTTTTCCCATGTTGCTTCATCCCTGGGTTGGCCCTGCCAATGTACCAAGAACTCACGCCACCTGTAGTTGCCGAATCTGCGCTCCTTGACTACAAGTACTTCCTGTATCTGCACGTTGGGCTTATCCAACACATTTGCTGGCCCTCTGTTAGGGATACTTCTACTTGGGTCCTCTGCATCATAATGTATAGGATGGAGTTGGCTCACATGGAATACGTTGTGCACTTGCATGTGGCTTGGAAGTTTCAGCTTGTAGGCCACTTTACCTACCTTCTCCACAATCTCGTAAGGTCCTTCGAACCTTCTTATGAGAGCATGGCTCAAGCCCTTTGGTGGCTTGAACTGAATCAAATCCAATTTTAGGAGTACCTTGTCTCCTACCTTGAAGTCCACGGCCCTTTTGTTGACGTCCGCATACTCCTTCATTCTTTCTGCAGCCTTAACCATGTGATGGCGAGCCAAGTCCACTCTATCTTGCCAATCCTTTAGATGATCTACTGCTGTGGGGCATGGCCCTCTGTATCCACTTAGTATTGTATGCGGGGTCAAGGGTTGTTGTCCAGTTGCCAAGTGAAACGACGAGTACTGGCTTGACCTCGATTTCTGTAGGTTGTAACAGAACTGTGCAGAATCTAAAAGCTTCAGCCAATTTGACCGGTTCGACCACACAAAGTGTCTCAAATAATCCTCCAGCACTGCATTGATCCGCTCGGTCTGGCCGTCGGTCTCCGGGTGATGGCTTGTGGACATGAGGAGCTTCGTTCCCATGAGCTTAAACAATTCTGTCCAGAAATTTGATGTGAAACGGGCATTCCTATCACTGATGATACTTAGTGGGACACCCCAATACTTGACCACGTTTCGATAGAAATAGTCGGCGGCAACCTCGGCTGTGCACGGTGTCTGACACGGCACAAAGATCCCATACTTCGAGAATCTGTCGACTACAACCATTATACTTGAATAACCATCGACGTTGGGTAGGCCTATTATGAAGTCCATTGAAATACTGGCCCAAGGTCGAATCAGAACTGGTAGGGGTTGGAGCAAGCCTGCGGGAGCCTGTGTCACGACCTTGTCCTGCTAACAAATGAGGCAACTTCGGACATAGTCATCTACATCCTTCCGCATCATCGGCCAGAAGAACCCTCTTTCCAAGAGCGCAAGAGTCCTCTTTTGTCCTGGGTGTCCTGCCCACAAGGTGTCATGACACTCGTACATTAGGTCTCTTCTTAAACTCTTGTATCTGGGAACATAGACTCTGTTCTGCGTAAACATCATAATTCCATTTTGTTCACTGAACTTCCTAGTCTTCCCTTCTTTACACTGCTTCCACAGAGCTACAACTTGAGGATCTTCCAGCAAGCCCTGCTTGATGTTCTCAACCATTTCCGACGAGAGAGTCACCTGACTTGCATTGCGCTCATCACTTTCTGACTCACCCTCTACTGCCATTAACTATGCTTTTCTGCTCAGTGCATCCGCCACAACATTCTGCTTTCCAGGGTTGTATTGGATCTCATAGTCGAACTCAGCTAGAAACTCTTGCCATCTATCCTGCTTTGGTGTGAGTTTCGCTTGTGTCTTGAAGTATGTTGAACTGATGTTATCTGTCTTGACAACGATCAGTGCACCCAATAAGTAATGCCTCCACGTTCAAAGATAATGTATGATTCCTGTCATTTCCTTTTCATGGGCGGGATAGATCCTTTCTCTATCCTTCAACTTTCTCGACTCAAAAGCCACTGGATGTCCTTCTTGCATAAGAACACCCCCAACTGCAAAGTCCGATGCATCACTCTGCACCTCAAAAGGCTTACTGAAGTCAGGTAGAGCAAGCACTGGTTCCGTGGTGAGCTTCTCCTTGAGTAACTCGAACGCTGTCCTGCACTTATCTGACCAGTTCCATTTTCTGTCTTTCTTCAAGAGGTCCATCAAAGGGGCGGCTATCTTAGAATAACCCGCCATGAACTTCTTGTAGTAGTTTGTCAAGCCCAAAAACTGCCTCACTTCGTGAATATTTTGAAGCGGCTCCCAATCCCTGATTGCTTGGAGCTTTTCTGGATCTGGCCTGATCAAACCTTTGCCCACGATATGACCAAGGAAGTGAACTTCCTCTTGGGCGAAAACACATTTTTCCTTTTTAACGAAGAGTTGGTGCTCCCGGAGCAACTCAAACACCTCCGCCAGGTGAACCTTATGTTCCTCCATGGTCTTACTGTATATCAGGATATCATCTAGATACACCACCACTGACTTATCCAAAAGTGGACGGAACACGTCATTCATAAGTGTGCAAAAAGTCGCTGGAGCATTGCACAGCCCGAAAGGCATGACCATAAATTCATATGACCCATATCTGGTCACACAGTTCACCTTTTCTTCATCCCCTGCTGCAATTCTGACCTGAAAGTAGCCCTGCTTTAAATCTAACTTTGTGAAGACCTTCACCCCTGCTAGGCGATCGAAGTAGTCAGCTATTAGAGGTAGGGGATATTTGTTTTTGATGGTAAGATTGTTGAGTGCCCTGAAGTCTACGCATAGCCTTAGTGTTCCGTCTTTCTTCTTTTGGAACAAAACTGGCGCTCCATATGGTGAACGAGATGGCTTAATGTATCCCGCCTCTAGCAACTCTTCTAGCTGCCTCTTAAGCTCCACCATCTCAGGGCCAGACAACCGATATGGTGCCTGGGCAGGAGGCCTCGCTCCTGGCTGCAGTTCAATTCGATGGTCCACCGCTCTTCTCGGTGGGAGTTCTGTCGGTAGCTTTACTGGTATTCTGTCCTCAAACTCTAGTATGATTTCGTCGACATCTGGTGGAACGGGTGCCTCAGTGACACCATCCATTTCATCCCACCCTCCAAGCAAGGCAGCTAAGAACATTGGTTCTTTGTTGTTCTTCTTTGCTGACTTCTTTATGCTCAGAGCCGAAACCACCTGGTTCTTCCCACTCTGTCTCCTTTCTGTCGTCTTTACCAGACTCGTGTGAGCTGGGTCCATAAACATGAGACTCTCCAAGTGAGGGATTACTGCTACTTTTCTGAGCCTTAAGAACTCTTGGCCTAGGATCATCTCAAAATCTTCCATTTCTATGGCCATTATCTCCATCTTGTTGTGCCAACTCCCAACTGATGTGGGTACATCCCGGATGATACCACTGATCTTCTGTGCTGGTGAGGAGACAACTTTAAAGGTACTCGTGCCTGCTTGCACCTTGAGTCCCATTGCTTTGGCTATCTTAGCTGAAATGTAGTTGTGGGTGGCCCCTGAATCCACCAATGCAACAATGCCTTTTCTGTTCAGGCGTGCATCCACGAAGCACAACTTATGCTTTTCCATGGGTGTGGCCGCTGTGGCCTTCGACTAATCTAACGTTGACGCATTGAGCACGTGCAACTGAACAACTCCCAACTTTGTAGCTGATCCATCTTGCTCTACTGAACCTTCTGCACTGTTTATCCTCTGCCTTTCTAGACATTCCCTAGCCCAATGGTTCCCTTTGTTGCAGATAAAGCATGTACCAATTGTCTTGGTTGTGTTCTTCAATCCACCTCCAGATCCTTTTGTCGAATTGGGGCCCGACCCCTTTTTCTGATTTCCACTGGCCTTAGTTGAAGTACTCGGTCATGCCTTCGCTAGGTCCTTGCTGTCCTTCGACACTGATTGAGTCTTCTTTTTGAACTTTTGTTGGCCACCCGATTCTTTGTTCGACTCCCTGCTATAGTTAGTCAATCGGTATGCTGCGGCGACGGCTGCATTCAGGGTCGTCACATTAGAGCGCTAGAGCTCGGTTTGAGCCCACATCGGTAGACCTCTCATGAACTGGAATAGCTGATCTTGCTCAGACATATCTTGTATTTCGAGCATCAGACTGGTAAATTCCTTGATGTAGTCCCGCATCTTATCGGTATATTTCAGTTCCATGAGCTGCATTCGTGCAATCCAAGAAGAGTTCTCGGGTTTAAACTGCAATCTCAATGCTTCCTGGAGCTTGGCCCAGGTGTCTACCACTGGCACTAGTTTTCCCTTCTTTAGATCCTCCACTCTGTTTCTCCACCAGAGCTTCACCGCATCTATAAGGTAGGTTACGGTAGTCTTGATCTTGGCTTCTTTTGACAAGCCTGTCATTGTGTCAAGATACTGGTCCATATCCCAAAAGTAATTTTCTAGGACCTTATTGTCCCGTTGTCCGCTATATTCTGACGGACGTTTGGCTGGGAGAGCAAAGCTGACGCCTCCCTGAGACATCGAGGTGACGAGGGTCTTTACGAACTTCATATCGTCTTCCATCCTTTGTTGTTCTCTGATCCCAGCCCTTAGCTGATTCTGCAGTGTAGAGACTTGCACCTCCAACTGGCTAATTCGGTATGCCGAACCGATTTCTTCTTGCTCCAACATCCTTTCTTCCAGGTCAGTTATTCGGTCCTTCGTCTTTGTCCTCAAGCGACGCGGGTTTAGATTGATTCCTCCCTGTGCTCTCGGTGACGACACCTCATGTTGACTTTGTTCAACTAGGGGACTTTCTTCCCCACGAGAGATGCGCTTTGCATCCGAACCATCCTGACCATTTGATGTTGTTCTCATTGACATGATGTTAACTCGGCGTATCAAGAGACTGAGCTCTGATACCAACTGTCAGGGGGCTAGCTTTTTGCACTCTTATAGCACACTTTCCTAACTTGCCTGTGGCACCGTTTTCTGCTTACTCGAGCTACCCCGTAGGATGCTAGCTCTTTGGGATGGATCCGGTTTACGCCTTCCTTAAAACACTGAGCTCTTTCTTTTGCAGCGGAATGTATTCACGACTCTAACACGAGATCGCACTAGAATCGGCGGTACTCACGAAACCTCAGCCGGGCGGCTGCTGATCCGAATGTAGGGTAATAACAAGCTTTATTGTCTTAAAGAAGCCTCTGGCTCAATTACAATAAAAGAGAGTCTTTGATACTCTCACAAGACTAGTTACAAATAATGAGTCCCTGACTCACTGCACAGCTACCCCTAGAATCACGACACTCTTCAGGTTCTGATGACCCCTTCACGTGACCTCTGATCCCTGCTCTACTTTTGACTAGAACTGCTGTTGTTGATGACGATCTCTGTTGATCTTCAAGTAGGAACGTCGCGTTCTCCCAATTGAGCTACACGACGGATTACCCTGTCCACAGCCCGAGTCCCCCTTGTAGGGACGAGGCTGACCTCAACGCGGTGCTTGCTTTGCACTTTTTGGAACTCTCTGCACTGGGAGCATTCAATGCAGTATGAACCTTCGCTTTGAGGGCTTGTTGGCGATTTTAGCTGGGTGTAGTGTTTCAACTACTTCGAGGATTCATGCTCCCCTATATAAGCTATTTGTTTGAATCCCAGCAGGCGGTAGGATGACACCGAGGAATGGCCGAAGGCCCCAATTTCCTCCTTAACGGCATACTACGCCGGAGACTGGACTTCTGAACCCCAGATCCCCAATTTCTGTCCTTTTCTGAACTATCTGAGTTGCGACCTCCGATGAGTCCACTTTCGGTACTGCGTCCACCCCCAGGGTGTCCGGCTTAACTCGAACTCCATGTTGAATCCGACTTGCGTTCCAACGGTTGAGTTCCACTCCACAGCGCGTTCGCCTTATTGGAACACTAGTGCGAGTCCCAGAATAGGACTGCACTCGGTCGCGAGGGTGATTTTCCCTGCGTCCCTGATGTTGGACTCTCAAACCCCTGACACTAGCAATATAATATAATAATATAATATTTAATAAATATTATTAAAATAGTATATTAATCTATATATTATATGTTGAGCTATCATTTTGGAGGCATTTTTTCTTTTCTTTTTTACTTTTTGTTTTTTTAAAATTAAAAAAAATTCATTAGAGATGTATAATATATAGATTAAGATATTAAGATAGATAAATTAGTTAATTTTATATATAATTATAATTTTTCTGTATATTAAATATATAATTTGAAATTTGAAAAAAAATCATTAAATAAAAAAGATAATAGTGTTAAAAGTAAAATTAAGAAGATAAAAATTTAAAATAACCAAAGCATAAAAATTAAAAAGTTCTTAATTGTATTTTTTGCTTCAGTGTTTCAATAAAAAAAATTAAAAAGTTAAAATGCATAAAAGAACCGAATTAATATGAGTGTGCATAGTACGCGAATAATTATAACTGCATGATAACTTTGGAATATGGTATCCACTTTGTCTGCTTTTTATTTTATTTTATTCTATCAAAGCACACTTTTACTATTTATTATTATTATTAATTATTAAAGGGCTGATTTCTTTCGTCTTCAAACCCAAAGGAAAGGGAATCTGCTCTTTTAAAACAAGTGGGCATCGCATAATGAAAGAAAATTAGGAATAAATGGTAAAGTAAAAAGAAACAAATGTTTAAGAAATCCGTAGGAAGTCCAATACTTATACCACGTACCCCAACAAAAAGAAAAACTGAATCACAACTGAAGAACAGCCAGCCAACACAGTAAAAATTTGACCTGACAGGTACGGTCATCCGTCAAATGAACACAAAACAGCCGTCAAAATTTTTGATCGTGGAAGCTCTACAAAGAAAAATACGGCTGTGAAATTTATCACGTGAACCCGCTTTTCTCGTTTGTGGTTTTTTAATCGATGTACTATATTATTTAAAATTTGAAAAAAATCAATTTTCATAAATTTTATATTTAAATAATAATGTTAAAAATACAATTAAGAAGATAAGAATTGAAAAATGCATAAAAGAACCAAAGCCATAGATCACTTTTTCTTGAGCCCAACTATCTCAGAATCTTAAGAAAATTAGAAAGAAGGCCAGAATTAATCTAAGAGTGTGTAGCACACAACGAATAATTATTATTGCATGACAACTTTGGAATATGGCACCTACTTTGTCTGCTTTTTATTTTATTTTATTTTATCAAAGCAATACCAAGTTCTGATTTCTTCGTCTTCAAACCCAAAGCAAAGAGAATCTGCTTTTATAACAAGTGGGCATCGCATAATTGATGTACATTGCATTCCCAATTAAAGTAAATTAGGAATAAACTTATGATATTGCTATCAGGGTTCAACCGTGTAGTTTCGAGTCAAACTCATTGACCCATGTTTCATGAGTAGTGGTTCAACAAGAACCCATCTCTCATGATATCGAATGGTCCACTTAGCACTCATTGCATCTAGGTGATGCTCACAGAGGTGAAGCACTGGTCCATCCCGGGATGTCAACAAATCTGTGAAATATAGGAATAAACTTTACATTGTATTGCTCCAGAAGACTCCTTTTGTTATAAATTCTGAGAGTTGCAGGATTGTTATACTCAGATTCAACCAAGTTTGAATTGCTTTGCTACTCAATTCTACTCTCTATATTCAGAGTCTGTAACAAATCAAAGATGGCGGCTGGACTTGCTATTGCGTTTGTTGAGGGTGTGATGGGAAAACTTGGCGAGATTGCATTGAATGGGGCTGTGAATGAGGCATCTCTGCTACTCAATTTCAAAAGTGACTTTCAATGGTTGAAGAAGCAGCTCAGTCAGATATGTGGTTCTCTGCAAGCTGCAGATGAGCTAAGTGGGCACACTGACGATGTGAAAAGATGGCTGGCGGAGGTGAGGAATATTTGTTTTGATGCAGAAGATATAATTGATGAGTGTGACATTGAGCATTTGTATACAAATACCAGTCAGTCGTGTGTGCAATTGTAGTCAATTAGTCTTAAAGTATAAGATGGGGAAGAGGATTAAAGAGCTCAAAGGTAGGATTAACTCTACCATTGAAGATGCACAGAGGCTTAAGCTTTTCAATGATGTGTCCCATTTAAGTCAGCCCTCAACTAGTCCATCCACAAGAGGAGCAGAAGAGTTGAGAAGATGGAGTATCTTGGAGGATTCACCAGCAGTTCCTGTAGATCACAAGGTCGATGAAATTTTGACATTGTTAGAGAACCCCGCCATTGGAGTTATTGCTGTCGTGGGAATGGGCGGGTTGGGTAAGACATTTCTTTTGCAGCATGTCTTCAACAGAACAAAACATAGGTATGAGTATTCTGCCTGGATTTCTGTTTCACAGACTTGTTCTCTTAGAACTCTGCAATGTGACTTGGCTTTCCAAATTGATTTACAAATAGACGGTAGTATAAGTGATTGGCTAGCAGCTGAATTGATACATCGCAAGTTAGAGGGAAAAAAATGTTTGATTATTCTGGATGACGTGTGGAGTAGTAGTGTAGAAGGTAACTTGATGTCTGGATTTGGGTTTCCCACTGGCCGTAATAACCATTGTAAGATAGTGGTTAACACCAGAAGTAGAGATGTTGCTGAAAACATGAGTGCCCATATCTATGAGATGCAACACCTCTCAAAAGGTGAAAGTTGGAATCTGTTTTGCCTGTATGCCTTCCCAGATCGTGAGGGAAATAGGCCGCTTGAGCAGCTGGAGAGGTTGGCTCATCAAATTCAAGAAGAATGTGGGAGGTTGCCACTCGCTGTAAAGACAGTTGCGGCATCCATGGCCAAGTCTTCCCTCGTGTCGGATTGGGAGTCAAAGTTGGAGCAGTTAAAAAAGATAGGGAAAACAGAGGATTCCATGATGAATATTTTAAAGCTGAGTAACGACTCTCTTCCTCCATATTTGAAATCTTGCTTTGCTTATTTTGCTTTCTTTCCAGAGGGGACACATATTTCTTTGTCTAGTTTTAAAATTCTGAGAGCTATATACCAGGACTATGTAATATATTTGTGGATAGCAGAAGGGTTTATTCCCCAAGAAAAAGGCAGGGAACAGTGGGATATAGGGCTAAATTATTTACACCAACTTGAAAATTTATGTTTGCTGGAAGTAGACAGAATTCATAATTGTTACAATGTACATGACTTGTTGCTTGATTTGGCTGTAAATATATGTAAAGGACATGAGAGTGTATATATAAGGAATTGTCCTGGGGTGAAGAAAGTTCCAAAGGGATTGGAGCGGTTGAGGAGACTAAAGAGGATATCAGTGAAAGAGATAAGTGGTGAGTTAGAGGAGAGGTTAAAGGAAGGTGGGGAAGATTGGAATAAAATCAAAGCAAATAATCCTCGCATAGAGATCATCTTGTAGGGGAGAGTATATAGTTGTGTAAGAGGATTGTTTCCTTCAATTTGTAATATTGAAAATTTTGTTATTAGTTTTAGAATAGATGTTGTATTCACTTATTTTTTTATTTTTTATATGCAATAAGGAGGACTCTTCATATATTTTTTTTCCTAGAAAGGAATATTCAATGAAAATAAGATTTGATATATGTATATATAATAAATTTATTTTATTTTATTTTTATTTAGTGTAAATTTAATTTAATGTATATATTATTAAAAATATTTTTGTTAATAATATTATATATATTTAAAAAATTGTATAATATAAAGTATAGTTTTTAATAGTTGATTTTTATTTGATTAGATAATTAATAAAGAAAATATATAATTTATTTTTGTTTAATATAAATATAATTTAATGTATATATTATTAAAAATATTTTTGTTAATAGTTTAATATATATATATATATATATATATATATATATATATATATATATATATATATATAAAAAAAAAATTATAGTATAACAAAATAATATTTTTATTTAAAATATTTATTTTGTGAAAATCTAATGTTCAAGCAAAAATAATTAGTAGTTGAGATTAAAGTAGAAAATATTGTTGTCTATAAGTTATTTTATTTAGTTAAGAGTTATATTATTTTACTGTAGAAGTATTTTATTTATTATATATAAACATAAACACATAAATTTTAATTTTAATCAAGAACTATTATATTTTATCAACATTCTTTACTTTACTTTCGTATTTGAAGAGATTTTTGAGTTTTGAATGTAATTATTACTTTTACTTTTGAAAAAGTAATTATTTTGTTTTGACTTTAATTTAATGTATATAGTTTACTTAGGAGCTATTTTATTATTAAATGAATGTCACTAATATTATGCTTATTGTTAAATATCAATACTTTGATGTGTAAATGACTATCAAAATTATGGTTAAAATAAGAGTTTTCATTTACATAGTAACCCCTTACAATTGTAGAATGCCTCTTGGCATTAATAACTTGTTTTTCCTTAATTATAGTGTTAATATGTACTTAAATAAACAATCTTTCCTCAAAATTGTAACATGTTTGGTAATCTTGTTATATTATTATTCTTTCCTTATAACAATTGTGCTAGATAGTAGTTGATCTTGGTAATTGATAGTTTTTACTATTATGTATAATTCACATGTCCATGAACATTTATCTTATGTTGATGTAGAGCATTTGATCTTGTTGAATTGTAACAAAATTTAATTTTTTGATGTGGATTATGGATAACTCTCACATGTTGCAATAAGACACGAAATTTATCTTGTCATTAAGGAGGTTTAGTAGAATATTATCTTCTAGAATAATATTGTCATTTTATAGGTTGATTAAATCAAATTGTTTGGAGTGAAATGCAAAAATGATACAAATGAGTTTCTTGTTACTAAGTTTTGGAATTTACTATTTTTCATAAATATTTTTAACATAAATATATAATTAATGGTTTCATTTACTTGTTTTTGTTCAAGTTTGTTAAAATTTTATGTTGCTATTCCTTTTTCATACCATTACAATATTAAAAATATATCATATAAATTGAATTAATGAAATGCTTAATATCTCCAATAGTATGTTCTTTTTCATTCCATATAATTTCATAGAGTTATTATTTTTTATGCAACAAACCTATCTCTACCTCAATATTCATATGACATAATTTGATTTTTGGTCATATAAAAAAGATAAAATTTTAAAGACTAACGACAATATTGCTTTATATATAGATTATAAAGATAAATAATAAACTATTTAAAAAAGGAAAGTGATAGAAGGAACACCCTCAAATTCCAAGTAGGGCCAAGCCCAACCAATAAAAAAAAATCCAAGGGGCAAGCCCAAACATCAATAAATAATAATAGTGCTAATAAATGAGATCTACACCATTAGGAGGATCATAGTCATCTAGTTTTTCAAATGCATCAAGAGGAATATAACTATCCATAACTAGTGCCCAACTAGTAAGAGCTCACCCTCCTCCTCTTGATTTTCATCTATAGGTTGTTGAGCACAAACAAGAGAAATTACTAGATCTAATTAAGGAAACTTGGTAAACTTTGGCCAACTAGATGCACCATTCCCATGTGGCTATGAAGAGCTTGACTATAGATAAGAAGGCTAAGACCACCTTGTTGGTGGGTGTTTTTGCACATAACAACCTAGATTAAACATTGAATACTTAATGTCTCTTGAAAGGGATTAAATCCCACAAAAGGGAAACGACTACCCCAAGGTCTCAATAGTCAGGTCTTAACCTTGCAAGATAACTCATTTGTTTAATGAATTTTTTATTACAAAAAAGGGGCCCTACATTTTTGAACCAAAAACTTGAGTGTTTTGGAAAGATCTTCTGTAAAAATATGAAAACCCTTTGTTCTTTTTAGATCTAAGATCTTAAATGATTCTAATAATCCAATTTTGCAATGAATTTGAAGATTTTCCTAACTTATTTTGTTGTTTAAAAAAATCAAAAGATAGGTGAAATAAGAATAGGTTTAGAAATCGTAAGGATAATCAAAATAATAATCAACTACTTTAGATAAAAAATTCCCACATATAAACGGATTCTTGCTTAATCATAGAAACTCCAATACCACATAGTGTAATATTTTGAAGAAATAATGATTTTCAAACCATGAACATTCACTTAAACACCCATATCTAGCACAACTTAATCAAATCTTCATAATTGAGCTGAATTCAAAACATGTTCAAACTAACTGTTGTCACGGAAGTGTGCACCCTACTAAGTTAATAAAAACACTCAGCCACCTTGTGAAACATGGGGTGATCTCCTTGAGTGTGGGCTCAGATTGTGCAGATCAACCTCTAGAGAGGGGTTCCCTTGGATTTATCACCTAAACTAAGCTACCTACTACTGCTTGCTGAGAAAAGAGAGAAGGATAACATGAAAATGAACCTACGTCTTTCCAAGGTGATGCACCAAAATGATTTTTTCAAAGCCTATACTATTGTTTGGACTCAAAATGATCAACAATCTAAATCCAACACATACATAACTCATTATTTTGTACGTCTTTGCAAAAGTGTTTCATAACAAGGCTTAGTATGCTAAAAATAGCGTTTAGAAGGAGTTAGGAGTGCTATCACAGTTCATAAACTCTATTCCTAACTAATTAATACAATCTATGACTTGCAAAAATGCATACTTTCCGCTCAAAGGCAAGGAAATAGGACATAAATCAAGGGGAAAGAAATCGCCACAAGATTACATCAACTATCTTAAGAGATTTGCACAATAAAACAACAATAAGAAGGTAAAATAGCTTAACTTTATTGATAAAAAAAAAGTGTTACATACAACTGCGTAAGCTTGAAAATGAAGTTACAATTGTTGTCCTAGCTTGAAAGAACTTGAAAAACTAGTTACAATACATGCCAAGAGAGAAAATAACTCCCTTAAAACTACGGCTAAAGCTTCCTTTTATGCTACTCAGCAATTACAAGAGAATAGGAACATGTGTTTGCTGCTCGTCAAACCTTCCTTGGTCATCCAAAACAAAAACCCCTACTTCGCAGCCCCTTAACAAGCTTCAAAAAGGTATTAGAATACCGAAAAAGTCAAGTCTTGACCTTATCTACCATTAAGGCACCTAAGATAGCTCCTAGATGCCCGGGAAAGCTTCAAACTTGGTCAAAAAAGCCTCCTAGATACTTGCAACTGCTGCACAACTCACCAAACTGCCCTATATACTCTCTAACTGCTCATTACTCTCCAAACTGCCACTTGCATGATAATAGGGCATGTGGGAAAATATCTGGTTCAGTCAAAAGTCTCTAATCATAGTCAAGTCCTCAGGGCTTCATTTCAAGGTATTGATCATAACAACAAGGTCTTTAACACACCTGGTTCTTACCCTTTCTTCATGCTCTGTACTATACTAGCATACTTGACTGCCACAACCCTTGTTGTTCTTTCCCATGGATGTTGTCCTTCTTGTGCCAAGATTGGCTTACCAATGGATGACTGTTCTCTTTATTGTACTATCATCCTTACTGCCTTTATGTGCTCTTAAGTTTTTCTCTTCTTTGTTTACTATAAACTGTGCTCTGAAAGATTCAACCATCGTTCATTATGATATTCAAGACTGCCCTCTCATTTACTGTCACTTTGAGATAATCTCTATATGACTGCATTTGTTTCTTGGATGATCAAATGCTGTTGGCATTCCTTTGTAAGGTCACCCACTGTCCATAACCATGAAGGTAACACCTTGTCTTCTTAATCTTTATACCATGCATGAAAACCTCCATCTTATCACTCTTGTGAATAGTGTTTGTTCAGTGTCAAAAAGAAGGCTGTGTTCAGTCTGACATAGGGCCAGCATCTTCAACATCCAAGTTCCATAACACTTACCATGGCACTTTGAGCAGCATCTAATGCTTCTTGCATTATGCACTCAAATCCTCATCAAGCCAACCATCATGGTAAGTTTGCTGATTTGAGGTCTTCAAAATTATCATGACTCATGCAAACAAAAAGATCACTGTACTGCTCTTTATTGCCTCTGGTAATGTGTTCATTCTTTTATTCATTACTGTCCTTCATGACAGTATTCATCTTTCACTGTATAGTGCTATCCTTCAAGATTGCTAAAGACTGAAATGTATGAAGACTGCCCTTATCATTAAGACAGTGACCTTGAAACCTTTACTCTTCATGGTTGACTGTCGAATGTCCTGTTCTTGACGTTCATACTCCACCTTCATCAAAGCCATAACATCTGCTCCTTGTAAAACCTATGAATGAGTGATAACCTTGGCAGTGAGATAAGGGACCGCGATATCAACAAATCTGTCTTTTCTTCAATGTTAAAACATCATTAGACTTGGACTGTCATACTAATTAGACTATCCTTCTTAATAGCACTGCCCTCTATAGATGTCCTTTGCATTTCACAGACCAACTCTCACCATCTAATGTAGTCCTTATCCCTTGTCCATTGCATTTTACAGTCCATGCATTGTTGCCATCATTTCATTGATGTTGAATGCCTTTAATGTGACTGTCCATGGTGCTGCCCTTTGGTGCTCTGTATGCTTGTGTTCATGTGTTTCTCCATTGCTGCCTTGAAATGTCTTATTCTTGGTGAACAGTGTTTCACACTCAGTATTTATAAATCTCATGTGACCCTTTATGGCTATTGAAGCAACAAATAAAACGAAAGATCTCCATGTTGGATAATTTGAATTTTTATTGTTACAGTCTCTTTATGACAAAGAAAGTATCTTGAGAAAATAACATATCTACTCACTAAGCTTTGTAGCTATGAATTTCTCTCAGAGTTTTCCCTTTCATATATGTTGCTCCCAACAGTGGGATACTGTCCTTGAAAGGTATGGCTGTCTTCTTTGTACTTATGACTGTCTTCTTTGTACTTATCTGTGCATGAAGCTTTTACTACTCATCACAATCTGCAATACCTTTGCTTCCTGTGATTAGCTCCTTATTTCAGGTCCTTCACTCTTATGATGACTGCATCAGAGTTCTTCTCACAACTATGCATCCAATCTTCATGCTATCTAGTAAGTCTATGTTGTCCTCAACGTGTGAATTGTATAATGATTTGTAATAGCAGATTTTTTTTCTTGTAGAACATGAATATCCAACAACAATTTAGAACATTATTGTCCTTTCAGACTCTGCTTTCATCTTTATTGACCTCCAAACTGTTAAAGACTGCACATTTGTTTTTTTATCTATCCAGTTCCAGCTCTCCTAAATTGGATCTTTTCAATGCCTGATAATAAGGAAGTGAGCGACCTCAAAGAAATGATCTCCAAAAAGGGAATCGTCTTCATCAACACTTATAGAATCATGATCATAGCCATTTGATTGATAGTCACCACTATATGTAGTTTCTTTGATGTATCTTTTGCAAATAAATCTAGGTCTAGGAAAACATCTATTGGAGATGATGAACCAGCTCTATGGATCCCCCAAAACTGCATTCTTGTTCTCATTGGTACATTGATGACTGCATATTCTTGAGCTTCATGGTCACTGTCCTTTTTTAGCAATCTCCCTCTATCCTCTGGAAACTTTTTTAACAGTATTTATGATTGTTCTTATAAATCACTGTCATCATGTTGCTCTCTACTTTCTGATCATTGTCATTTTCTCAATTGACTGTCCTCTAGGTTTGTTGACTTCTATCTCTGAAATTGCAATTTTATGCTACTGACTTTGCTGTGCAACATGACTTTTATCCAAACCCAAATTTGACTGCCAAGTCATTCCCGCTTACTGTGCTAACTATGGCATAACCTATTCTTTGAAACCCTTCACTGTTTGTCTCACCATAAAATTGAACACATTCAGTGAGATGACTGCATGCTCAAAGAAATACCTTAAGACCTTCTTGGTTAATTCATGTTTATTCATCCTTTGCATAATTATAGTTGTAGAGCCCTGCAATTCTTCAATCTCCTAGATTCTAGTGTTGGGACCCAAATTAATAGTAGAAATATTAAAATCTTTGGACCTCATGTCTTTGTTATCTTTTTCTACTATTGGAGTAGACGCATGGACAACTCTAGAACTAGAGGCATCCCTGGATATGTGAGATTGTATCCTATATTTCTTATTATCTTTAGGCTTCTTAATTCTACTCAAGAAATCGGCTAAGTCCATTGTAGGAGCTTCAACAAAAAGTTTATTTTGTTTCAACCTAGACTATTTATCAATTCTAGAGTAGAGGAATCATGAATTGAATACTACTATTGTGGGAAGGAATGAAGAATTTCTTATTGATTGTCACCTTTTCTTATTTTTGTCCCCTTTATAGACTAAACATTTGGATTTGACTCAGGTGGTTCCTTTTTAGACAACCACTTTCCAAATGGGATCTCCTCAATCATATTATGTTTTATCTTCTTAAAAAGATATACAATTTCATCCTTCAACATTTCAAACTCAGTATTCATAACATGATCCAAAATTTCAACCAAAGTCTCATCTTGCTTAGCAGAAGGTGTACTATCATCTATACTAGTAATTTATCATGCTTCCAACTATTGATACACTTGATCAATGCCTTCTAGTGATGGAGGATCTAGGTTTTCGTGAGATAGAGAAGTTTCTAAAGCAACACCTAGTTGAGAGACTAAAGCCTTATTTACCTCAAAATGTCTATTGTCTACAACTTCTCTAGGAAATGACTGAGTTGGGAGATGAAAGAACATGGCATGGTAATAAGATTAGAGAAAGAGATTTATAGGGAAGGAATTGTGGAAGAAATGGTGGACATGGTGGATATGAGCTTGGGAATGATAATTAGTAGTGATTACTGAGAAATGGTTTGAAAAGGTGAGGAAATAGAAGAGAGTGAAGGAAACGAAATGGTGGGAATTTGAGAAGAATTTAGGGTGCCATTTAAGTACAAGTGGAAACAATGACCTTAAGACTAGGTGAAATCGATATGACAAAAGAGGCAACTTCCTAACTAATGGAGGAGATAGAGGTAGCAAGAAAAATAGTGGTATCAATGGAGGAAGAAATGTTAGGAGGAGTGGAGGAATTAAGAGGATGATCTTGACCAGATGTTCCCTTTCTGTTTTTTTTTTTATATTTTTAGGAGTTTGTTGTTCAAACCCTTCTCCTTGATCTCCTTTCCAAGCTTGTACACCTTGGTATGAGCAATAGGATATCTCTAGATTTTTTTTATCCTTTTCTTTGCCCTTTCCTTTACCCTTAGAAGGTGTTCTTACTTCTCCCTAAGTATCTTCATTATCACTTCCCTTGGGATTGGAAGTTCTTTCTTCACAAGATTCTAATTCATTAGAATTTATAGGCTTGGATTTTTTCTTGGGATGGAGAACATTATACGTCAATATGTCTCCTTGAACCATTAGGCTAACCACTTGCATATCCACCCATTTCTTACTATACTTGATGATAGTTTTCATGATCTCATAAAGATTTCTAACTTCTTCCTCAACCCAATTGGGAGAATCAATTGGTTTATCAAATACTACCCTATATTCTTCTTCCTAGACTAATTATACATTTCCTATCAATTGATCTAGTACCATAACTATTTGGAATTATCTAATGGAGTCTAATGGAAGCCTAGAGAAAGATCTCTTCTTGACCTCTAAATCTTCTATAGATTGTGAGGAAGGACAAGAGAACAATCCCTTGCCAACAAAAAGAGGATATGACATAAAAGATCTATGAAAGCCTTTGAGAAGCTTATTAGAGTATAAAATTTCTTTTGTCACCTTAAGAAACACCATTTTATTAGTTGGAAACTTACATAATTGATAGGGTACTCAATGGAAACCTTCTATTCTCAAGTACATGTGAATTTGGGAAACTAGATGGAACCAATATCCATATATTTTAACCCATTACATGGCCTAGTTAGATAATCTCTTGCTTAAGTCACATTGTAGCATTATAGTGATATGCATAGTGAATGTGTCATTAACTCTTTTGAAATGAGAAAGGGAATTTTAAAACTACAATTGTGAGTAACAATCATATACTTTTACTTGGATAGAAACATTTCCAATGTTTCCAATGCAAGTTAATGGACATGATAATGAAATTTCCTTTCCAACATGTAGATTACATAGGAAGTCATGTAAAATATTCCAATTCTCCTCAAGCCCATGAATTTTTGGTGGATTTTGTCACTTATTAACTTGTCCCAATATAACTTCTATTCTCCATTTATAACATCCTCAATAAAGCTAAACATCCAATTCTAAAATGAGGAAGCAAAAGGCAAACCCATTATTCTACTCAACAAAGTCACCAAATGATTGATCTCTATAATGAAATCACTCATGTATAGATTCTTTGGCATCTTGGCCAATTCTACCCTTGGCCTCTTCATCCAATGGTCATCGATGACCTTCTTACATTTCTCAGGACCCTGGTCATAATTTTTTCAACCATATTTTTTTCATATCTATCATGCTAGGATAGGAAGGAATACCAAATTCTTTTGTTATTTCCTCAATAAAAATATTATCTATATTTCTCTTATTAGGTCTCACAATTTTCCTTGAATTAGAGAGATAATGTTCCCTAACTTCCATGATGAGATCTATACATTGAGATAAAATAGGAAATCTAGCAATTTTTTCTATACCATTATTGACCAAATTTTGAGCCATTTGAGATGGATTGGACCCAAACACTCATTCTTTGAAATCTTCTAAGTTGATGTGTCCTATGTTAGTGTTTAATAAAAAACCCAACTTGAAGTAATTTTTGATTGATGGAATACACCCTTAAACTCACACTTCATCTTGTTCAATCTAGACATTTATACATGCATTAAGAAACTTAATAAATAATCCATATAACATATACCATGCCTAGGATGATAATGTGGAACATTGATATGGGTGAGTGCAGGATCATGGGGGTCCAAAAAGTGGTGATATGACAAAAAAGTGGTTGACAACTTCTTTTTATCCGAATTTGATGAAATGAAAAGGGTTTATTGAGAAAATTGTTAGCTTTCCAACAATATAAGATATGCCTTATTTTGAATTAAATAGATAACTATTATTGATTTTCTACATGTATTATGACTAAAGTCCTAATTGATAGGTTGATTGAAAAACATCTATAATTCTCAAACAATTTCATATTTTTCAAATTTGAAAGATGCAACACATTATATGCTTCCCATACTATAGAATAAAAAAATAAGGTTTAAATTTCATAAAACTTTTACCAAGTTATGGTGGTCAGAAAAACAATTTTTTTTTTTAAAAAAAATGTTCTAATAAAAAAATCATAACTAATTATTTCCTTGAAAAAAATTAGAAAAAGCCAATAGTGGCATGTTGTGATGGTTTAAAGGTGGCATTGTTGTTCTTGCCACCATGGTTCAAACCCCATTGGGGTGGTATTGTTGAGTGGTTGTATTCCAGTTCATAGCTCTAGGTCAAAAGCGTTTACACCTTGAATAAAAAAAAAAATTAGAAAAAAAATACGGCACATCCGAACATGTATCCTCTACTTATATTGAAAGTTTTTTTTTTAAATCTTGTACTTCTAAGGTTTGTCAGACATACCCCTGTTTATTATTTTTTTCCAAAAAATTTAGTACTACTACATTGAAATTTCAAATTTTCACCAAATAGATTTACTTTTTTCCAAAAAAGGACTAGTATCTTATAAACTACATTCAATGTATTACAAATTATGTTGATAACCTATTTCAATTTTTATATCAAGTTTCCTAACTCTGTTTTTCTAATTTTTATTGCCACTTAAGGGCCTGGTTTGGACCCTCATGATCCTACACTCATCCATATAGCACAAAAAATTATCATACATCAACTTAATATAATCAAAAGAAATTATGTGCATAATAAAAAATCCCTTGAATCAATAATTTACCCAAATTAATCACCAATGTGGGATTTTCATGTTCATTAGGATGCATGGATTTGACAACTTATTAGGTAAAAGATATTATTTAGGAAAAAAAATTTATTCTTTGTAGGAATTCTAGGGTTGTATTGATGCTGTGAGATTTTTTGGGTATCTTTCATATATCTTAGCCTTTTGGAAAGCAACACAAAATTAATTGATTACTACCATTGGTGGGGCTTTTAAAGATATAGGGATATTGCAAGAATATGAGGACCTCATGTATATATCTCAATTCTACGAAAAGTGACACAAACTAAGTGGATTGGTCCATTTGGCGGGACTTTGGGGCATCTCGACATGTAGAAAAGGATCCAAAGTAGATATGACATGTCCTAATTAGAACCTAATTTCTATAAAAAATAAAATAAAAATGGAAATGAATAGATTTCACATGTAGTTCAAGAGAATTTGGAGTCGGTGAGAGTTCTAAGGTAAATGGGATAAATCCCAAACATGGTCCAATTTTTGCCAAGGAAGGCTTTGCAAGGAAATCGAGAGGATAAGAAGTTAATGGAAACCATGGGTTGAAGGGATACAACTTTGGTGACCTTTGGGAGTTGCAAGAAATTCATGTTGTAAGGGATGCATCTTGAAGGTGATGAAACCTCCACAAGAGAGAACCTTGTGAAGAAATAAGAGATGAATGGTCAAGGCGAGAATACTAAGGTTAATAGGACATATCCATATCCTAACCAAATTTTTCTAGGTGATGAAAATGGAAAGTTTTGCAAATTATGATGGCATCTTAGAATGCTATGGAGGTCGAGTAGCTAATGCGATATATCTGCATAGCCATAAAAAACTTGTGAAAGTAGAAAATAAAGAAATTTAAGTCACAGTGAGAAGTGATTTGATGGAAACCTTAAGGTAAAAAATGTGTATCTTCGTGCGTAGAGGCTTTCATGGAGCATTGTCTACCCATGATTTAACCCTAATTATAATGACCTTGATACTTAGAGAGGATTGACATTATTAAACTAGAAAGTCAAAACACTAAATCCATGGCCATTCTTCCCCATGAAGGTCTACTGTGGTAAAAATATATTAATATCTTGGGTACAAATCAACAAAATGACATTTAGAATCATTTGTCAGGTCATAGATAGAGTTAACAAAGTTTTTTCCTACTCGATTTCTCCATTTATAAATTTTCAACGCATAGTCATAGATTGAGAATCATTTGCCAAGTCATAGATAGAGTTAAAATTTGAGAGGACAACATAAATTTTATGATTTTGAATTTATCAATCTCTCAAATGAGTATGGTGAAAGACTAGGCTAACATGCCTATTTTTCCAAAGAATGAAAATACCACCAATGACCCATGAAAGCAAACTAGATCAACAACTAGGAGCAACATGAAAATTCATAGGATGTTGGAGCTCTACCATAAACTTCATGATGCAGGAGCATCCAACGGTGTAGGGAAATCTTGCATCACCCAAAAAAAATGATTTTCCTTATTTTATTTTGTTGTTTTGAGTTCCATGATGGCACTTAAGGGGTGTAAGACATTCGGGCATCAAAAATAGCGAAAAATAGTCACTTACTATTTTTAGTAAGTCTGCCTAAACGAGCTCATAGGGACCTGAAAATTTACCCAAAGGAGTAGAGATGAAAAACATTTTCGGTCGTGAAAGAATCACCTCAATAGCTTGCACGATTTGGGAGAAATAAAAGTTTTTATCCCGAGAAATTTCTCCAATGCAACTTCAAATTCAAATATAAAACTTTAGAGGCCCTGAAATAACTTGAAAAGTGGATGAACCAACCTATCATAGGTTTGTGCATTGTCGATCTCTTCAAGAGCTTTCCAATGATATGCAATAATAGAAAATCAGACACTCAGATCAAAAGTTATGGCCCCACAAAGTTGCCTCTATAAAAAGTGAATTTCATTAAAATTTCTTCCTAGGCCAAAAATCAAACAGTGAGACTTTTGGTGCCAAAACAAAAGGGACAGTTGCACTTTCTAGAACATTCTAAGGCAGTTATTGGGTAAAATAAAAAGGGATATGAGGGGGTTGTAGAAGGTGGCTCCATTAGTGCAGATTGTGGCTCTGAATAATAGATTTTTCTTTAGAGTTGATTTTTGTTGTAATGAATCAAGCCCATGAGGCTGTAACATTGTAATATCTGAATCTGTAATTTTCATTTACTGGAAATAATTGAAAGTGAGTTATCTTTTGTCTCACATTTCCTATGTTGGTATCTATTTCTGCGATTTGTGTGGGTTTCGGGTGGTGTAGCCCTCATCACTTCAAGTGAGGAGGAAAATACATTAATGAGTGATCAATCGTTTAGTTCTACTCAAATAACCACTGACAAATTCTGTGACATAGTGGAAGATATTATTCCAATGTTTATGTGGGAGGTTTTGAGATTGTGGGACATTTGAGGTCTAGAGGATATGTCCATGTTGTAGTTTAACATCCATAATATCCCAATGATAATGTGAAACCAATAATACACTTATAACACATCACATCCTCATGCGACCAAAATCCTCTCATCTAAACATCAGAGAAAGTTCCACAATGTTATTTAAGCTAAATACTAGCTAGGATACCAACATGGGAAGTTAATTTTGGCAAATATAACATCAAACCTCATCTATTAATGATATCATAAACCTCCAAAGATCCCAAGAAAACTCACTCACTCAAAGAAAAAGATCAAAACTAATGAGACTCTGACCGACCACATAGCACAATAGAATAAAAGGGGTGGCCCATGTTTTAAAATGGGTCATGTGTGTAAGGCACAACAAATCATGACTCTACTAGGGAAATTTTCCAAAGAATTTCAATGATAAATAACCATCAAGAACCTTAAATATTTAGTTTCAACCCCACACTAGGTCAGATGAAGCTGAATACTCGATTAAGGAATCATAAACCCTAGTTGATCTAACTATCCATATGTTGAGAATCCAAGTGTGTGCAAATGCATTAATTTTTGTCCTAAAATGACCAAGGGTATCTAATTTCTATAATTGTCTTAAGCTACATGAATGATTCTCACCTCATAAGAAACTTGGGAATTGCCTCTCTAGGTCAGTAAAGTGTTTGTAGATTCGAAGAGGTTGTTTCTATAATCCCACTCAAAGCATAGCTCTAGTAAAAACTTGGTGTTTATAGCCCCAATAGAGATACTTGAAACCTCTAGTGAGTTGAGTTGAATGATACGAGTACTAGAAAGTACCACCTATTATTATTTTCCTTTCTCTTTTTCTTTATCTTTTGATTTTCTTCTCATCTTATTTATGTATATTCTCAACTTTGCTTGGTTAGGAATAATAGTGGTGGTTGAAGTGAAAAATTTAAAATTTTCACTTAATATAATATAAAAAATATTCCCTCAACAAATTCACGAGTCTTAAAATGTTAAAAATATAGGATTTTAAAATACTTCCGACCAGATAAAACTTGATTTATTTCCCAAAAAAGGTATTGTACAAAATGAAGGTATTACTCGGTGACCTAAGCATATAATTATAGGTTAACTTTTAGTCTAAAATTGAACCAAGTTTCCATGGAGGTGGAAAGTTAGGTATTGATGCACTATTAGGGTAGTTTTTGTTGGTATGTATGGATTCTTTGATATTTTATGAAAAACGAAACTTCATTTGTTTATAGTATTCAAATATTTTAATGAGATGGGGCGGGGGCCCTAGCTCAGTTGGCTAAATATTTCCTGTTGTAGGAGGTTGGTCATGAGGTCTAGTCTCCCCCACCCTCGTGGTACCAGAGGGCGTGTCACGCTAGCACCGTCAGTCACGTTAAAAATTTCACCAGGCGCACTGCACTTTATAGGGGGTCGTGCTACCCGAAAACATCTATATCATAGATTGCTTATGTTGTTGATAAATCTTCATTTACTCTCACTTAGACACACCTTTATACATGTGACCTTATTTGTACCATGTATACATCAATTCCCACACATTTTCCTCATCTATTAGTCTACACTTCTGTGTATCCATGTCTTGGGTCACTTCCATAACATAGGATCTATCTCACACAAAGTACATTTAACCTAAAATGAAAATTTTTAAAATTCAAATTTGATAACTTCTAGTATTTTTCAGCAGTAGTTGGGAGCCAAATTGGTGTACACTTTTATGAAAATTTGTTATGTAATTGTATTTAATGACATTCATTTGAAAAATAATTCATATCTAAAATTATTGAAAAATATTTCCATTAGAGAGAAGAATTATTTTAGAAACACTTCATTGGGATCCCTAAAATAAATGTAATTTTGCATCAAATTCTTTAGGAAACCTACATGCCCAATTAAAATTGTAATATAGGGGCTTGACCAAGGAGAACATGAACCCTTACAATTCAATAATTTCCCTTAGGTATTTCTAAATAGTGCAATTCCTTACAAATAAACAAAAAATAGAGATCAAAGTGAATTAGGTTTGAAGAGTGTGCATTCATTCAAATTAGATTAATAGGACACAAAATGAATTTATGCGACCCATAGTATGCAAGATCAATCATGCATAATGCAAATATTATCTACAAACAAATCATAAAATGTTGCAATTTTGAGGCATCTGTCAAGACATAAACATCTAATTTCAAAAACAAGGTTAGTGAAATTTGTGTAAAACTAAGCTAAATTCTTCATCATAGTTCTCACATATAATTACCTCATTCTTTCACATTTAATTTAACTTATTTAATTATTTTTTAGTCAAACTTGACTATCTAATAATATTTATTTAATTAAAATGAAAAACACTAATTTAAAGGAAGTATATTTCTTCTTTATAACAATACAAAATAAAATGGAGCACATAGGCGAGAAGAATAGCAGCGAGGGAAATTTGAATTCCTTCAATGAGGAAGGCAATGAAGAATCAGATGAGGATGAGGAAAATGTTGTTTTTTTACTTCTTGTGGTTTGGTCGCCAACTCTCCTTGTGTGGGATACTCGTGGGTCACTACTATGCTTATTTTCGAGCTGTGTTTGTTTTGCTATGGAAGTCATTTGGGTTTCTTCTATCTATTTGAGGCAGTTTTGGGTTGATGCTTTGAGGATGGTGGATGTGCAGGCCTCTGTGTTGGCCCTTTCTCTTTATCTATTGTCCAACACAGTTATTCTTGGTGTCTTTCAAGTGTGTGCATATGGTATCTTGTTTGACCCTCTATTCACTTTTTTGGCTTCTTCCTGCACTGGGGTTGTTTTTGGTTAGCTTGGCTGTTCTGGAACCTTTCGTGTCTGGGTTGGTTTTAGATAATTCATGGTTTTTGGTGTTTTTGTTGTGATGGACTAGTTTTGGCTGGTTTTCTTTCGCTTTCTTTTGACGTTCTCTCATTGTTGGTCTGGAGTCGGGTTCTCTTTCTTTTGGGAGTACATTTTCTGGGTTTGTGGGGGGCTTATGCCTTTTCTCTTTGGTGTTGTTCCTTGGCACCACCCTTGACTGATAGAGGTAGTCATGGGTGTTGAGGGCCTCAAGAGGGCTGAGGTTAATTTTTTTTTGCTATCGAGGCTATTGTTGATAGGTTATTTGTCTTTCTTATTGTTGTCATGGATGCATGCCTGATTGGTGAAGCCCCTAGGGTGAATGTTTTGTTTGGTTCCCCTTCTATTCTGAAGTGCCTTTCTTGCTAAAGGGGTTTATTTTTGTGAAGGATTCTCTATTTTTTTGAGCCTCTACCTTCCTCTATTCAAGAGTGTTTTCTCTTGGATTTCATCCTCAGTTGTCCCCTATAGAGGTGGTGGTCCCTTCTTCTGAGGAGGTGTTGTAACTGGGTGATTCAATTGAGAGTGTGCTACTGAAGAGGTTCATGGTTGCTACATGGCTTCCTTGGTTTCTTCTTTTCTAGTGATGGTTGGGCTCTATTCAAATATTATCTTAGAGTCCTAGTTGTTTTTGCTACCTTTGGAAGCTAAGTTCCCCCTTTTTGCAACATTTTGTGCCTTCGCACTAGACATAAAGTCTCCTATTGAGGTGGAGACCTCTCCTATGGAGGTGGAGGCCTCGCCTTCTAAGGTGGAGGTGTGTTTTGTGGTTGAGTGTTATCTTCTGGTGTTCCTATTGAGGTAGAGTGTGATTTGGCAGGAGTGTGGTATTTCTTGTGGAAAGGTTGTCCTTGGTTTCTTCTCCTATAGAGGTGGAGAGGTAGGAGGGTTGATATGGTTGGTTTACATCATTATTAAGGTTATTTTTCTTGCTTAGATCATGGTTGTCTGGATGGTTTGTTGGTTGCGGCTTGACTATTACAGGTTGCGTCTTTCCTCTGTTTTGGCTCAGGTGTTTGTTCTAAGTGGTGGATTTGTTGTTGCCTAGCGGTTCCAGGAAGTTATGTAGTTTTCTTGGGTTCAAGGTCCCTATAAAACCTAGGTGTAAATGGTTCCAAAACCCCTTTAAAACCTATTTGTTGCAACATGGGTAGTCCTATTTAATTGTTTGTTGGTTGTTGTTGGTTGCCTATTGTTTAGATATGTATCATCTTTTAACAGTGTTCTTTTGATAGGGTTTTAGGTCCCTACAAAACTTGTTGGATTTGAGTTTCAGGTCTCTCCAAAACCTACTTGTAAGGGTTTTGGGTCCCTTCAAAACCTGCTTTTCCCCATTAATCAAAATAATATAAAATAAAAAAATAAAATTATTAATTTATTTTGTTTTAATTTATATAATATAACTTCTTAAATCCTAAAGTGTTCTTAAGAAATAAAACTTTCATTTACCAATTAAAAATAAAGCCACATATACTTAGTTAAAATAGAAATATAAATCTTCAAGGTAGTCTCAAATTATGTTTAAGGGACTAATAAATTCCAAGTTGCAAAAAACAAAGGAATAGAACACGACACTGTGTAAAAAAAAGAAAATAATTCTTATGTCCTTTTCATCATATTATTTTTACAATAATTCATTATAAGAATAAATATATAACAAGGGTTGTAGTGTAGCTTAAGTCCCTACCAAATTCTGTCAAATAAAATTGATAAGTGAGAGAAATGAATTGGAAGTCGAAGAGTAAAATATTTTTACATGTTTCCCTCAATTATCAAGGATATTAGACTATGGTCAAGAAGTAGCATCAAATGTCAAATGCAATATACAATTCAAGCAAGCCATCCAAGATTAAAGCCTAAGCACAAAGTATTGTGTAGATTGTCACTCCTTTGTATGACCATCAAGCAGATAACTTGAAGAAGGATTTAAATAATATTTTAAAGAGATAGGTGGAAGCGATGCTTGTAAGGTTAATATGTAACTTTCAAAATAAAACTTTTTCTCTATTTTAAATCTTGTAACTAGTTTTTTTTTGCATTTTTTTTCTATATTAACATAAAATATTAATTCATTTGAATATTAGCATATGAATATTTGCTGACATTTGACAACATGAAATTTTAAAAATTGTTGAATTATGAGAATTTAATTAATAGTTGGGAGAGGGTCAACATTTTCAATAGGTAAGATTAAGATTAAGATAAACAAGGTATTGACGGAGTAAAATAAAACAATACTGACAAACAATAAAGTATAATTAGTAGATTAGAGTAATTCTAAGAAGAAAAGTTGTGACATGAGAGTGATGTGAATAATTAGCAATGAAACAAATGGATGCTTTAAGTGTCTTCACAACATGTGATGGGGTCTTGACACTTTTTGTGTGTGATATTTTACTTCAGGGAATGATAGTTGTTGTTGAACCACCAATTCCATGTTCCTTTGGATTGTACGAGAAATTTGAGGCCTCATCCTCTTTTTCTTCCTCTTCTCCATTAGTATTCTAGATGGGACCACAAGAAATATTTACACGTTTTAAGGACATGACTAAATCAAATGTAAAAAAACAAAGATATTAGTAGGTACTGAATAAAGAATCATCAACAAAAAACATATATACAATTTTTGAAACAATCAATATGTCCAAACTATCATAGAATGATGAATTCCAAAATATAATTTAAAGTAGGGACTGAGTAGAGAATCATCAAAAAAAGAATATATATGTATATTTTGAAATAATCAATATGTCTAAAGTATCATGGAATGAAGCTCTAGATAAAATTTTGAACAACCAATAGGTATGTTATTTTGTATTTCTAATTTTCTACTTTAACACTATCAATCACAAAATGATTAATATACTCAAAAAAATTCAAAACATATTGATCTCAACATGGAAGCTCGTGTTGCATGCCTTTTTGTTGAGAGTTAATTTATTGTTCTTCATTTAATGATGTTACATTTCATTTGTGTATTTTCTTGTTGTTATTATTTCAAATTAAACGTATTGAATTGTAGTAGTAGAGTTGATATTAATATCAAATGTAGTCCTACAAATATAGCCCGAGGTGATGAAATTTAGTGGTAGAAGGTAAGACATCTCAAAGATCCATATTTTAAAGACCATAAAAATAGGATTAGATTTGATTTTAGTTGGTTGTCTTCTAGTATATGGTTTGTATCAATCATTATTATATTTTTTGGTTCCTACTTTTGTCTCAGTAATATCAATCCTTGTCTTTGTGGATTGGATCCACATTTTTGAGTTTTTGGGAAGTTGGCTTTTAGTCGTGGATGTGCATGAAGAATTGGATGGATTCTATATTGACATCCTTGTTCCTTCGGGTCCCTTGGGAAATTTTGGCTAGGCATCAGTTCCTCCTACCCACACCATGTGGTGCTCCTACACTCATCCTTCACAAAAGAACTCTCGACTCCCTTCACAAACAATGACAAGATGCCATGTAGTGGCTTTGGTGCTGTTGGCATATAAAAAAAAGGAGATTAAAAGAGAATGAGCCCCCACATGGCATCACTACATGCCTCAAGAGAAAAAAAAGTTCCTCCATAGATGAATGATGCGCCATTGGTATAGGAGGATGGGCCCCGTTTCTAATAATAATTATAGGAGAAATTCAGAGAAGGCACAAATAAGTATCAAGGGAATCACTGGGCATTAAGGTTGTGCCGTCTCCAAGATTTTGAAGACCATCTACATTTATGGGCCGAAGCACACTCCCTTTTAGTTACAATGGCCTCATCATGAGGATGAGTGCCAAGCTCTAGGGGTCTCTTTCTTTTGTCTTGTGAACTCCATCATGCTAAGGCCATTATGCCTATATATTCTAAGGTTTTATCTTTTGTAGGAGGTTCGAAAGGTTGGTTTTCACGAATGTAACTAAAGAACACTTTTTGTAATAGTTTTAATTTTGAATATAAATAGTAGAATTTTTTATTTTCCATTCTTAGACCTTAATAGGCGACCCTTGTGGGAAGGATTGAATATCCTATATTGTGTTGTTTATGTCCTTTGTAATTTTTTCTTCATGCAACAATGAAGAGGATGTGGTGTTTTGTGTCCAAATGTAGATCGATTCATTTGTTTTCTGCTATTTCTATCTCATGCTTTTCTAGTGCTAGGCTTTTAAATCACACTTATACTATTTTGACATTATCTATAACATTTTAGGGAAGTTTTAGGCTATATTATGCAATATTAGGAATGGATACACTATAAATTTTGGCACATCACCTTAGATAGTTTTATTTTAGTTTCTTTTGCTTGTCCTTCTTCCCATTTTCTCCCCAAATATTTGAAGAGTCAGATTCTAAAATATCAGAGGTCGCTTTACATATAGCAATTTTAGTCCCACATCTGTAAAGCTTTTTATAGGATTTGTTCTTTGAGAGAAAAATTTTTAGGCATCAACAATTTCCTTTTTTGGCACGCTTGGTGGGATTTTAATGCACAATTTCTTGATTAGAAGTTAGAGTTTATGAGCTAGAAGCTCATCACAAGATCACTAGTAGCACAAATTCCAAGCTAATTACTACCATCTCTTGTGGTTGTAACTCGTCAAGGAGAAGTAGGGTCTAGCACAACACAAAAACCACAACAAATGGTTGCTCTAGGACCACCAAAAAACTTTATGGCATGGAATAGTGGTAGTCCACTCATCCTTCCAATAGCCCTAGCTACTTGGGATCCTATTCTTGCTAACTCCTTTAAGGAACTCCCTAAGTTCACAAGGGAAGATTTTAATAATTATGCAAAACATCTTCAGGATGTTGCAAATGTTTGTACTTGTAGAGGAGGAGATTTTCTACCCTCAAGTCTCTAGGACAAGAAGAGTCTATAGGGAGAAAATGGTCCTCAACTACCTCAAAGGAAAAGCTCAAGTGACAAAGGGAAATTATTTATATTTTATGATATTTTAATAAATAAGGATTTTAGACATTGAAAGAGCAGACTTCAAAGGTCTTATGAGCAAGCTAGCTGGCTCTTGGAAAAGTCTGACATCACAACACACATATTTCCCTGTAGTGTGTTGTAGATTTGTACAGTCTGAGAACAAAACTTGCTGACATAAACTCAAAGATTCTACTAGATACTTAGAGACTAAAATATAGAAAATAAACTAGGCTAAAAAAATAATGAAAATAATAAAAATGATGTAAAGAAAGCTAACATTCATAGATTTAAGTGAAACAAAATGAAAATGACAAGAGGAAAAATAAGAGAACTAACTCACAAGAGGTCCAATGCTACAAAGCCTCGTACAACACTCCAAATCAACAAATTGCACTCATGGACACGAGGAAAAATGTTGGGGCTGTTTAGGGGTTTTCCTCAATCAAATCCCTATTTAGGTGTTCCCACCTCCATGAACAACTAGATAGATAGATAGAAAAGAAAGTAGAAAATAGACAAATAGATTGACAAGATAAAGAAGATGCACACATTAGAATATCAATATGATACTAAAATATAAAGATGGTAGTGCAATGAAGAGAGTGTACTTACCCTCCCTTTAGCAAGATTTTCATGCCAAAGGAGAGCATGCAACATTATAGATGAGTTAAGAGAGCAAAGACGGTGATGTAGAAACAAAGAGCAATATAGCTTGAAAGAAAAATAGTGTAGAGGAGAATGAGAATGAAAAAGTGAGCTAGAATAAGAGAATGAAATAATGAGCTGAAGGAATGAGAGATATATTGAATAGAATGAAAGAATGAGTGTTTTAATGAAAAAATGGCATGCAAGAAGGCATTTTCAGTGCGTTTGCAGCTTAACGAGACATTACACTTCGTGGGTAGGTGGAAGTGTAACATCCCAATAGCCTCATAGTCAAGAATATTTTTAGGATGTTTGCATGGTGCATAGACATCTACACATCGCGCTAGTGTCTGTGACAAAAAAACACTTGAATACCAAAAATAAATGGGTTATGGGGCATAGTTAAAGTTAGCTGAAAGGGGAATTACATTATCATATTTAATTAAGATAAAGGGTGATTATGGAGTACAAAATTGTATGGGGTGCAAGGAGGAGAACCCCTATCACAAAAGACAAGATAAGTCTTGTCAGGTTACCCCAAAGCTAAAAATGATATTATAAGACATCAAAATTATTTAAACTAATTTTTGAAAAATAAGAAGCAGATATGATAGTCCCCCCTTAGAATGACGTGTGCTATGCAAATGAGCACATGTCATTCTAAGGCTCGAAGAGAAAGACAAAGAGAAATGTTGTGGCATGATATACGTGGAAAGATGTATTTGTGGGATGTTGTCACATAAGAGACAAAACACAATCCATAACATCAAGAAAAGCAGAGATGAAGAAATCAAGATCACATGGGGATCCAATTATTCGGGGTCAAAACTGATCATATATATATAAGTAGATAAATATAATATATAATATGTATGAATTGTCATCAGCCCCCAAATGGATTGGAACAAGAAGAGCACATGAAGAAAAAGAAAAAGGTCAGGTCAACAAGGAAGAGGCCTAAATGCTCCAATGCTTTGCATCATTCCTAACATGAAAAGGAAAGTTTACAACATATAGAAGAAAGATGAGACAAATAGAAGAAGGTTTACAACAAATTCTCTCCTATATCTAAGAACATATTAGGGTATCAAGGGTCCTCCAGGTGAGAGCACAAATATAAATGGACAGGCATGAGGAAACACAAACAAGCACATAAATCTAATCTAAAGATAGAGAAGAGGTACCACTCTAGTTTGACACCTCCAACAAGTCATCTTGATCCCAATATAGGTAATCATAAGGGGAGGGAAGATGAGCCTATAGGGGGGAATACCAAGGGAAGTACCATCCATCTCGCCTATAGTAAGAGCTAGGGAGGAATCTTCCTCAACATCCTCATCAATGAGCTCTTACAAAGCTAACCTCACATACTTAGAAAATATGGAGGAGTGAGTGGGAATGTTCTGCATCAAGTCAAAAATACAACTCTTTAGAGTGAAGTGTTGTGACTGAATAGGTGGAGGATGATGAACTAGAGAGCCATTTTCGACCTTCAAAATAGGGGTAGTGACAAACTTTGGGGAGGGAGGTAATGTAATCACTATGAGAACTATACAAGACAAATAAGAATAAGATGAAAAAGGAAAAGAAGACTTTTTGTGACCACCATTTGGAATGAGGTCTTTCTCCAACTTGCACTTAAGGGGAGAATGTGGTATCCTCACATCCGAAGTAAAAGAAGCAAGATTAGGAGGATGAACCATAGTAGACACCACCTTCATGTGATGCATGTAAATGGGATTAGGGAAAGGAGGAAGATATGATAAAGAGGTAATTAGTGGAGTCTTTGAAGGAGTGATGAAAACTTGCACCTACTTAGGGTGATGCTCATCGAGATCCATCAAGGAAGTCAGAAGCATAATAGAGGTGATGGGAATAGAAGAAAGAACAAGGACATGAATGAGAGTAGAAATAAAATTAGGAATAGAAGTAGAAGTATAAGTGGAAATAGTAGGCTCCCCCTTGGTATTCTGCAAAGCTTCATGCTCCTGGGTCAATTCTCATCAACAACACTTATTCTCACACACAAGTTGATTGTGATGGATATGGGCCCCAAGGGATACACTTTGAGAGGGCTCCAAGGGAACATATTCTACCAAGGGAGAAATATCCATAGCCATTTCTAGTGGAAGAGAAAAATCCTAAGGGTCCTATTCCACAATAGGAGTAATCTTCATAGTCATTGCTGGCGGAAGAGTAAACTCTTGAGAAGGAATAGGAGGAGACAAAAAAATAGATACAGGGATCTCGAAGATGGGCCCGCTTCATTTTTATATTTGAGGAATAGGAGAAGGCCTTGGAGGCTAAGAATCAAGAACAAACCCATGTGAATGCTTCCCCTTACCATATAGGGTGGGTCGAGGGATCATGGGTAAGACAGGTAGTTGGAAGACTTGCGGTTTAAATTTTTGCAACAAGGGTGCCTTTCCTTTTCCTATGCCAGACACAATAGGAGAAACAAACAAAAAAAATTAAGGTTACAAAATCCCAAGAGAAGAATAAGGTGAAGGAGAAGTCCTATGGGTGAGAGCTTGCTTGTTCCTTAGCCTTCGAAGGTATAGAGGACAAGGCATGCTACTGCACACACATGTAAGCCTTCATTGAAATCACATGCGAAGAAGGTAGGAAGACAACATGAGGGTTTGAGCCTCTATTATTGTACCTAAATTAGGCCTTGTAAAACAAGTCCCCTCGAGGTGGCAAGGGTCCAATTGGAGTAGGCAAAAAATGGTCTAAAGAGAAGCCCCCATGTGACATAAGTGGTTTTTACCTAGTGTCTTGGATAGTATACATAGTGTTGTCATGTAGAAATTTTAGAAAATTGTGGACAACTGAGGTGACCACATTCATGGAGATAGGCCATGGAATTCCTATTTTGACCCTAAACAAGTCAAATTTAGGTATCACAAAAAATGGTATATTGAGATACTTAGGCCCAACTAGGACCAACAAAGAGATAGAGCCAATAGGCGAGACAAAAAGACCATCATGAGTACAAAGTGTGGTCTTGGACTCATCATATTTCTTCTTGTGTAAATTATTTATAAAGAGGGTCCCATCCATAATGATATTCACTCAACTAGTGGGGTCAACCATAACACCAATTATGATGTTATTGTTGACTTTAGCTGAAATGTATAGTGGAGAAGGTTCCTTTTTGAGGGGTAAGTCATCTAGTGTGAATGTTATATCAGGTAGCTTATCCACATGGATTGAAGGAGGAATATGAGTGAATGATACCTTGTTCACATACTTAGATGGGATGGGATCGATAGATGAAGACAAAGCAACTGCGATCATATTAGAAAAATGAGAAGGGAAAGGATCTATGTATATCTATAGTAGGCTATTAGGCTTGGTTATAGATTTATTAGAATTTTGTTTCTTACCATCAATTTGGATGGTATAATCGTCAATGTGGTCTTGGATGATATGCCTAAGATGCACACATCGTTTGGTATCAAGACTGGACACTTAGTGATATTGATAAAATTTCTACATGTCATACTGACTAGGATAGGGTTTGGATAATGATCTTATTTCTAGAAGGAAAATTAAACCATATTTTAATAATTTCTAAATAACATTAGTGTAGGAATCTAATAATTTTGTAAATATTCTATTTCATCCTATAAAGTTCTTTTTAGTGGGAACAAATACTACATTCGTCAATACTTTGTTCTTTTTTTATTCTCTAGAAATAGACACAGATAATTGGTTATCTACATGGGAGGATGGAGATGAATCCCTGTACTACATCACCACCTACTAATATTCTCACAAGGAAACGCATCATGGGAAATGGAAGGATACTTCATTAGAAGGAATTTCTCTCTCAATGCCAATAGTAGGTTTCTAATGAAAACACATTGAACATTGACATCTGGCAGGGCATGAGAAATATGGGAGAACACATATTATGTGAGAGGGAAACCAAGTGTGAAACAAAAACAAACATAAAAAAAAAGTAATGCAAAGATAAACAAAGTTATACCTTCCTCTCCATGGATAGATCTCACCAAGATGCACCCAAACTCTTGATAGATTTTCTCTCAAAGAAAATGTGGATTTCTCAATCACTATTCCATAGTATGGACAATGTCAACTGAAGATGTTGGAAATGAGAGAGTGGACTTGGATTTATAGGAGTGGGATGAGAGGAATGGAGGGTTGAGATGAATTGACTTAATCAAGGGTGGAGATTGAGTGGTGGTGAGGATCATTAGCATTATGACATGTGTCACAAGGGGGAGAGAAGAAAAGGATGAGGTATTCTCACACATGTGTGATCACACCTTGGGAAGAGAGGTAGTGGATTTGTGTAAGAGGGTGTAAGAGATAGTGGGGGTAGGTGAGATCTCACACATGTGTGAGAGGAAGGGAGATGGTAGGCTAGGAAACTTGTCACTTGGTGACATGTTTGAGGGAGGTGAGTGAATTTAGAATTAGGAGAAAAATGTTAATGGTGGTTAGACATGAGAAGGATTAATTAATTTAATGAGATGGGTTGAGTCAATAAAACATAGATTTATTTAACTAGGCTAGAGTTAAATGTTGGAGGATGGGATAATGATGATTGGGATGAGGATAAAGTTAATTATCATAGATTAATTAAATTAAGAAGGTTTAGGGGATTTTAGAGGAATATGCATAAAGGTGGGATTAATTAAATAGTTCAATTATTTAATTAATTAGATTGAACCTTAGGATATGGAGTGACATAATTAATTAAATGATAAGATATTCAATTAATTATGAGAGGAAATGGAATAATTAATAAAATATCAAACCATTTAATTAATTATTGGCTAAAGGGAGTTAATTAATTAAATAAGTGATATTTAATTAATTTAGGAATAAATAGGGATGATTAATTAAAATTCGAGATTTTAATTAATTAGGTTATTGGTGTCAGAATTGGGGTGTCTAGTTTTTTCCCTTCTTTGATGTGATGTCCAAAGTGATTTCATGTCAAAGAAGTTGAAATATTTTCCCCCAATGTTGGGAGGTGATTCCCCCTTGAGAGATCGATCGAAAAAAATTGAAAAAATATTTTTGGGCGATGTCTCGAAAAGGCGAGCTAAAATGGTGTAGAAAGGTGTAGAGGAATAAAATAATGAAAAAGAGGAGAAGAAATGGAGGGATAGACTCAAAAATCAAGAAAATGTGGCTAGTTTAGTCGTCCAACACTAAAATTAGGGTTTGGGCCTATAAATAGGACTTGGAGGGTCCCAAAAAGTCATTTTCACTCTTGCAATTTGGAGATTGGAGCTTGGAGCATGAGAGAGGTATGACACAGATCCCTATGAACATGCATTGCACAGAGTGAGTACGCGAGTAACAATGACTAGAGGATGCAGGAGACTTGATTATGTAACCTATCCCCTAGGTTTTGTGCTAGTTTAGGGGTCAATAGGTAGGTCAAGTTAGATGTCAAAGAGGTCCAAATCAAAGGTGTGAATTTATAAAGTTTTGCTTTCAGGTGTGATTGTGGCTTTTTCATCACAAAGAACTGTGCCTGCATAAAGTTGCACATACAAAGCATTTTAGTGTTTGCATTTAAAAGATCAACACTTATAGAATTTGCACTTGCAAAGTTTGCGCTTGCACTCAGGGAGGGGAAAGAATAACACCTGCATTGAAAAACACAGTGCTTGTGCATCAAATAGCTACACCTACATTGGCTAAAGTTGCGCTTGGCCTAAATTGGCGCTTGTGCTAAAATGTAAGCACAACTTTGTAGAAAATGCAAGTGCGCAAGGGTTAGGGATTGAATGAAAGGGTTTTTTTCTTTTTCTGAGGGCTAATGTTAGTGCATGTGATGATGTGAGAGGAGATAGTCCCCTACATTCTCAAAGCGGCACATAGACATCATGTATCGACTATATGATACACTCTAGGAAGATGTGGCTTGATTGAGGTAGGAGAGGGACAATTCTCAACATCTCTTGGGGGCACATGCACTAGAGTATGCATTTATAGAGGTTACTAGGGTTACTCAAGATGCTAGGAATTGGAGGAGTTTATATGAGCAGACTATGCCAAAGGATCAGAGGGTAGCCAATGTTTTAGTTACCAACATGTCTCATAGATCGAGATCAGTTCAGTTAGGTCCATTGGTTAGTATGGGACCACCACGATAGACACAATAGGGTCCTCAGTCACCTCTTGGATTTCCACAAAGGCTAGCTCAATTAGCTATAGGGAGCATAGGCTAGGTGTATATGTAGGGTGATCATGACTTTTTGGATTATGCCCCAGAGGGGTTTTTCTTTTTGGATTGTACATATGAGAGACCTTTGTACATTTTGTATCATGACATTATTATTTTGATATATATGATATGATGGATTTGGATTATGTGTATGGTTCTCATGATGATAATGTAGATGCTTATGTGATTTATGCCTATGTAGATGGTTCTTTATTTTATTATGTATGTACAGGATGTTGATATGCTTTATGCAGGTGATTATGGATGACAATATGATTATTTATGATTTATGTTGATGATTTTGTAGTGCATTTATGGTTTATGGCTTATGGATTTATGGATTTTGTGATGTTCATGGATGAATTTTATGGATTTTTTATGATTATGATATGATGCTCATGGATGTCTATGATTATGATATGATGGATATGATGTTTATGTAACATGTTTGGGTATGATGGTTTATGCATGACGATAATGTTGATTAATGTTCATGGGTATGCTTATGTATGATTATGATTGATGGATGTATGCATAATGGTAATTAATGCATGTTCTTATTGATATTGATGAATTGATTATGTATGGTGATGCATAATGGATGTGGTTTATGATGTGGTTCATGATGTGGATACTTAAAATATGGTGGTGATGCCTACGTATTTTATGATTATGGATGTAAATAAAATTATAAATGATGTGAATGAATAAATAATGTCAAATGAAATGGATTATGATTAAACAATAATGGATAATGAAACATAGATGTAATGAAATATTAATGAAATGTTTGTTAATGAAAATTAAAATGATTTATTAGAATAATAAGGGTACCAAGATCATCTTTAGGATACAAGAGGTTTATTAATGATGGTTGTTTACATTCTTAGAGGTTTCATTGAGGTGTGATTTTCCCATGATAGTTTTCCTCTCTTAGTCATTATCTAGTCCCTTATTTTTATATGATGAATAATGGGAATGCAAATGACGAAATGATGTAAATGAATGATCATGAATAGATGGGCCTATAGGTCGGTTGGATTGTAAAATTTTATGGTCATACCTACAAAATATTGTGTGGAATCTCAAGGTATGAAACAAATGAAAAGGAAAAACCATGAGAATGATCCTAGGAAATGCATAATTGGAATGGGTGGGTGCATAATTTTTTAAGTTTTTTGTTTGTTTGTTTGTTTCTCATGATATAAAATATAGCTAGGTCTAGGTATGTGGGGGAATGAGGGGGATGAAAATATAGGTTAGGTAGGGGGGATGAAGTTAGAAGTCATGGAGGGAGAAAAGTATATGTTAGGAAGACGAATGTGGAAGTGATTGGGGGTGGATTGATTATGCTAGAAAATTAATCCTAAAACTTGGTATAAGAAAGGACATTATTCCCTAGTGGTATAAATGATCGGAGGTGGAAGCATGTTCTTTGCATGGACTTAGACTCACAAAAAACACTGTAAACAAAAGATTATTCCATATCACATAATGTTTTGTAATAGCCTTGGTGGACCATAGAGGGGATTATATTGTGGACCCAAATCTCTTATACCCCTCTATCTAAGGTACCAACTAACATTAGTGAGTCAGGATAATCGTAAACACACCATACAAAAAATGACCAAATCCCATTTCACAATTTCATCCACAACACACCAAGATATGAGTAAATCTAGCTGGTTTAGACTAGGTGAATCCATGGGTTCAAAACAAAAATAATAAAAATAAGAAAATCCAAATGACCAAATCCATTGCTAGAGGTAGGGCTAATAAATATCAATGTTTCCAGACCAAGGAATGATTCATCCTATCAAGAAAAGGTGGGTGGGGATTGTGATAGATGTCAAGCGAAGTGGAGGTGCTTAGGGATCCAATTGATGATTTTGCATTAATGCTCATATGTAGGCATGTTCTTTGTTTTCTTTGTCTTGTTTGTCCATTGGACTCAAGTGGTATTATGGGATGATGAAATTTTATTGTGGGTGGTATTTTATTATGGGTATGGTGGAAGAGGAATGAACTCTTCAGCTTATGGATTCAAACTGCTCATCTATTTTATACTAGCTTCTAATGGAAGTATAGTTTGGGGTGTCATGGGTTTTACTAGTATAGATGGTCTGTGTTGGGATTTGAGGTCACCTGTTTGTGATGCCAAATTTGTTTGGGGTAAATGAAGATGGTGAAATTAGTGTAAACCCTAATTATGTAATGGAGGATTCTTGTTGTGACTTAATCCCCAAAGCTTTCTATAGAAGAAAAGACATAATTTATTTAATTGAGATGAATATAGAGTGGGTTGAAGTAGTGTGGAAAAAAGGGATAAAATGAATAATTGAAGTGTGGTGTTTTTATTATGAGAAACTAGGCATGGAGAATACTGCTCCCCACTACACATGAAGCTTGGTAGGGGAAAATATGTGTTCATGAATTGGGTCATGGAGGTTGTCACATTAGTTGTAATAGAAGAAGGTGGTATGTAGGGATTGTGTATGGCTAGTGATGCCACAGATGGATGCAAGTGATGGCCGAGTGACAATAAGGGGTCATGTGGGATGGGTCATGTATATGAGTTTGTACCATGGTTTATTCATGATTCATGGATACATGAGATCAAGTGATAGTATGACAAGTGAGATCATGTTAGGAAAAACTCTTCGGTTATTAAATTAGGGGAAGCAACCTATGCTCCAAGCCATAGTTGGTGGTGTGCATGGATGGATGGTGAATGTATGAATGGAAAAATTGACCTAATAGGTGGTGGAAATGAAACTAAACATGGCACCTGTTTGCCAGGTTTTCACCATGGTACGTGCCCAAGGCCCCACAACGTGGTTTTCACCATTGGATGAATTATTTCTCTTTACTATTTTTTGTATTTTTTGCTTTTTTTCTTCTTTCTGATTTTTTTCTAATTTTTTGATTTTTTTCATTCTTCTAAATTTTTGGTTTCATTTATTTTTTCTCTTTTATTTTTGTTCATTTTTCTATTTTTTTGATTTTTTTGGTTCTTCTCAAGCAAATAAGTTTTAAAGATGTATGATGTTCATAGGCTCCTCAAGTGCTCTCCTTCCATAGTGTCCAACTGATATGCTCATGATCCATATTTTTCCATATCAATATAGGGACCTAGCCAATTAGGTTCAAAATGTCCCTTCTTTACATGATCTTGTAGATTACATTGATTTTCTTTTAGAACTAGGTCATTGATAGAAAATTCTCTAGGCTTGATCTTCTTGTTGTAATTTTTTTGGAGCCTATTCTGGTGTCTTATGAAATTTAATTAAGGGAATTTAAGTGTTTCTTGTCCAAAATTTCCAACTACTAAGTGTGTCATGTGATAATCTTCATCATCAACGAGGTGTTGTAAAGAGATTCTCAATGAGAGGATTTCAACCTCAATTGGAAAAATAACTTCGATACTATATACAAGGGAATATGGTGTGGCTCCTATGAGTGTGCAAATTCTAGTGTGAGAGGTTCATAAGGTAGGATTGAGTTGTAAGTTCCAATCTTGACCGGATTCATTGATTGTCTTTTTCAATAATTTTAGGATTATTCTATTTGTGGCCTCAGTTTGGTTGTTTCCTTGTGGATACTATGGAGTCGAGAAATGATGTTGGATATGGAATTGTTGGCACAAATTATGGACGTCTTGGTTTTTGAATGGTTTTCCATTATCTATGATGATGGAGGATGGAATGTCAAAGCAGTAGATTATGTAGTGGAATATGAACTTGGAGATTATTTCCCTATAATATAGGTCATAGGTATGGCTTCAACCCACTTAGTAAAGTACTCAAGAGTGGTGATATAATGTGTTTCCAAGAAGGATGAAACATGTTATTTTATAGATAAAGGATTGTTGTTGTGAAGATGATAGATTAGGTGAGATAATGTTATTAGGTAGGTACTCATATATATCTTGATACCAAGGGGATTTGGGTCCAATAATGTAACAAATCATTTTAGATTTCTGAATATCATAAGCAAGAAAAAAGATTTGTTCAATCAGGAACTCATATTGCTGACTATTCTATGAGGCACTTTTGGATCACGAAAAAGTAAAAATAAATGAGGCTTCAACAAGCTATTTGGAAACTATTTCCCCTTTAATGGATTTTCAGTCTACATACTTTATGTTGAATTTACTTAAGATCATGATCCATTTAGCCATTCTACCTATAAGGGTTTCTTTTGAGAGAAGATATTTTAATGGATCCAACTTAGAAATGAGTTGTGTTTTATGATTATGCATGTAGTTCCATAGTTTCTTAGCAAAAAATACCATAGTAAGACATGCTCATTCTATTGGAGAATAGTTTAACTCAATCTCACCAATGTGCAAGATATTTAGTGTATAGCCCTTTCTTTCCCTTTTTCATCATGCTGAGCTAATAATGCCCCCAAAGCCACTTTAGTAGTTGATATATACAAGAGGAGCGATTTGTCTAGTTTTGGTGGCACTAGGACTTGTGGTGATGCAAGATAATCCTTGAGCTGCTAGAAATCCTGTTGGTAATTATTTTCCTATTTGAAGATAACATTATTTTAGAGAAGGTAGGAGAATGGTTGGAATTTCTTAGGAAACTGTTTGATGAATCATTTGCTTGCTTGAAGTTTTCCTTGTAGAATTCTTAATTATTTTATGTTCTTTGGGGGAGGCATTTCCATTGTTTCTTTAACCTTTGCTGTAACTTCAATTCCTTTGTGGGAGACAATGAAGCCAAATAGTTTTCTTGATGTTACCCCAAACACACACTTCTTTGGGTTGAGACGAAGCTTATATTTCTCCATTCAATCAAATACTTTCTCCAATAATTCAATGTTTCTATCCCTTATTTTGGATTTCCCAAGAAGGTCATATACATAATCTTCCATGATATCATGTAGCATGCCATGAAAAATTACAGTTATTACCCTTTGATATGTATCCCCTACATTTTTCTATCTAAAAGGCATTACTTGGTAACAAAATGTTCCCCATGGAGTGATAAAGGTTTTCTTATGTTGATCTTATTCTATAATTTTGACCTGATTATAACTGGAAAATCCATCCATGAGTGACAAAATTTCATGTCCTATTGTGAGGTCAACAATAATGTCAATGTTTGGCTGAGGGAAATAATCCTTTGGATATGATTTATTAAGACATCTAAAGTCGGTATATATATGGATGCCCCAATGGGTTTGGAAACTAGTACTATATTTGAGACCCACTCTAGATAATCAATAGGTTTGATGAAGCTGAATTCTAGGAGCTTTTGTAACTCCACTTTCACCAAAAGGGCAATTTGAGGGTGTATTTTTTGAAGCTTTTCCTTTATAGGTTTTGTGTTGGGATACACTGCTAAGTGATGCACCACAAGGGATGGATCTAGGCCTAGAATGTTTATGTATATCTAGGAAAAGTTGATGGATATTATTTTGAGGAATTCTACTAATCTTTGATTAATTCCATCTACTAATTCAATAGACATGTAAGTGATTTTAGGTTCCTTAATTGTTTCCAAATTGATGTTTTTGATGTCTTCAATCAACACTATAGATGTCTCATGATGTCTAGGAATCGAATCAAATGCTCCATCCTCTAGTGCCTTAGGGAGGTTTTCACTAAAGAATATATCTTTTATTTTTACTTTTTCGTGATCCAAAAGTGCCTCATTGAGGTTTTCAATAAGGGATATTTCTTTTTTATTTTTCCTTTTTTGTTTTTATGATTAAGACAAGTTATTTTCTCACCAAAGTAGGAATCCTTATTAAATTTTACTTGATGGTCCTACTTATGGTATCCTAATGGTATATAATCATAGATTCCCATGATTTCAGCTATTGCTTCATCATTTTTGAATGTATTCGAGTACAGGAGGTCCTTGTTGGTCCTAATCTATTAGTTCAGGATATATAAGAGGGTGGTTGATGGATGGTGTTATAATATAGATATGATCAGTATCAAAAAGTTTAGTGATGGTTTCAAAGGGTTCTTCAATTCCATCTTCTTGATAACTTTGAACAATATTAGAAGTCTTATCACCTTTATTATAAGTACATTTAGGTCTTATGGTTACCAATTCAGTGGCTTGAAATCCAAGTCCTTGATTATCTTTATATTCTCACAACTGAATGGATTCCATTATTCCTCATTCTTTTGCCCCTAATCCTTTTCTTTGTAGCCCATATTCTTGCATAAATCATTTCCTTTAGGATATAGGTTGTTTCAAGAGTAGATAATGGTTGTTCTCCATATTTATATAGCCACAAGGAGATATCTTGGCTTAGATATTCTTTGTCTAGTAGTCCCAATTTGTTAAAGTTCTTGAAGGTTTCTTTTGACTTCAAGTTAAGTTCCTGGTCATATGATTATGATGAAGTAGAGAGTTGTCTTATGTAAAATAAGTTTTGGTTCCCATACTTCCCACATCCCTTGTCAGTCACCTTAACCTTGATTTTGAGGATGGAATGTGATGTGGATGAAGCTTGTAATGTGTATGGATTAACATGGGTGGATGGGGTGGATGCTACATCATTAATAAGGTAGTGATGGTAGAATTTATATTTACCCTCCAATAATTTATAGTATTGGAAAGGTTGTGGATCAACGGGAATGGTGACTTCTCTACCATTATACAATATTTTAAGTATTTGTGATAGGTAGAGGGGACAACTTGCATAGCATGTATCCAAGGATGCCCAAGGAGGATGTTATATGGTAAATCAAGGTCAAGGATCTGACATGTTGTTTCCATAATAGTTGGGCCAACTTGAATGGGAAACTTTATGGCACCTTCTAATTCCTTTCTACATCATCATATGCTTCTATTGTTATCTTATTTTGGGGATCTATGACATCTTCTGAATAACCCAATTGTTTAATTAATTTTAAATTACATAGATTGAGTCCTGATCCAACATCTATTACAAACCTTTTGATGTTATGTTTTTGTACGACAACTTCAATGTGAAGTGGTTTGTTATGTGTAACTTCTAAATGAAAGTATTTATTGGTAAATGTTAGGTGGTGTGTGGATGATAAGTGTCCAATTATGGCTTGGAATTGGTTAAAATTTATATCACTTGGTACCCTATATTCTTGAAGAGATTTGTCTAAGGCTTCTTTATGCCTAGGAAAAGTTCAAAGAAGCTCTAAAATGGATATTTATGAAGGTGTTTTTACAAGGTGTTCAATCATGTTATATTATTGGAAGTGGTTTGAGTGGATGATGAGGATGATGCTCCTTGTATCTTGACTTGGCCTTGGTAGGTGGTGATAGCACAATCAAGTGCTTTGATGGTTATGGTATTACATTCTTCAATTTGACCAATGGTTGTGTCATGGGATAAGGGGTTGATGGTGTTATTATATTAGTATTATACATTGTTATAAGAGGTGGATGATTTACCTTAATTATGTTGTAGGAATGGTTTGGTATATATGCCTAGTTTCTCATTTGGGGAGTTTTGACTTTGGACCTTGATTTCTCCCTTATCAATGAGGTCTTGTATGTAATTTTTTAGTTTCATACATTTTGTAGTGTTATTCCCTTTGATTCGATGATATTCACAATATTCATTTTCTTTATACTATGCTAGTTTTGGTTGATTTTTGTTAAAGGGTTAAGTGATTGGAAACTTTATTAGGTTTTCTTGTGCAAGTTTGTGGAATACAACTTCAAGTGGTTCTCCCAAGGGGGTGTACTTGCAATTGGGTTGGCTAGTTTATTTTACTTTTCCTTGGGGGATAGTGATGGTACTAGTTGTGCCTTGATGTTGTGTTATTTGTTGGTTTTGTGATGAAGTACTTTGGACATTTTGGACATGTTTGTTATCGAGTACTCCATCATTTACAACATTTATTTTCTTAGACTAATATTTAGATTTATCATTAGATTGTTGGTTGTTATTATTTTGGTCTTTATAGATCTTGATTACCGCTTTAATAATTAAAGCATTTTCAATAGTTATGCCTTTTTCAGTTACTTCGTCAAAGGTGTTTACACATTGCAATTTTAAGTGAAGGGAAATTTTAGGATGTAAGTTTTCAATAAAAATATTTAACAGTTTCTTTTCAGGAACTTGGAGGGGGAATCTACTTGCAAGTGTATCCATCATTGAAGGAACATGGTGAAAATATCCTCGATATTTTGTTTAGTTGTGCATAATTTAGCTAAGGTTACCTCTTGTTCAATGTTATAAGAAAATTCGGTGATAAAACTCTCAACTAAATCAGAAAAGGATGCTATTGATTCTTGGGGAAGGTGTTTAAACCATTCTAGGGCTTAGCCCCCAAGGCTCCTAGGAAAAAGTCTCATTAGATAAAATGGATTATAGGCAACCTCTTGACATGGTACATTAAATTCTTTGAGATGTTCAATTGGATCCCCTTTCCCATTTTAATTTTCAAATTTGGGGATTTCATAGTCCTTAGGGAATGGAATGGATAGTATGGATTAGTAAAATGGATATGTCCATAAGTCCTCAAACCTATAAGTCCTCCTTGTTTGACCAGTTTGAAGCCCTTGGATCATGTCTTTCATTTTCTAAAACTCTTGGGACAAGCTGAGGTTATTGGATGAATGATTGTGGAAATATTGATGGTGATAGAGTTGGTGTTGATGGGAAGGTGTTAGAGGATGATTATTTATTATTGTTGATGATTGGGTGTTAAAGGAGGATTGTTGATGTTTAGGTTATGTTGGTGTTGGTAGTTTGATTCTAGGGGGATATTATTATTTTGGTTATGTGGTGGAGGGTTGTTGATGTTTAAGTTGTGTTGATGTTGGGGGGTTATGTATGTTTTGATGATTAGGAGTTGGTGGGGGGATTTTTTATGTTTTGATGATTTAGGGTTGAGGGATTGATATTTTGATTTTGTGGGGGTTGGGAGACATTTAGACTTTGTTGATTAATGAATTTGGTATAGATGGATGTGATAGGGGGCTGTGTTGAGGTAGTTGGATTGGTGGATGTATAAGTGACATAGGGGTTAGGAGTGATACTAACCCTTAGTTGTGATGAAAGTGGGGGTAAATTATCAAGTGATTGTGATGTATTTATGAAAGGAGGGGGATTAGGATTGGATTTTATTCCAAAGATATTTTAAAATAATTTTGTAGATGATGAGGGATTAAAAGGGTCTTCTCCCCTAATTTGTGAGACATCAAAGTTAGAGGGAAGTTTGGCCCCTCTAGCTAGAAGTTTTATTAGGAGGTGATTTTTGCCAATGTAAAAGAGTTTTTGCATCATTTTTTGATTATAAGGGTCTTTGGAAAGTTATCTTAGTATAGGGGAGTGTTCATCTTGGTATACATATACCATCTCTTCATGGGGAGTTGATGGTTGGGTGGAGGTGGTACTGTAGAAGTCTTCTCTTTGAGAATCCATTAGTCTCTTAGCTTGCAATCTAGTGATTGGAATGCAAGTAAATGATTATTTTTTTGAAGAATTGCCTTATGATGGTGGGTTTAGATGGATGTGAGGATGACTAATGGATCAGAGTTGGATTAAGGTTGGATGCTTGAAAGGTTTAGACTTATGGTTGGATTATGAGTAGATGGTGATTAGAAGTTGGTGTTGGAAAATTTGGACCTTGGACTTGGTTTGAATTAAAGTTAAATGATGATGGATGAAGAGACTTGGACTTTAGGTTTGGATGAAAATTTGGATGATGGATTTTAGGTGTTAGATTTGATAAGTATTAATATGTTTAGGATGTGATTTGAAAATTGGATTAGGATTGATTTAGGATGATTATTGATTGATTGGATTTAATGATGATAAGGATGACCCTTGGATGAGTGGAATGTGCAAAATAAATTTTACAACAAAGATTAAAACCTAGATCCTTGTGGATGGGGTGATTTTAGGATTTTATCTTTTCTTACTTAGGATAGGAAAGTTCCTAAGCAAGGTTAGATAAGAGATATTTTGAAAAACTTAACTTAAGGGGGCCAAATCCTTAAGCTAAATAGTCCAAAAAAGAGGATGGGCTAATCAAGGATATAAATTAAGACCAACAAGTTCTGAAGATACAACTAGATTAGGGAGATGGGTAAGGATCTAGATTAGAACCATAATAAAAAAATTTATTTGCAAGGATTATGGTTGGATTTGATGAGGATGTTAATGACTAGGGTTATGGGATGATTTGGGTGATAAGTGGAAGGTTTGCAAAGGTTAATGGGTTTTATGATTAGATAAATTTTAGATGATATTACAAAATTTGGGAGGATGGCTATGAGATGACCTAGGGGAAAAATGGATGAAAGTGATTAAAGATGAAAAGTGTGGTAATGAGGACACAAAGGTGACTAATGGGCTGACTAGGATGGAAAAATTATGGAAGGATTAAGGTTTAATGTCAAGTCCAAACTTGAGGATGGGATGATAATGAGTGGAGGTGAGTACAAATGAGGAGAATAAGGGGATCATTATGATAATCTAAAGGTTTTCACTAAGTCAAAATAGAAATGACAAGTCCAATGATGGAGAGGGTGGGATGTTTAGGAAAATGGGGGTTTATGGTCAGATTGGATGGTTATGGAAAATGTGAAAATGGAAAGGTCTAATTAGGATGATGTCAGAAGATGATTGAGTTATTGATGTAGAGGCTATGGGACTTTTGGAAACATATAATGATTTCAAGGTTTACAAGGTTGCAATCTCAAGCTATCTCCCAGGCACCCTAATGGAGGCAAGGCTCAAAGGTTCACTTGTGACTTAAAATATTCCTTTATGGTTCCAAACCATTTGAATGCTCTTAAAAGACTCAACTAGACTTGTATTGAATGGTTTCAAAATCCCAAGCCACTGACTTAGACAAAACCCAATTTTTGCACCTTGACAAGCCTTCTAGCTCAATTAGGCCTCTAGCGAAGGATTTTTGAATTTTCTCTCAAAATTTACAAATGAACCTCCAATATAATGATTTTTTCACATGTTTTTTGTGATGAAAAACAACATATCAACTCCCTGATGGCACTTGTTTCAAAACTCACCAACCAAAATCTACTATTTCCTCAAAAACTAGGCCTAATTAGCCCTCTTTTCCAAAGCAAACCCTCTTTAAACTCAACCCCTAACCATGAAACTTTCAAAAGTCTCTTAAAAAATCCACAAACCAAGTATTTTAAGACTTTTAGTCCTCTATGACACCTCTAACATGCTCAAACACAAAACCCTCCTTAACTTGCCTCAAAACTAGGGCTTCTTGAAAACTAACCTTCCAATCACTTCCAGAAATTGATTTCAGATTTTTCACCATTAATTTAACATGCATAAACTATTACAACTCAAAAACATACCCCTCCTTAAGGCAAATATTCTACTGCTATACCCTAGCCTCCATCTTCAAGCATTTTTCACTCTGATTTCTTGGTGTACACCACAATATTCTTCTTCCCTACACATTAGTTTGTTAAATATGTATGTTACATGTTAGGAATGATAAATTTCATATGTCACAGCAGCATTATACCTTGAAATGGATCAATCATCCATGAAAACCACCAAAACTAATGAAAATTCTATGTTATTCTTGAGGATAGTCAGCAATATGTTACAAAAACTGATTCCTAACATCTATCAGATCATTAAAAAGGTTAATTGAAAGTAAATACAGGTTCTTAAACCATTAAATTGATTATAAATTCAAAAGGAATCAATAGTTCATCAAAAAGACTCAAGAAAATGCAAGAAAACTGTGTTTTTTTCACTATTTCCTGTAGCAGTCCGTATAGTCTCCTCTCCAAATGCCCAACCTCCATAAAAATGATCATTTTGGGGTTATAGATCAATCCCCCAACTGTCCCAACCAATTAGAGTTGGTTTTCTTTACATTAAAGTTGATTAACCCCCTAAACTCACTTACCCTCCCAAATTAGAATTCAAAAATTTGAATTTACAAACTTGAAATTCATTAAATTCTACCATCTAAAAACTATTGGATCTTCAATATCCAACCTTATTTGACCTAACTAAAGCATTAGATTACTATTTAAAGCCCTAGAACATGATAATTCCAATTACATAGCATTTTGGTCCTAGGGTCCTTATCAGGACCCTTAGGACAATTGACTCTCTTAACCCATTTATCCTTTCCAAATGCCATTATAGGCTTTAAAAGGTCATAATTGATGTTTTGATTTGATTGACAGGTCCTCCTGACCCCTGCACACTCCTGATCCTTGAAGAGCTCCTTGAAGGCCTTGGGTGCTCCTGCACCAGTTATAGAATATGTCAAACTAGTTAGGGGATCCTATGAGGTCACTATCAAAGAGCTTAGGTTTTTGGGTCAAATACAAGTGAAATTTTTTAGATAGATCCAAACATAGACATAGTTTATAGAGGAAATAAGTGCAAATTATAGTGTAGAAAAATGTATCCCTTTACATTTTCACACTTGTTTGGACCCTGCTTGTTAAAATATGGTTTATTTATGCCCTAATTGGTCCTATTTTGTATCCAAAAGCCTAATTAAATGCAAAATAGAAATGACAAGTCCAATAATGGAGAGGGTGGGATGTTTAGAAAAATGGGGGTTTATGGTCAGATTGGATGGTTATGGAAAATGTGAAAATGGAAAGGTCTAATTAGGATGATGTCAGAAGATGATTGAGTTATAGAATATGTCAAACTAGTTAGGGGATCCTATGAGGTCACTATCAAAGAGCTTAGGTTTTTGGGCCAAATACAGGTGCAAATTTTAGATAGATCCAAACATAGACATAGTTTTATAGAGGAAATAAGTGCAAATTATAGTGTAGAAAAATGTATCCCTTTACATTTTCACACTTGTTTGGACCCTGCTTGTTAAAATATGGTTTATTTATGCCCTAATTGGTCCTATTTTGTATCCAAAAGCCTAATTAAATGCATTTTTCTAAGGATAATCCTAGCATTTCATAAATGAAAAATTATTATTTAATGTTTTTGGCTATGTGTTCCAGATCTAGAGATCTAGGAATCATATGCCCCTCTAGGTGTATGGGTCCTACCTAGGTCTTAGGGCCTAATTTCAAATGTTATATTGAACTTAACACTTCTTGAAATCTGTATCCCAAGTTAAGCCTCTGGGACTCATACACCCAACCTAGCATATGAGTCTTGCTTTAATCTAGGACCTATTTTAATTCAAATTCTTGGTGGGATTTTATTATCCTTAGACTCAATTTTTGAATGTTAGCTTGTAGTGTTGTAATTTTGGGAATTTAGGCATAAACAAGTATAAATACAAGGTTATTTCACATAATTTAACCTAAGCAATTTTATGAAGCATCCTCATAAGCTAGCAATTTTATCCAAGCATTCCAAAGGCAAGTTTATGTGTTCAAGAGCATTCAAGAGAAAATCATCAAACATTTGGAGCTACATTCAAGATTCATGAATCATGTCAAGGAATTCATGCATCATGTGTGTTTGTGAGCTAACATTTGTGATGTAGGTTTCATGATTCAAGAAAGCATTCAAGACAAAACATTCAATCAAGAGTCAAGATCCACATTCATGCTAGCCATTTCACACAAGTTTGCAACCTTCATTTTAAGGGTTTGGTGAGTTAAAAAATTGCATTTGTTCATTCATCATTCCTTCATGGTATTTCATAGCATTTCAAGGTTTAATTACCAAAATGGGGTTTGACCAAGGAAAACCCCTATTCCCTAATGAAACAACTTTTTTCTCTCTTGATGTGTGTTTGAAGATCTAGGTGAATTGGAGCTTGAAGATGCTTTGAAGAAAAAGTTGCAAAAGTTGTCAAAGTTGTCATCTTCACAAAAATTCACCTACATACTGGAATTCATACTTTCAGACCTGAAGATTGGAAAAGAAGGAAGCTATAGAAGATCACTAGAACTAAATCACCCAATTGGGCGTATGATTCACAGTATAACCCTTTTACCATCTTTTTGTAGATCCTGATCAATCACCAAAATATTCCATATTCTACCTAGAATCCTATAGCAGGACCAAAATATTCCATATTCTCCTTTGAAACTTCATTTAAATTGTGAACCCCCATCCAATGACACAAGGAAACCCCTAATCCATCCCTCAATTGAGTCACTTGTTTGAGGGATCTTGGTTTCCTAATGAACTAAAGTGTGAAATAGGTCCAAGTTCCATCTCCCAAAGGTGGATACCTATTTCCCTTGTGTTCATTTTGGTGAACCTAACCTTTGGACCCTTGAATTTATGATTTGGAGAAAATTTTAGTCCTATATCTAGATTGCATTAAATTTGCATTGGATTTTCATTAGTTGAATTGCATTTAGGGCTTCTAAATATTGCATTAGTGAAAAGTGCATATAGGTTTCATTTTTGCATCTTGCATCATTCTATTTCATTAGAAATCTATAATTGAAAATAGCTAATTAAGAATACAACCTAGACACATTACAATCAACTCATAATTTGTTGATTCAAGCTTAAAAACCCTAATCTAGGAGTCATTCACCCACCTAGGCGATTTAGTCCCTATATAGATCTTCTTAAAAATTTCTAGGTATTTTTTGCTATCCATTTTTCATTGTCTGAACTTGTCAAAAAACCTAAGTGGGAACCATATGCCCAATTGGGAATATTAGTCCCTGATTAGGTCTAAATCTGTATTTTATAGCATTAAAATCTTGTCATCTATGTTTCTAGTTGTTGTCTTTACATTACTGTTTCAGTTTACAGAATTACTATCATTGGCAATATTTTCAAAATTAGTTTCATTTCAAGTGCATTTGTAAACATAAGAAATGGAATTAAAGCATATTATTCATCTTGTATCCATTACACTTATCTCTTATTCGTTATCCTTCTTTGATTGACCCTTGTATAAGCTTTACAACTTGGTGTCCTATTGCTAATACTTTAGTGAGACATAGTTTGTGATTCATGTCATCCAACGATAACAAACTCATTGTGGATCTTTGGTTATCTAGCTCTTTCACTCATAGTGTTGACACTAGTTCACTAGGTATGGGCCATACCATTGACAACTCTTTAATTTCAAGTAGTATGACAAGTTTTGAAATAATGGTTTCTAGTGTTCCTCAAGAAAACCTAATCCAAATCCAATAGGAATTGGAAAACCTACAAAACCTAGTGAGTATTGAAAAAAATTCCAACACCACTATTCCTACCATAGATAACATACACTGAATGATTGAAAGTGAAAATGGAATAGAGATTACGTGTAACTTAGCTCATATTTTTGGAAAACATCTTACCTCAATGACTAGTTGTGCTCAAACTTTGAATAGTGCTCAAAGTCAAGGATGAACCCAAATTCCTCCTCCTACAACCATTGACTCTATTCCTACTTACATCAACCCTTAAGTTACCACAAAAATGCAACCTACTAGTAATGGCATTCCTACCTTTGGTATTTCCACTATCAATCCTTGTACCTTTGTGGCATCTCATGTCATATCTCCTACCACTTTACCTCCCATAAGTGTTCCATTCACTTGCCCCTCAAACACAATATACACCTCCACCATATTCACCTCCATCCCAAAACACAACCAATGACACAATCCTTAACCAACTTCTACAAAATGTTTCATCCCTTGAACAAAAAAATTCCACCATAAACCAAAATCAAAATGGTCAACCTTCATACTATGTCAAAAGCAATCTCTTATCCTTGTAGATATTAAGAATGCCAATACCATAAGGTATAGAGATTCCTAGGTTTGAGAAATATGGATGGAAAGGAGATCCTTCTAACCACGTTTCTGCTTACATTGCCTTATGCAGTGATTTCATCCTTGAAGATAAGCTCTTGGCTAAGCTTTTCCCTAGGTCCTTGAAAGATACCGCTTTAGAATGGTTTTCCTCATTACCGAATAACTCAATTCATTCATTCAATGGACTTGTTGAGGACTTTATCAACCATTTCCAAGTGCACATGACTCCTAAGATGAACTTAGCTGATTTGATGAGATGTAATCAAAAGGATGATGAAAAGGTTACTAACTTCATTTCATGCTACCAATTATTTTATTCCCAAATTGAAATAAAAATTCCTGATCCTCACCTTTAAAGAATTTTCATTGAGAAATTACAAACTAAGATACAAGATAAGCTTGGAATGATGAAGTTTCCTTCCTTCATACACTTGTGTACCACCCTTCATGATTATCAAAACTTGGTTAGTAGTCGTGAAAGAAAACCAACCTCTAACCATCCTGAAAAGTCTGAATCCACACCTCAAAACAATTACTAACCTTTTAAGAAACAAAATAAAGGATTTCTTCAAATAAATCCCCCTCAACCAACCCAACATGTTGATACCCAAGTGGCTTCCATAAAGAAAACAAGTCCTTTTACATTTGGGGATCCGAATAGACAATTTACTCCCTTACACGATACCCTCCATAACACCATGTTACAACTTTTAGAAAAGAACTTGATTTCCTTATCCCTCATTAAAACTCCCGATCCTACTAAGCCATTACCTCCAAATTTTAGATCAAATTCCTATTATCATTTTCACCGTCAAAATAGACATGATACAAAACATTGTAAGTGTCTTAAACATATGGTGCAAAACCTCATTGATTCCAATCATATTCAAATTGATGGTGTCAATGATTGAGGTAATAATTACGTTGCCCATCCCAACCAAAACTTGCAAATATTTACCAACCCCATGCAAAATCATAATATTTCATTTTTCAAAGCTAGTGAAAATAAGAATGATGTGATGAATGTTGACATAGATGATGACAACATGGATACTAATGAAAAAAATCCTATGGATAATATGGTTGGATTGATTGAAATTCTACCTTGTAAGGGCCAAACTAAAATACTTGTTGAAATTGCTTTCTCATCAAAAGATATAATAAAAAAGGAACTTGATGGTCCTCTTTACATAGCCAACCAAATCAATGACAAGCCCACTAAGGGATATTAATTGATCTTGTCTATGGAGAGAATGTGATCATTGAATAATTCTTACTTGTGCATGAACTCTATCAAGATACATATGATAAAATGAAAGCATGGATAAAAATGCATAATGGTTTTTCTTTCCCTACGTGGAGAGAATGTGATCATTGAATAATTATTACTTGTGCATGAACTTTATCAAGATACATATGATAAAATTAAAGCATGGATAAAAATGCATAATGGTTTTTCTTTCCCTACGATAGATTCGATCACCCTTCCTTTAAATGTTGGACTAAAACAATTAGATGTCTCATTCTCCATCATCCCAACATTGGATCAATTCTATGTGAAGCTTGGTTATCCTTGGCTACACTCCATGGAAGTTGTCCCATTGGTCGTGCATAAATATTTAAAGTTTCCATTTGACAATGAGATCTTTACTATAAACCATAGCAACTTTAATCCTGTGTCTTCCCATGGGAATTTCTCATTGGATTTCTTTTGGTCTGATCCTATTGAACCTATTAAACCTTGTGAATATTTATTTTTCAAGTCCTATCAAAAGTTTAAGGAAAAATGAATAGAAAAATTATCCCTTCGAAACATGCCTCAACCCACGATTGAGCCTCCTATCCTTGATGAAACCATGATTGAACCAAAATCCCTTCTAAGTAACCGAGACCAACCCAAGACAAATCTATTTCCTATCTCCTACAAACGACCAAGAGATAACCAAAATAATCTTGTCATGCCTCATAAGATAAAACAAGTTTATAAAGCTAAAGAGAAAGTGGTTGAACAACCTCCTATGGTTCCTTTCATTCCTCCTCTAAGGGAAGAAAATAAACCTATGGTTGATAAACCTACTCCTACATAAACACAACTTGAAAATCATACCAAAAGAAACAAAAATGCTAAAGAGTGTAGGTGTAGACCTCATGCTATTGCTCATAGATTAAACAAAAAGAAAAAAAAAATCAATATCCAAAATCAAGTGAATCAATACACAATGAGTCTCCCTCTTTGCCACAAAAAAAGATCCTATATTGCAACCACAATAGGGACCAACACCTTCTTTTTACATTTTCATTTAATCTCCCATTGTGATTAACTTGGATGATGATGATTAGATTGCTAAAATTGATGAAGAAGTGCATAATGAGTTGAATTTATTTTTTTCTTATTCCATGAGCTTAGATGGTAACAACTGTGAAGATCCTCCTAAAAAGGGTGGCTCACTACATGTTGAACTTGGTAATGCTCCTAGTACCAAACTTGTTGTTGTGCCTTTGGCTAGTTTTCCACCTTCTCACATATGATGATCAAAATTGGGATGCAAACAACCTGCTATAGGTTGACTCGCATGTGCCTTACTAGTCTTGTCTTTATTTTCTTTTTTCATGTTATGTGTATGACTGCATGTGTGTAATGTAATCTCTTGTACTGTTATGTTTAATGTATCTCTCTTTGTGATATTCCTCTATTTGTATCTACAATCTTCTATATGTCGTAAAACTTTATCTTTTCTTTGTCTTTTGTTTTCCTTTTGCCGGGGATGACACAAGGTGTTGAGACATTTAGGTCTCTTCCATGTTGACCCAAAAAAATTTCTTTGTTTTCGATCCCTTTGATCCATGAGTATTCAAGGAATGATGACATTTTTGAGTTCTCTAATAACATTGTAGAAAAGACATACTGACCCCAAATCCATGGATCCCTTATGTGATTTTAGGATTTCATTTTGGGGGCAACCCCTTTTCATGAAATAGATTCATTTGGAAACATATGTGTGACATAGGGCAAGCTCTCATGTCATTTTAGCATTTATCATTTGCTAGTTTAAAGTAATTTCTCACATCACGGTGTTTAGAAATTTCTTTAAAGTGGGGGCATACATTGGCATTATTTTGTTGCATTTCAATTACAACTCATGTAGCATTGTGTGATCTTCTTATTTCATGTGATGTGTGTTTCTCTTGGTGATGATATTGGGTGTGATGTCCTTCAAAAGCGTGATCTCTCTTAGCATGTTATATTCCTCTTAGTGGAAATGCCAAGTGGTGTGCATTCCTTAAGTTGTGAATCTTCTATTCTTCAATTGGTCCTCTCCTGGAGACATTAGGCATGATGTTCCCTAGGTTGAGACCTTACATGAACTAAGAAAAACCCCTTTGAATGTACCTTACACTATTTCACATTTGCAATAACTATTATATGGCCACCTTGCATAACACACTTTGCTTGCCTATAGAGCCATCTTGTTTGTTCATGGGTGTTAGCAGACAAAGTTTTTCTTGCCTCATGAATCCCATTATTCATTTTGTGTGGTGCCTTATCAAAGTTATCAGGAGGTATAGCTTTGGTATGGTTATTATGTATGGGAGCTGACCATAGGTGTGACTTTCCCATAGCCACTTGCTTTTCTGTGTGTGACCATATACTGATCGTGTGCATATGTGTCTCACCTTTTTGGGGGCTCACCTAGTGGATACTGGATTCCACTAACTTGTGTGAGTGTGCATTCTATGTGCATAGTGGACATCATGTTACACTTGTAAACATTTTTTGGACAAACAACCAAGGCTTGATCCACATCGTGTTGGACAAACAGTCAAGGCTTGATCCACTCTCTTTTTCTTTTTGTTCCTTTATGTCTTTGGCAGTGTATGCTTGTATCTTGTTATTGCTTCTACATCATTCACATGTGTGTTATTTTGTGCTTATATTAGTTTTCCATAGGATCTCAATCCTAGGGGCTTGATCATCCCTCTTGATCATTTTCATCCTATCTCACTAGTATTGGCACACTTGGACCCCTCTTGATGAAAATTTCTCTCTTTTAGTGTGAGTTTGATGCAAGGTAACCCTCTCACTAAAGTGGGGGCTACATGTAGTGTAGAAAAATGTACCCCTTTACATTTTCACACTTGTTTGGGCCCTCCCTATTAAAATCTAGTTTATTTATGCCCTAATTGATCTTATTTTGCATCCACAAGCCTAATTAAATGCATTTTTCTAAGTATAATCTTGACATTTCATAAATGGAAAATCATAATTAAATTTTTTTAGCTATGTTCTAGATCTAGGGATTTGGGATTCATACACCCCTCTAGGCATATGGGTCCCACCTAGGTCTTGGGGTCTGATTTCAAATGTTACGTTGAACTTAACACTTCTCAAAATCTATGTCCTAGGTTTAAGCCTCTAGGACTCATACACCCAACCTGGTGTATGAGTCCTACTTTAATGGAGCACCTATTTTAATTCAAATTTTTTGGTGGGATTTTATTATCCTTAGACTCAATTTTTGAATGTCAGCTTGTAGTGTTGTAATTTTGAGAATTTAGGCACAAATAAGTATAAATACAATTTTATTTCACATAATTTCACCTAAGCAATTTTATGAAGCATCCTCACAAGCTAGCAATTTTATCCAAGCATTCCAAAGGAAATTTTATGTGATTAAGAGGATTCAAGAAAAAATCATCAAGAATTTGGAGCTACATTCAATATTCAAGCATCATGTCAAGGTCTTCATGCATCATGTGTGTCCGTGAGCTAACATTTTTGAAGTAGGTTTCATGATTCAAGCAAGCATTCAAGCATTAAATCAAGAGTCAAGATCCACATTCATGCTAGAAATTACACACAAGTTTGTAACCTTCATTTTAAATGTTTGGTGAGTTGCAACATTGCATTTGTTCATTCATCATTACTTCATGATATTTCATTTCATTTCAAGGTTTAATTACCAAAATGGGGTTTGAAGAAGGAAAACCCCCATTCCCTAATGAAACAATATTTTTCTCTCTTGATGTGTGTTTGCAAATCTAGGTGAATTTGAGCTTGAAGATCCTTTGAAGAAAAAAGTTGCAAAAGTTGTCAATAAGTTGTCATCTTCATAGAAACTCACCTACAGACTAAAATTCAGACTTTCAAACTTGAAGATTGGATAGGAAGGAAGCTATAGAATATCACTAGAGGCTACAAAAATATTAGTCAAACCCTAGTAATGGGATTAAATTTCTTAACTAGACATATGAGTCCTAGTATAACCCTTTTTCCATCTTTCTATAGATACTGATCAGTCACCAGAAGATCCAGATTCTTCCCAAAATCCTATAGTAGGACTAAATCACCCCACCTGGAATATCAGTCCTAGTGTACCTCAAACAATAATTTTTCTAGGGTTTACAAACCTTGTTTTGGCCTCTCCACTCCTTCAAGACTTTCTATTTCATTCACTTTATCAATTTTATTTAATGTTTTCAAGTTTCTAGGGTTTTGTGCATGAGTGTTTGCATTTATCCTTTGAAACTTCATTTAAATGGTGAACCCACATTCAATCACACAAGGAAACCACTAATCCATCCCTAAAATGAGTTACTTGGTTGAGGGATCTTTGTTTCCTAATGAACTAAAGTACGAAGTAGGTCCAAGTTCCATCTCCCAAAGGGTGGTCACATATTTCCATTGTGTTCACAAATTTTTATGATGGAGGCATAAAATGGAAGTGAGAGTGTCTCAGAGCGTAGGTCCATCTTTTTAGAGCATAGGTGCATGGATTTTTTATAAAGCTATAGTTTTATTGGTCCTAGGTGCAGTTCTAAAGTCTGAGTGTTTTTGCAAGAGATTTAGCAACACAAGAAAACACAATGGCCAAGACTTAACTTTTTTAAGGGTGAAAGTCAATCCTTGGTGCTAGAGCCGATTCATTTTAATATTGGTTTAGCACAATAAAGACACACCAAGTACTTATTTATAAACCTAAATTAGCGAAGTGGGATTATAGAATTAGTGTATGCCCACCATCCAATTTCTTGGATTAATACTCCTTGATACTTGGGTGGATCACTCTTTCTCACAAAGGCAAATAAATAGAGATCTGGTCACATATGGTCAATATTTCTATGGGCACACCTTTTGTCTCTCCTTGGGAGAATTCAAGCCAACCCAAATATTTCTATCTCAACCTAAGGGAGTACATGGTGAGTAATTGTAGGGTATGATCCACATCCCTTGCACCACATTGAGCTACATTCAAAAAGGACTTAATCTAGACCTTACATAATATTTTTCTAGGGTGTACTCTAAATAATAGGAGGGTGGGTGAGGAATAACCATGAATATTAGCCCATCATAAGCGTGGGTTGTGAAATTTTTGTGGGAAATATTGAACTAGACCTACACTTCTAGCTTGGAATCACCCTAAGCATCAAAGCTTCACTAAACATGATGTGACTAGATTGGAGTACAACTTTCATTCTCCCCACTTTTTTATACCCCATTGATAACACATGGTTGAGGTCATCCAATAGGGTGATGAAATCCCTAGGAAGGCTTCCTAAAAGGAAAGGTATGCTAGGTATTTTTGATTCCCAAGGTCACACTAAGCTCAAGGGGAGAGCATACACACAAAAATAACACACCTTGTTTACCTAATTATAAAACACAAAATGAAGAAATGCAATTATTTTTGATCCCTAAGATCACTCTAAGTGCGAGGGGAGAGCATACGTCTATTGCAATATTCCAAAAATGACACACAAGTTCATTTACCAACTAATCTAATTTTAGTTCCTAGCTAGTGGAAAACAAAGTCTTCTACAAAAAATCCTACAAAACCACAAATTAGTAGTTTTTTTATATTGGTCTTAGACTAGTCGAACAACTACTCCACTTGTTAGTTCAACAAGTTAGCTGAAAATTCAAAACTCAAAAAATAAAACATAGGTGTAACTTTATATTAAATCAAAATAGAAGTGTAAAAACTTGAAAAACACAACTTATACCTAATACAATTGCAACAATACTAAATGTAGGCTCAGCAAGTCAGATGGGAAAGGATCTTTGTATATCTACAACTAGCTATTGGGCTTGGTTATATATTTATTAGAGTTTTGTTTCTTATCATCAAGTTAGATGGTACCATTGTCAATGCGGTCTTGGATGACATGCCTAAGATGCACACATAGTTTGGTATCATGACTAGACACTCGGTGATATTGATAAAATTTATACTCATCATACCAGTTAGGATAGGGTTTAAATTGTGATCTTATTTTTGGAAGGAAAATTAAACCATATTTTAATAATTTCTAAGGAACATTGGTGTAGGACTCTGATAGATTTGTAAAGATTCTATTTCATCCTACAAAGTTCTTTTTAGTGGGAATCAATACTACACTCACTGTATTGTGAAGTATTGAAATATGTAAATGAAAAAACAATAGATACAACATAATCAATGAGACATTGCATTAGAGAATTCAAATCACAAAACTAATCAAATTGAAATAGATAAACTCTCTAAAATCATCCCAGCTTTTCCTATTCTTCAGGGATTCATTAAATCATAATGGCTCTCAGATTTGTGTATGGACTATGACCTTTAGAATGACAACCTGAGGAATGAAATGCTAGAAGATGCAAGAAATCTATTCCTACATGATTGATTGAATTATATGATAGATGAGTGATATGATGCTATGATAATGATGTCGTGATAAAGATAAGGATATGATGCTAAATAATGTAATGCAAATGCTATATAAAAAATACTATGATAATGGAAATGCAACTAATAACTAAGCCATAATTGTAAACTAAATGCTAAATGCTCACTATTGATGCAAAAAATTGGCAAGGTAACAACCCTTTGTGGGAAACTCAAATTATGGGGGACTTATTGCACTAAATTGAGTGACCTTTGGATTTTTAAAGAAGTCAACTTCTTTTGTGAATGGGGTTTTGGAATGGGAAATGAAAGCATATATAAAATAAAGAATCTAACTAAGGTGATACACCAAAATTTGTATGAAAGGCATAATAAACCTATCTTTTGGATATAGTCTAAGGGCCTGCTTAACAATTTACCATGTCTTAGAATAACAAAAATTAAGGATTGTAGTAAAAATTGTTCATTCAGTGACATAAAATAATAATCACACCCATTTACTGAAAAGAAGAGTCAGAAGACATGATCTAAACCAACAAACTTGCATTCAAATTATATAAGTATGGCAAATAAACCATTCAAACAATAATTTCACAACATAGAGTTTAACAATAGCATAAGAAATAGAGAGGCCGAATAATGGCACAGTCTATGAGTTCTTTCAATAGTCTAAACAATACAAAGGCCCGATCTCTCCAAAAAATCCCATGATTCTAAAAACTGGTGAAAAAGCATATGATGTTCAAATTAAAATATTGGAACCCTTGTAATGGAACTGTAGAACTAGGAACCCCTCCCTTGAAGCAAAGAGTCATATTTATAGCAAGCCTTCCACTGCTTGGAAAGTAGCAACTGAAAAGATTCAAAATATGAGAAATGATGTTGAGGCAATGATTTCCCTCAGCCATTGTAATAGAAAAGATTTGAGACATAGCATTTGGTCTCCCTCCATTCAGGTGCATCCCTTGTGAATGATGGTAGTGGTCAAGCAAAGTCTCATGCAAAAAAGTGTCACCCTTCAGGATAGGTGGTTAGAAAATGTGGTAGCATCTTGCAGCTCATAATCTACCTTGTCCCCTATGTTGAAGAAGCGTGCGCCGAAGAGACGTGTGGAAACATTTCGCTGTTTGCAGTTGATATTTCCTTCCTTTGCTAAAAAATTGCATAGAGAGGACACGTAGAAAAAATTTTCACTGTAGATGTTGCTTGTTGGGCCCACCAAATCCTTATGCGAATGGGAGCTATGTGGCACATGAGCAGGGACCAATGAGGAAGTGAAAAGAAGCAATCAAAATCACCCGTGGTGACGATACATGGGAGAATTTTGGGGACTGGTAGAAGCGAAAGGAGAAAATTCCTTCAAAGTGTGATGAGTAGACATGTGGCAAAAGCCACGTTGACAACCAAAAAAGGGGCCAATGAAAATAGTTGAAGGCATGGGCTGGTACTTAGCCAAAAATCAAACCCAAAGGGAGCATGGTGAATTTTGAATTCACATCTTCTAGCGACTGTCAGGGGCATTTCGCTTTGAGGAATGTGGAACCCAAAAATTTCTTTGGTTCACATACCAGAGTGCCATCCATCGGTGATAAAGTTAGAGCTTAGAGAGGGCTACCTGCAGAGGTTGTCAATCGTCTTCAGATGGCCTCGCTATATTGCACAAATTCTCCTATGCTCCACCCAGGTTGAGTGTTTACTTATAAGGCAGTGTCTCAAGTAAATCAACCCCTACCTCATAATGGAAGAGTAGCTACACAAGAGGATGAATAACACCCTCAATGTCTACTACGGTTGGAGGATGGCTGAAACTATGGAAAGTTTTTGGATCTTGCTCCTTTTCTTCAATTCTCTTTGCAATCTGCTCAGCTGTGGCAATCGACCCATCCTTAAGAAATGGAGATGGCAAACCCATCTCACTCAGTTAGTAGAAATTCTCTCACATGCCATCCATTGTATGGCTCAAAGTAGCTGTGGATGCTTTGGTTTGTTGCAAGGCCGAGTGCAATGGATAAACTTGTTTGATGTCTAGGCAGCAATATCCCGATCTTCAATCCCTGCCTTGGACAGGTCTTCATTAGAGACCGAATGTAGCTTGGTCAGCAAGCTCTTTGCTTTCAGAATGTTCTCTGAGATGAATAATGAGAATTTCTCAATTGTACCGTGAACCTCCTAGCTCAGTTTTGCTACCTTTGAGATGAACCAGAGCCTTGGCTGCAGAGTCAGGAAAAAGGTTTTAATCTTTTCCCAATAAGAAATATATATCTGTCAAGCCAAGGGGATGAAATTCAGCTACGTGGAGGAGGCATGGAGAGAGCTCTTTAGAGAATCGATCTCTTCATCCTTTAAGTTATTGGCCTTTGTTAATCCCGCATTTTTCCTCTTCATGGATGCTAGTTGCTCCCAGGAGCTACTCATTTCTTTGCACCAATTTTCTTCAGCTTGGGCATGGTTCGCCAATTCTATGTCAAGAGAGGACTTTGTCTCTTGAAGCTCATTTTCTAACTGGGCCTTTTGGCCCTCAAATTCCTTATGATTCTTTTCTAATTCCTACTCACATAGAGTGCTTTGAGCTACCAACCCCTTCACCTTTTGTTGCAGATTCTGCTCCGTCAAGGTCAATTGGCTCTGATATTCTTGAATCTTCACCTATAGCTTGCTGAGCTATGTGGGGCCAATGGATTGGGACCTATTGAGCTCTTCCTAGAGTTTTCTCTTCTCCAACTCTCCTATTCACACTTTCTCAGACAAGTGCCAAACTTTTGCTTCAAGTGACTTCTTCGTTTCCAAGAAACTGATCCTTTCCTTCACCAACTTTAGTTGCTCCTCCTTTTCTTCAATTGATGATTGTACTTAAGGAAGTTGGTCATCACCACTTGGTGCATTTCCTCCATAAGTTCCACTTTATCCCATGGCTGGGCTACGGTTAGATCAAGCCCCATGCAATACATGTTGTAATTGCTCGGTAGCATCTCACCTTGTGGTTTGGTAACACTCGGGTACATGGTGGTGAAGCTCAACATTTGTTGTTCTTCATTATAAACTGTATACACTTTAGGCTCCACATCCTTTTTATCATCCTTTGCTTTTCGCTTTTGGATCCTGAGGGCTCACATTTGCTTTGTGGTTTCTCCCTGGGATATGAATTCGGCAAGTGATTGAACTAGCCTGCCAGCGATAGGTGTATTGGGAGTCAAGGCAAAAGGAAATACCTATGTAGCGGGCCCTTGCATTTTCTTTGGTGGGAGATTGACAGTTTTTAAGGGAAAAAAGGGAACCTACCATAGTTCGGTTTGTGAATTGGTAGAAGGGATCATCAGTTGCAGCGATAGGGTGGTCATAATCGAGTTCATTTGCTGGAAATGTTGGGTTGGACCTGATGTAGCAGGGGCAATATGGGTGCCAATAGTGGCCGAGTTTTTAGAAAGAGACGCGAGGAAAGATTGAGCAATGACAACCAATGTTAAGGTTCACGAAGGCATTAAGATAGATGGCCTAGTTTGGGAAAATTGGGAGAAACCTCCCACAAACATTGTGGTATGGGTAGATAAAGCAGGGATAACACTTGTAGTAATGGGCACCGTGGAAATGGAAGAGGACACCAAATATTGAGAAGTAAGAAAAGCGAAAGTGAAAATTACCCATTGACTAGATGTTGGCGGTGCTTCGCTTGTCACTAGATGCTTACTTACTTTGGGTTCTTGGATTGCTGTGAGAACTTGGCTTGCAGTGGCTCCTTGTGATCCTTCTCCCAAAATAGCTTCAATGCGTTGCCACTTAGTGGGCAGGGAGTGTTCGATCTCCACAGTCTCTATAGTTTCTAGTTGTTGTTTTTGGGGCACTCTTGTTGTTTTCAAGGCCCAAGTGAGTGTCTATAAGGCTTGTGGCATATTCAGTTGCACATTTGAAGTGACATAGGTAGATTTCCCTATAGACTTCCTCTTTTGTTGGGCAAAGGATGCTAATGTCTTAGCTTCCTCTTCCATTTGCTCTTCTCCTTCATCAGGTTCATTGCCTCCACTATCACTTGAGTCGGAAGTAGGGTGCTCCTCATCCCAAAGCTCGTCAAACTGCCTATCCTCTTTTATGCTATCATAGGGATTATCAAGCCATTTTGTTTCTTGGTGATACATCCAAAAGGCTCTGATCCTATCATTGGTTCATTCCTCAACATTCCTTAGCTTATTGTACAATTTTTTTCCCATTTTGATGTTCTCATTATAATCCGCCACCATGAGATAGAACCTACTCCATGGTGACCTACTGTCCTCCATGGGGATATGAATTAGGTCAACCAAAAATTCATCTTTATCTTCTAGCGGGCTGCACCTCCACTCCCAGTAAGGTTGGGGGCTGTGAGTTACCTTGAGGTGATCATAAAGTAAATCATTGAAAGGGTTGTAATCCCACTTGTCACAGATCAACACCAACCCAAAATGAGCCAGCTTATCCTACAATAGCGGGTGCGTCTACTTCCTTTTCAGGACCACTATTTTAAAACTTTGCGAACAGGTGAAGAATCCCCTCCTCTTGACCTTTTTCCCACTACAAAAGGTAATATCAATAATGCACTCTTGCTAGAACATTTCAAGGGCAAGCACTTGGTTAGTCACACATGATAGGAGGTGAAAGGGTTCCTCAGTGAAGCCTCACATTCAGATGAATGTAAAATCTGCTTCGAAAAACCAGTCACACTTTGGAGTGAAATTATGTATAAATTCTGTCTGAGTCAAAGTGAGCCGATTGATACACTCCTCTCCTAGTAAATCTTACAAAATCAGAGTCAAGAAATAATCTGAAAATGTGTAATAGTCAAAAGTAGAAGAGAGGAGAGGGGTCTAGACATAAAGTATCTTTTCCCTCTTCTTTTCATCAAAGATAGACAACTCCATACACTCAGCAAAGAAATTAGGGTTAAATATATAAAAAACATAAAAGCAAGATAGGAGACAAACTAGAACTTTTGTTCAACTGGGTACTTTTTAATTTGCTCTATCATTTTCTCTAAGAGGTATTCGGTGAAATCATACCAGAATTAATATTTTTGGTAGTGGAATTGGAAAGTTGGGAAAAATTGAAAAGAATGCACCTCTTGGTCAGTGTATAGGCTGAAAAAAAATTCCATCATTGAAAAGGCATCTTGCAGGTCTTCCTTGAAAGTATCGTGTGGAACAGGAATTTTTGGCGACTTTCCGCATTCTGCTTCAATTCTTTCAGTTTCTTCATTGCAAAACTCTGGGGCTTTATCCTTGGTGCTCGATATTTTATCTCCCTATTTAGGATTGAATGTCTCCACTTCCATCCCTCTTTGCACAGGGTCTGGAATGCACAACATATACCAGAAGGTAGTCAGGCTAATGTTAACTAACAGAGTCCAACCCTCAATAGTGCTGGTACTTGGATTAAAATACCTAATGGCTGCATCTACCAACTCTAGGCAGTAGTGCATAGACGAGACCATATATTGAGGAAACCCACTGAACCATGCCTTTTCTACAACTGACATTTCCCTTCTGGAAACCTTCAATCATGCACAAGTTGCTTCCCTCAATCCCTTAGGGTTCTTTGTAAGAAAGTGATTATGAAAATTATCCCAATCTTCTTGAATTGAGCTCCAGTCTCTATAATTCTTGGGCTTGTCCAACACACTTGTGTTTTCCCATTTTGGCTTTTCAGGAATACCCGACATAGCATAAGAAATACTCTCAAAGACATTAATGGCTGATGCAACTCATAGAGGTTTAACTAATTTCTGTGTCTCCATTGGCCTAACTCCTGGGCTTGAACCTTCTGCCATTGTTAATTTGTAGGAAGCTTTGGATTTGGCTTGAATTCTCTACAACTTTACTTAAGCTCTGGCTATGTGCTAGGAATTTCTTTTGTTCTAGGAAATGTGTTTAAAAAGACCTTTTGAATGCCTAAAATTTTTGCATGCAATACTTAGTTATTTATTCTCAAGGTGGTAGACGAGAACCACCTTTTGTTTTGGATTTAATGCGGCATGTACCACCAACCCTTGTCTTGTGTGAGATGAATTACTTACCATTTCGATATGACAAGAATTCATAATTGCAATTAGCAACTGTATTGTATAGCATGATTTTCTTGGAGCTTGAGCTAATGTTTTGCAAGCAACCTAAGCATTCATATGCGTTGGCAATTAATATCCTGAAGGAATGATTAAGCTAAAGATGCGTTCAAAATTTGAAAAGATACGTGCTTTGCCTTCGAATGAGCCAAACACCTAGAGAAAAACACCTTAGTCCCTAGCCATGCATAACACCGCCGATTGCTGCCACTAACATAAGCTACTTAATTAGCCTTCATTAGTTTTGCACGCAACAAGCTATACTTAGTAGACACAACTGGGTGGGAAATTCAAGCAAGCCTGGGCACAACTTTCAAGTTGGTACTTGATTAATATCACTTTTATGGCAAGTATATTACCACGCCTTTCCTCGATTTTTCTATAAACAGGCCTCTACGCAGTAGTGAAATCACACTTAGCAATTTGAGCAGAATTGGTGTTAGGTAATTGGCACAGTAGTTTAGTATTTGTAGTTCCATAGCATTCTCATAGGCTAGACTTAGGTGCTTTTTAGGGATAGTTTTAAGGTATTTGTAAAAGGTATGACAAGATGAATACCCCAATTAGGCTAGTGTCACACAAGTCCCAGACTGCTTTACTAGGAGAGATTTCTACTAGGTGCTTAAAAAGAATGATGAAGAACAAACATTTGTTGTCCAACATAGCCATTAAATCGGTCTTGGGATGGGACTGCCTAGAGTACAAGGACAAGTATTGAGTGAATACTAACATGTACTCACTTTTTCACCTCCATGCTAGATATAGGAATTCCCAAGCCATTGATTCTTCATTTGGTGAAAGAAATTTTCCCTAAGAAATACCTGAACGGCCTTGGTGAGGTCATTGCAAATGTTGCATATGGTGGGAGAATTCCAACTGCAAGTGACCTGAGGAGGTTCATAGAGGAAGATGCGATCATTCTGTGGCTACCATTTCTAAGTGGCTTTCACCTCCAGACACAAGATGAGCACCACCAGAGGGTAACTCGAGCCTGCCACTTCCTATTCCACATCTACAATGTGGTGCCATTTTACAACATCAACTGGTATATAAACTTCAGGAACCCGATGTTCCCTCAACTTTCCTTTGCTCCGTTAGATGATGTTGTTGCTGCTGATGCCCCTATGGACAAGGATATTGTGGATGTTTCCATTGATGCATCCATTGCTGTTGCTCACTCCGTGAATTAGAGACCTACGTTTTTCTTTTTGCTTTCAAAAATATCATAGTAATTAGTCCCTTTTTGTAGACATGCCTCAAAAAAGGCTTTTGTAAAATATATAAGGAGAATAATATAATATACCTTTTGGAAGCATGGCCTATGAGCCATTTTGAAAATGTAAATATCAAAGCATATATAATGAAATATATCCTTATATAACCATTCTGTTGTCTTCCTTTGAATTATGCAACTGGGCTATTTTCATCCTTTTTCAACATGTATGTATGAATTTAGTTTTGTATATAGGTGTTTAATTTTTCACTTTGTTCAACTACGAGTTTATTTCTCTCACTCTCTGAAATAATGGGTCACTTGTTTCTTTCCGCCTTAGACCATAGGATAAAATAAAAAGATTGGCCAATAAAACAAAAGGAAAGAAGGGAAAACCGTATTTACATATTTACATGTGCATGAAAGGTAAGCTTAATGGAGTAATTTCAAGTGAATTCCGTTGACCAGAATTCCCAATGCTTCTTTTTCCATAGTCTCTAACTCATATGCATTGTGTTCATTGCATTGAATTATTCTAAATGGGCCTTCTCAAAGGTTATCAAACTTTCCATGTTGACCTAACTTTCTGGCCCTTTCGTTATATTTTAGCACCAAGTCTCCACACTTTAGGCCTTGGCTGGACGTTTTCTTGTCAAACCACCTTTTAACCACTTGTTGGTAGTTTGTCATGGTGTTTAGGGACTTTTTCCTTTTGTCTTGTACTTCTAGCAACTCGGCTAACTGCACCTCCATTGCATCGTTCTGTTATACTTCGAGGGACTTTAGCAATTGCAACATTGGAATCTCCATGGAGACAGGAAATAACGCCTCTTTCCATAAACTAGCTCATATGGTGAAGTCTTGAGGACTTGCTTTGGAGTTATGTGGTTCACCCACAGTGTTGTTCAGAGATTTTTGTGCCACTCTCTTTGATATTCTAACCCAATTCTTTTGAGAAGTTAGATTAGATTCTTGTTTGTGGATTTGACTAAGCCATTCCCCTGTGGGTAGTAATTTGATGATTTTTTAAGGAATATGTCATGTGTAAGTGCGAATTGACTTACCTTGGAGCCTAGGAAAGCTTTAGCATTGTTCAAAATGATAGTTTTGGGCAGGCCAAATATTGTCACCAACTTCTCTAGGAAATCCACTATCTCTGCTTCTATCGCATTATTTAGTGGCATGACTTTGGTCCATCTTATGAAGTAGTCTATGGCCATTAAGATCCATTTATGTCCTACACTGGAGGCTGGGTTGATCATTCTAACAAAGTCTAAACCCCATTGCATGAATGGATCATCTAGCACTATCAAACTAAGAGGCATTACAAAATTATTTCTTCTTCTAGCGAAGAACTGACATTCTTTGCAAGTTTTCACCACGGAGTATGAATCATTGAATAACATCAGCCAAAAGTACCCCGTGCACATGATCTTGATGGCTGTGGTTTTTGCAAAAAAATGCCTGCCTACGGGACTGCTATGGTAAGTGTCGAGGATCCTTTTTTCTTGTTCTATGGTAACACATCGCAAAAGAACACTGTTGAAATTTCTTTTGAATAGGATCCCTTCGATAAGCGTGAATCCTCTTTTTTGTAGCCAATAAAATCTCCTCTTCTGATAAGGAAGGCCTGGCAGATAATTTCCTATATGCATGAACCTTACTCTATTTGCCAACCAACAACCTTTAGACTATGACTTATTTGTTAGGACTAGTTCTAGATGCTCCTCTTTGGGGGCCATTTCTTCCTCGTGCACAAGATATTCACATAGTCCTCTTCACCAAACAGTCTTTGTAGGTTTGACCTATATGTCATACTCGAGGATCTTGGTGATTTAATTGGCTCTTTTCTTGGTGATTTCTCCCTCCATGATGTAGTCACACACACTAGAATGTGCAACATAGACAATCACCTTATTGTAGGAGATTAGGTGTCATAACTTCTTGAGCCCCTTAACTATGGCAAACGCCTACCTCTCTACAAAGTTGTAGTTTGTTTCATATTCCTTTAGGGTCTGGGAGTGAAATGCTATTAGATTTTCTCCCTTGCCCTTGTTATCTTTTTGAGTTAAGACAATAGCAATGATTGAATTGCTACTGAATACATACATTATGAAGTCCTTCGATAGGTCTGGGTTGAGTAGAACAAGAGTGGAAGAGATAGCATCTTTGAATTTCTCAAAGGCTTCTCTAACTTCTTTTGCCCATTTGAATATTTGATCCTTTTTCAGCATTAGGGTAATTGGCTTGATTATTCCTGCAAAATCAGAAATAAGTTTTCTAACCAAATTTACCTTCCCCAAGAAGGATTGAATTCCCTTCTTTTTAATCACAAGGGGAATCTCTTTGATTGCTTTCACACACTCAGGATCAGTTGAAATTCCTTCTTTGGACATAATGTGCCCTAGTAGTTTTCCTTGCGGTACTCCGAAGACACATTTTTTTGGGTTCAAGGATATCCTGAACTCTTGGCATTTCTTGAAAACCATCTCAAAGTGGTCAAAATGATCATCCTTGGACTTGGAGAACACCGTTAAATCATCCAAATAGATTAGGATAATTTTGTTAATTAGTTCGCTGAAAGCGATATCCATTGCTTGTTGGAAGGTAGCTCCTGCATTGGAGAGGCCAAACAACATCTTAGCCTATGTGAATGTTCCCTAATGGTAGTGAACGTTGTCTTATGCTGAGCCTCTTCTTTGACTTGGATCTGATTGTAACCAAAGAATCCATCTAACAGGGAAAACTTCTCAGATCCTACCACTATTTGTAGGATTGACTCCATTGAGGGTAGCGGGTAACGATACTTCAGGGATGCTTTTTCTAGGTCCTAAAAGTCCACACATATGCGAATATCTCCATTTTTATTTCAGAACGAGACCAAATTGGATACCCACATTCTATGATTAATTGAAAATAAAATCCACGACTGGATTAGTTTTGTTAATTCTTGTGCCATTAGCGCTTCAATCTTGGGATTGTCTGGTCTTAGTTTTTGGCGGACAGGCTTGCACCTTCTACCAACTCTATTGTGTGTTGAATGATATCAGGATCATATCCCTTGAGGTCATCGTATGACCAGGCCACCACCCCTTCATATTTATTGCAAAAGTCGATAAGCCTTTCCTTATTGCGATGCGGGACGTCCTTCTCGACTTTGAGCTTTCTTCCATCTCTGACCTGCAAGTCTACATAGTCACTTTTGTTTGCTACAAATTTCTTCTTGTCATTTCTTGCATTGTCACAATAGAAAATGTTTTCAAGCGTGACTAATCCTTTTGGAAGCTTGTTGGATTTCAGCTAGATGATTTTCCTTTCAGAGGCTTCAACAATCTTCAGTTGGAGCTGATCAACAAACTCTCCTGACTGCTGGATGAATGAGGCAATGTGCTCATTGCTGTCAAACACTTGCCATCTTTGGTCATTGTCTAGAATCATTGGTCAGACTATTACTCATATGGAGTGTTTGTTGTGAATGAGATTGGAGGTAGGGTCAAACTAAGATCTGATGGATGCCATGTGATCCACATCTGCATTATGTTCTTGGGGCATTGTTTGAATGTTGAAGGCTTCAAAACCCTCAATCAAGTCTCAGAATCAGTGTTTATAGGATCACATGTGGACATTCTTGGCTACAGTGATACCTTGGACTTGATTGACTACTAGTTTGGAATCATCAAACATCATCAATTTCTTAATGCCCATCCATTCCATAAGGTTGATACCTTGCACCAATCCTTCGTATTCAACTTTGACATTGTTTGAGAGGAAAACTCGAAGTGGAAAGACCTGGGTGTCTTTTCATTCTATGGGGATATTAAACATATCCCAACTCCTGTGCCATTCTTGCATCTTGCTCTATCAAAGTGCAAAATCCATAGTTTCGAGGCTTGATCACCTTCAAATTCTTTGACAACCTTAGGGAGAACTTGATCTTCATTGTAGATGACATAGGTGCCTAGCCCGATATCATGGTAGTTACTGAAAGGGTTGGTATCTATATGTTCACTTAGGAAAACATCTTGTTCATTCTGGCCTCTGATTACCTTTTCATTTTCTAGTAGTTTAGTGTAATACATTTCTTGCTTAGTGATAGAGGTATGCATGGCTTTAAAATTGATCATGGCTTCATTGGCTATATGTTATGAGTGTAAAGATTTGGATTCTATCTTCATCTTCGCACCATGCTTGGTTCTAATGATCAAATGTGACCAATCTAGGGACATATATCCATCCACTTTTGAAGTAAATTATCAAGATAGGAAGAGGCTAAACATGGGGAGAACATCTATGATCATAGTGTCTTGCGGCATTGTGATACTAGGGAAAAAAAATAGAGTAAGGGGAGTACTTTGATGACACCTACAGTTTTGACTTTGTTTCCATCAAGCTGCATCACTCCTCTTTTTAATGGTTCATAACTAAGTCCTAAGGCCTCAGATATCTATTTAGGCATAATTGTGGTACTAACACTAGAATCAATCATGGCATTGTGTAATAATTTCTCCCTTATAATGAGAGTTAAGAAGAAGGGTTGAGGCTTCAAATTATCTCTTACTTCAATAGGGGATTTTGCTATGTTGCTTGTAAGAACCTTGGTGGAAGAAGTTTGATCAACAACCCTTTTTTTTGGGAAACTGTTACATTGGCGTTGCACTTAAATCCTCCTGGAGAGCCTTCTGTAATAGTTTCTTCTATTCTGGGATGGCTAGAATATCCCACAGAGACACATCAGCGGATGATTTCTTCAATTGTTCCACCACATTGAAGGTGGTAGATTCAGAGGTTTTTTCTCCTTTTCTCTTGTTATAATAATTTCCTTCCATGGTTGATATTGCAGAATAACTACAAAGATACTATGTATCTAGTCAGGAGTACCTTTAGGTTGTAGATTGACTAGTTGCGGGACAACTGATTCACCTGTAAAACTCCTCTTTGAGTGAGTGCTGTAGTTAGATTGTACTTGCAGCATTTTAGATGTAGATGTATCATTTGCAAACACCACTTCTTCTTCCATCCATGAGAACAGTGCATGGTCGGGAGTGATGTCTGCTTCTTTCTCTAGTGACATCCCTTGCATTTTCATAGTGAGCACCACATTGTCCATTTGCAAAGAGGTATACACATAACTCCTGAGGTCTAACATTGTGGCTTGGATGCACTACTCTGCCACCTTTTGTTGTAGGTTTCCACGCGGGAAATTTTAGGGCATATGTGAATCAACGCAAGGGAAGCACCAAGGATTGGTGTTGTCTGCTAAGTTGTTTTGTCTTGTAATCAACTCTCTATTCAAACTTAGATTAGCACTTTGTGTGGAGTGGACATCAATACCATTTGATTCATTTTTTGTGCCTGTGGATTTTTCTGAGTGCCTCCTTGGAATTGGTTTTTTTGGTAAGAGGATCTTCTGCATTGATAATTCTGATAGGCAGGCTTTGGAGGTACAACCTGGTTGCCCTTGATAATAGTTATCTTGTTGACAATAGTCCACAACATTTCCTTGAATTCGCTCATCTCCTCCTTTGAAGATTTGGATGTAGAGGCAACATTTTGTGGCATGCTCGGATATGTGTATATGGATTGGGGAGGATCCGGTGTGCTGGTAGAAGGAATCTCCTAAGTAGGAACTAATATTTTTGGAAACATGGGGATGATGGGCTGAGGTGGAAACTTCCCGACATCTATCAAATTGTTCTTTGCTTTAACAGTGATGCTATATGTGCCCAATACTATGGTTCTTCCTAGAGACTGGATCATCATTGAGATGTTGGGATTGATGGCCTTCAAGTAGAAAATGAATGCCAAATCTGGCAGCGTGCAGACATAAACTTGAATCCTCTACCAACTTGTATGGAACCGAGCATTGAATTCAACCATGGCTTCATGCGAGGCCCACTTTATGATCGACATCTGATAATATAGCAATGACTAGACTCCTTTATTCAAGAACCTCTAATAGAAAGGGTCCTCGAGCTCATCCAAGGTACTGATAGTATTTTTTTATAATGTGTAGTACCAATCGAGTGCCTTGCCCCTAAAAGAGGTGGCAAGTAGCCTTAACGCCACATTTTGGGCTGTATCCCCATGTACTAGGCATACATCCACAACATATTGCAAATGTTCGGATGGTGTTCTTGAGCCATCTCCGATGAATTTAGGTATGGCCTTTAAAGAGTAAAATGGGATAGCGGCCCGAACGACAGGTGCTATTGGTGCAACAAGAGGGCTTCCGGTGTCCCATGCCAAATTATTTCTATTAGTAGTAGGCAACACAACTAGTAGAAAGGGAGGAGGAAGTGAAACGTTTACTAATTGGGTCATGGGATGTATTATCCCTAATGGTGGTACTAATAAACTAGGATTATTTGCTATTTGGGACCTAATAATAGGCCGATGGCTCATACAACCCTCTAAAAATTTGATTCATTAAGTTCGGTCCCACCGGGCATGCCAGGAAAAAGAAAAACTGTTGATGCCAAAAATTGGCAATGTAACAACCCTTTGTGGGAAACTCAATTTATGGGGGACCTGTTGCGCTAAACTGAGTGACCTCCAAATTTTTAAAGAAGTCGAATTCTTCTATGAATGGGGTTTTGGAATGGGAAATGGAAACAAATATAAAATAAAGAATCTAACTAAGGTGATACGCCAAAATTTGTATGAAAGGCATGATAAACCTATCTTTTGGATATAGTCTAAGGGCCTGCTTAACAATTTACCATGTCCTAGAATAACAAAAATTAAGAATTACAGTATAAATAGCTCATTCAGTGACATAAAATAATAATCACGCCCATTTACTAAAAAGAAGAGTTAGAAGACATGATCTAAACCAACAAAATTGCATTCAAATTATAGAAGTACAACAAATAAACCATTCAAAATATAATGGCACATCATAGAGTTTATTAATAGCATAAGAAATAAAGAGGCCAAATAATGGCACAATCTGTGAGTTCTTACAATAGTCTAAATAATACAAAGGCCTGGTCTCTCCAAAAAATCCTATGATTTTAAAAACTGGTGAAAAACCATATGATCTTCAAATTAAAATATTAGAACCATTGGAATGGAACTGTAGAACTAGGAACCCCTCCCCTGAAGAAAAGAGTCGTATTTATAGCAAGCCTTCCACTACTTGGCATGCAACAAATGAAAAGATTCAAAATATGAGAAAGATGTCGAGGCAATGATCTCCCTTGGCCGTTGTACTAGAAAACATTCGAGACAACATTTGGTCTCCCTCCATTCAGATGCATCCCCTACGAATGATGGTACTAGTGGTCCAACAAAGTCTCATGTAGACAAGTGTCACCCTTTAGGATAGGTAGTTAGAAAACATGGCAACATCCTGTAGCTCATAGTTTTCCTCATCCCCTCTGTTGAAGAAGTGTGTGTTGAAGAGACACGTGGCAACATTTCACTGCTCATGGCCGATATTTCCTTTCTTCGTTGAAAGCTTGCCTAGAGAGTACACGTAGCAAAAATTTTCACTATAGATGTTGCTTGTGGGGCCTACCAAATCCTTATGCGAATGGGAGCTACATGACATGCGAGCAGGGGCCGATGAGGAAGCAAAAAGGAGTGATCAAAATCACCTGTGGTGATGACACGTGGGAGCATTTCGGGGACCGATAGAAGAGCAAGGAGAAAATTCCTTCAGAGTGAGATGAGCAGACACATGGCAAAAGATGCAACGACAACCAAAAAAGGGGCCAATGAAAATAGTTGAAGGAATGTGGGTCGGTACTTAGCTAAAAATCAAACTCGAAGGGAGCATGGTGAATTTCAAATTCACACTCACAAAGGCTCTAATGTAATTTCTGTAGAGTAATATTGCTCAAAGATGAGATGCAATGCTAGAGAATGATGTTGTATTTATAGGATTTCGAAGGCATAAAATGATGTGGCAGTAACCAATGGTTAGGATTTTGGCTAGAAAGATCAAGGGTGGAGGATGAAGAAGTTAGAGGGAATCATGGAGATTGTTCCCTTTAATAGAACACTTTTCCAAGTGCGAGAGAGAATAAATGGACAAAGAGAGCCAAGTGTCTTAAGTTTTTTTCAAAATTTGTTGAGGAAAATGCCCATTTAAATATTAAGGATATTTAAATTCATGAGACACTTGACAAGGTGGCAAGAGGAAAAGTTGTAGACATGTGAATAAATTCAAATTTGGAATTATTCAAATTTAGTAAGAATATATTAATTAAATAAAACAAACTATTCGAATTTTTTTATTTAATTAAGATTAGAGGAATATGATTTAAGATAAGAAGAATTAGAAAATGTGAACCCTATAAATAAATTTAGAATTTATTTATAAGTAAACAAAATAAGAGGTTTATTAATTAAATACCTTGTATTTAATTAATTAAATATCTTGACCGATTTTAGGTGTATACATTTTGCCCCTCTTTGAAGTGATGTGTTTACACATTGCTTCAAAGAATTTTTTTTGGGTGATGTTGACAATTTTTTTTTGACATGCCCCATATGTTGGTTTTCTAGTGATGATGGATATATAAATTTTTGACATGCCCCAAACACTAGTTTTTCAAGTGATGATGGATATATAAATTTTTAACATGCCCCAGATGCTATTTTTTTGAGTGATGATGGGTATATGCCCCCTTAGGAGATAAATCAATGAATTTTTGAATTTTTTATGATTTTTTTAAAATTTTATGATTTTTTGATGATTTGAAATTTTATGATGTAGAGACAATTTATTCCTGAAAAATGATATTGAACTTGCCAACTTTGATGAATTGATTTGTCCCTTTGAAAAATAAAGTAAATCAATTATTAAATTCCCACTTAATTACCCCTTAAAAGGTTAAAAGAATGTGATTTGAGCTCATTTGTGCATTTGTATTTTGAAAATTAGAGTGAGTGAGCAACTTTTGAGAAAATTTGGCAAGATGGTGATTCTGATCCAAACCCACCGATTTGAGTGCATGTGACGTCACAACTACCGAATGCATATGGACCTACAGTACATATACTGAAAAACCTCCTCATGAATTTTGAATGTTCATTTTCCCCACATTTTTCATGTTTGAATTTTGCCTTTTTGTGTTTTAGCACATTCAGACTCCGATGTAGCGCATCAGGTCACTGTTATAGTGCATATGGTAGATTAGTGCATAAGGTTATATTTTTAGCACATCCATGCAACGTTGTAGCACATATAGTAAAATAGTGCATTCATACATTGTTTTAGTGCATCTGTTAAATGTAGTAGTGCAACTAGTTTTGTAGCACATAGGTGATGTTTTATGTCGCATTAGGTTAGAGTTTTAGTGCATAGATCATTTTAGTGCATTGATGCAGTAGAATAGCTTGTTGATGAGATTTAATGGCACATTTGGTGTTTTAGCACATAAAAATCCTATTATGGCACACTGGTAGAATTCTTTGGAATATCCATGTTTTTAGTGCTTTGAGACATTGTTTTAGTGCATCTAGGGGAAAATGATATAACTTTGAGTAGACTCCTTGATTTTGATGATTATTGATCACGTCAGCCTTTGATTTGATGATGTTTGGTGATCTTGATAGATTTCAAATGATGATTGATCTCATGATAGGTGAGATTTAATGATAGTATGATGATAATTGACCTCATGATAGATGAGGATCAATGATAGATTGATGATTGACCTCATGTTAGGTGAGGATCAATGATAGATTGATAATTGACCTCATGATAGGTGAGGATCAATGATAGACACTCACGAGATGTGATCAAAATCTCATAATTGTTGATTAGATTGATAGGCTAGTTGATGTTGATTGATTGATAAGATTTCTGATTTGTGATATGTTATGATGATAGGAGCTGTCAACAGTCCTCATGTCGCGGGAGAATTTCTCGAGGACTTGGTATATGATTCCATATCTGGATTAGGCTATTTTTAATGTGATTGGATGATGTAGATTGTCTTCTTTGCTTGACATGACCCAACATAGGATTAATAGGGGACTTTTGACCTCCTTGGCAGAGAGGTGGCACAGTGACCATAACACCTTTCACTTACCTACTAGTGAGATGACAGTGACACCAGAGAATTCCTTTTGTCGGAGAGATGGTTGTGTATGATTCCACTAATTAGGGAGGTACAAATGCATTGTGGAGAGTCTTTGAGGATGATAATATTTGCAACTATGAGATTCCATGGTGAGAGATGGTTGATGCATATGTGACATTTCCATGTGTTCTTGCTGGATTTATTGGAGGATTTTTATGTCCTGACCGTAGGTTGAAGGGACTCTCAATTGGTTGGGGTTGGACATTAGAGAGCATTATCATGTAGGGGACAAGATATGCTTGGGGATCATGCATGTTGGCTCACTTATACCATGTTCTTCATCAGGTTGTTTATCTTAGAGGTGCCAGTTTGTCAATTGGAGTTACATTGCTATAGATATGGGCATGGGAGCACATCGCTATCACCTGTCCAGTGGTAGAGAGACAACGTCTTGTAGGGAGGACTTACATTCATGGATATATAGGCCTAGTTGTCCAACATAAGTTGGGAAAATTAGAGTACCAAAGGAGGGTGTTAGATGATCTTGACACCATGACATGGAGGCCATATCTTGACAATGAGTAGTGGTCAGAGGATGACACCGAGATGCCATATGTGTGCACAACCAAATATTTGATTGAGAGGACACCATTTTTCATTGAGAGATTCCTTCTTGGGAGAGTGCTTTGACAGTACGGGGGGTATAGGATATTCCCCAAGGAGTTTCTTTGTATGCACATTGACAACAGGATATACCAGAGTTGGGACCCTACCTATCATATGATGTAACAGTTGAGGGATTACAGGTAGTCATATGGAAGTACCATCTTGAGATTATAGAGGCTGTTGTATCATAGGAGTACACACACTATTTACTCTCACATCCATTCCTGAGGATATCAAGTTTAGATGAGCTAGTATTGACATTGGATGACGAGCAGGCATTGAGACGGAGGAGGGGTGGAGGAGGTGATGATGAGGAGGGTGAGAGTAGTGATGATGGTGATGGAGATGGAGGTGGTAGAGATGGTGACAGTGGAGATGGAGATGGAGGAGATGGAGGTGATGGTGGAGGTGGACTGGTACTGGATGTACGAGTGGCTTGGAGGAGGAGATCCTTGGTGATTGTGGCTTAGTAGCATATTCAAATTTGATTGCCCTCACAGTAGCAGCAAGATCACATACCTACTTTGTAGGCCCAAATACAAACTCTATAGGGTTAGCTGGTACATATACAGGGATAGCTAGAGGCATAGGCACAAGCACAACCACATGCACAGGCATAGATTTCCACTCTCACAGTTGAGAGAGATACCCTCAGATTGTGGTGTGAGTAGGCAGAGGGTGTGGCAGAGAGACTACAAAGAGTTGCGAAGGGTACATCGATGATAGATTAGCTCAGAGAGGTATGGTGCTCTAATAGGGAGGATGAGTACTACCAAGGAGGATATCATGAGGTAGTGCCTCCAGAGCATCAGGTTAGTTATGCTTAGTTTACCAGTGCCCATAGTCATTCTAGGACTAACATCAGGGGTGTCATCGAACCACTACACAAAGATCTAAGGGTAGGACTGTCTGGTGCAGTAGTAGGAGGAATGGGGCTAGCATTGTTGGGGGTTAGCAACAAATAGCCTTTGTTATGATCACTTCTAATGTATTTGAGACATTTGATGATGTATACACTAATTTAGTTGAGACATTATAGTTTTTGCCATTTTTTTGTTGTTATATCTCTCCACATATTTGGACATCATTATACACTTGACATTATTATTTTGAGATTTATATGAGATGCAGTGATGATTAGCGATCTATATGTGTTTATGTGGGTTTATAATGGATGCCTATGATGAATGCATTTAATTTCTATGTTATGATGCTTATATGATGTTTAGATGATGTTCATATGATTATGAGATGATTATGTATGGATGCAATGATGATATGATGATGATTCTATATGTTTTATGGATGATGCTTTATGTTGTATGATATGGATGCAAATGAAATGTGATACCCCTTATGTTTTTGTATTTTCTTAGTGAAAATATATGATAATTCTATACTATATGGGATGAATTTGATTATACAAGTGAGATGCAATGCACTTCTTTTGTGTTTTCTAATGCAAATATTTTGATGTAATGCATGGATGGATGAATGATGTAATAATATTTTCTAATGTATGTATGATATGCAAATTATTATGCAACTACATGAGAATGGTATTCTTTTTGTTAATGTCAAATGTACTCAATCCATTAATGATAGAGATAACATCATTTTAAAAATTGTGCTAGCCTTGAGAAATCTATACTGTAGATGCAAAACTAATATGGATGCAATCTGACTTAACCATGCAAATCTAAATATGCAAATGTTGTCATCGTAGTAGCTGATTTGTTGTGCTTTTATCATCATTGAGCCTTTAAAATGTTGAAAGTGAGTACAAGCATCAATGGCATAATTAGACCATGATGACCTGAGTACTACTTCCATGATTTTTGATATTACAAGTTAACACAAGCATCTAGGTATAATTAAACAGAGATGACCTGAGCATTACTTGCATAAACAAACAAGAGTTAATCATTCTCCTATAAAAATTCAAAATGTCATCAATGTTAATTTGTAGAGCATGTCCTGCAACAATTTGCACAATAGAAATGATTAACTCACAGAAAATAGACAAAGAAAATATCATTCTCCTTCCTAGCTCCTCTAGTTCAAAACATCCTCGAGGTACTCCAAAGAAATGATAACAAAAAATAAAGTACAATAGTTGAACATTCATGCTAATGTGATACTGCCATGATTCAAAAGAAACATCATCCATTTAAATTTGCTTTGATTGATTAATTTGGTTGTTTGATTTGGATGGTTGATGTGTAATGTTTGATGGTTTATGTATGTTCAATGTTGAGTGTTTCACTATGATCTTTGTGTTTGCTATGTTTTCGTACTTCTGTTTGTCTATTGGTTTAGGCTCAAAGTTTTATTGCCCCCAATGAGTTCAAGATTTTTCCCCCAGTCCAGGGTGAGACACGACCGCAATGCCAGGATATGTACATGAGGTTTTTTTATGACAAGAAGAATGATGGTGAAAGTGAATGGTCGACACATGCTCAAATAGATGGAAAAGCTAATCTATCACAAATAATGCCTGTTGCGAGGTTTTCACTACTTGTTTTTATTGCACTTTTTCAAATTCTATGATTTTTATTTTTTATTTTTTATTTTTCACTTTCTTTTGCTTTTTTGCTTTTTTTTCTTTTTTTGTATTTTTGATTGTTTTTGTATTTTTTTTTATTGTTACCAAGATGCCTATTTGCTAGGTTTTCATCAAGGTAATGATTTTTTTAAGGAATTTTTCTCATTTTTTTTGTATTTTTTCAGGACTTTTACCATGCACTTGATAAGTTAGGTGTAGAACTTCTTGAGATGTAGACTATTGATAGGCTCGTCGAACAAGTCCCCTTTAGGCATAGACAACTGATATGATACAGATCTGTAGACTGATATGATGTCAAAGGGACCTAACCAATTTGGTTCAAATCCCATTCTTCTCTCGATCTTGTTGATTTTGTGGATTCTCTTTCAAGACCAAGTCACCAACCTGAAATTCTCTTGGTTTTAGTTCATGATTATAACTCCTAGACATCCTTTGTTGATAGGATTTTAGGTGATCCATTGCATGCTGACGATGCTCATCCAATAGTTACAACTCTTGTAGCCTAAACACTCGATAATCTTCCTCTGAACCGATTCCCTTCAAAGAGACCTAGAGTGATGGTAGCGCAACCTCAATAGGTAAAATGGTGTTTGATCCATAGACAAGAGCATAAGGTGTAGCTCCTGTCGAGGTGCGAATGTTGGTTTGGTATTCCCATAGAGCAGGGCTCAGTTGAACATGTGAATCACGTCCAACATCATTGACGGTTTTCTTTAAGATTTTCAAAATGGTTTTGTTCAAGGCCTCTACCTGGCCATTTCCTTGAGGATAGTACAGTGTAGAAAATCGATGTTGGATATGAAACCTTTCACAAAGTTCTTGGACATCATGATTCTTGAAAGGTTTACCATTGTCAATGACAATGGATTGGGGAATTTTGTACTGATAGATAATGTAGTTTAGGATATAACATGCAATTTGTTTTTGAAGGAGTTTAGGTGAACTCCTCAAACACCCCAGAATCACCTGCAAGACAAAATAACTTCCACAAGAGAGAAATGGAAGAAATATTATGCTTTCATTAAGATTCAAGGATGCCAAATTGAATATGACATGATTACAGATGTACAAAATTCCTTGAATATATAGGTATGAGTGAAAACCTAAAATGCATAAGATGTTGCCAAGTGTTAAAATCACACTACATGTGACAAAATGTGAACCCTATCTAGGAAATGATAAAAAGATAGAGATAAGTTCTAGAAGGACAACTCATCTTCTAGAAGGAATCTTTTCTCCTACAAATAAGGAAGGGAGAATTACCCCATTATTAAATGATTTATCTAATTATGGAACCTAGGACTTAAAATATTACCTAAGTAAACTTATGCAAAGTGTAATTAAATAATTAATTACACCGACAGTTTTCCTATGATTGTGGTAAGGGGAATAGCTTCAATCCACTTTGTAAAATACTCCGTGGTCGTGATGATGAATTTGCGTCCATTTGATGAAGGTGGATGAATTTTACCTACAAGATCCAGTCCCCACTGATAGAAAGGCCATGTTAATGTGAATGGTTGTAGCTCTTGGGCCAGTGCATGTATCAGGTTTCCATGGACTTGGCATTTTTGGTACTTCTTGACAAATTGAAAAGACTCTTTTTCCATATTTGGCCAATAATACCCAAAACATAGGAGTTTTTTGGTGAGATTTAGTCCACTTGAATGAGTTCCATAGATACCTTCATGAACCTTGCATAAAGCAGTTTTAGATTTGTTACATTCAAGACACAGGAGGAGAGTACCATCCATAACTCATCGATAAAGTACATCGGCTATCAAGGTATGTTGAGCTACTTGTCGAATAAAGTTACGTTTCTGGTTTTAGGATAGATCTGGTGGTAAGGTATTATCTCTTAGGTAGGTGTAGATATTCCCATAGATATAAGATTTAGCCTTGACTAGATGGTATATGACTTGGGATTCGAGGTTATCATAGGTAGGGTTAAACAATTGTTCCACCATGAACTCATAATGACTTCATTTCTCAAGTATCTGTAGGAAAGAAGCAATGGTTGCCATAGCATTAGCAACTTTGTTGTCCCCTCTTGGAATTTGGTCAAATTTGATCTCCACAAAGTACTTCTTGAGGTCCATGACCATTCTTTTATATGACATCAATTTGTCATCTTTTTTCTGGTAATCATCATTCACCTGATTTATGACCATTTGAGAATCCCTATAGACTTGCAACTTTGTGATTTTCCACTCTACGACTATCTTGATACCAATCATCAATGATTCATACTCAGCTGTGTTATTAGTACAAGGAAACATTAACCTGTAGGACTTTGGAATTGTGTGTCTTTGAGGCGTGACAAATAGAATTCTTGCCCCTAATCCATGTTTCGTGTAAGATCCATCAAAATATAGTATCCATTGTTGTGTTGATACTGTAAGAACATCTACATCTAGAAACTCAATGTTCATGGGATGATCATCTTGTAGTGGTGCTTCAACTAGCTGATTCGCTATCGCTTGTCCCTTGATTTCTTTCCTATCCACATATTGGATGTCAAACTTGCTCAATATCATTACCCACTTGGATAGTCTTCCTGTCAGGGCAGCTTTGCTGAGTAGATACTTCAATGGCTTAGTTTTTGCTATGAGTTTGATGGTATGGGTCAACATGTAGTGTCTTAGTTGTTGAGTAGCAAATACTACTGCTAGACAAGCTTTTTTGATAAATGTGTAATTGATTTCATAGCCATTCAAGGTTCTGCTGATGTCATAAATGACCCTTTCTTTTCCTAGAGAGTCTTCTTGTGCCAATAGAGTTCCCAAAGATACCTCTATTGTTGCTGTGTAGAGTAATATGGTTTTCCTTAGTTGGCGGTATTAGTATAGGTGGGGACATCAAATATTGCTTCAGTTGATTAAAATATGCTTCACATTTTTCATCCCATTTGAAAAAAACATTCTTGTGTAGCAAGTGATTAAAAGGATGAGTTTTATCTCCCAGTTGTGCAATGAACCTTCTAATAGATTGGAATTGTCCCTATAAAGATCTAAGTTGGCTGATATTCTTGGGAGGAGGCGTATCCATGATGGATTTGACTCTCATAGGATCCACCTCAATTCCTTTAGACGATATTGTATATCCTAAAAGTTTAGTTGATGTCATGCCAAATACACATTTCTTGGGATTTAACCATACATTGAATTTCTCCAACCTGGTAAAAATTTTGTCTAGGATTTCCAAATGTCCTTCTCTAGTGAATGATTTTTCCAACAAGTCATCTATGTAATCCTCCATAAAGGTGTGCATCATATCATGAAAGATAGTGGTCATTGCACACTGATAAGTAGCCCCAACATTCTTCAACCCAAAAGGCATGACGTTCCAACAAAATCTACTCCATGGGCATGTCAAAGTAGTTCTCTCTTGATCTTCTGGTGCTATTTTATCTTATTATAGTTGGAAAATCTGTCCATAAGTGATAGCATTGCATGACCTGCTGTTAAATCTATGATGATGTCAATGTTAGGTAAAGGAAAGTCATATTTCAGATAAGCCCTATTAAGATCTCTACAATCCATACATATCCTAATGCTATGGTCAGGTTTAGAAATTGGTACAATGTTTGATATCCATTCAACATAGTCAATAGGTAAGATAAATCCTACATCCAATAGTTTCTTCAATTCAAATTTTACTATAAGGGCAATGTGTGGGCATTTTTATCAATTTTTGCTTCATTAGATTTACTCTATGTGGTAGGGATAAGTGGTGCATGATAAGATCTAGATCTATTCCTGGAATGTCAGCGTAGGACCAAGCAAAGTTGATTATCCTCTCTTCAAAGAACTTGGTAAAGCTTTGTTTTTCTTCCTCTGTCATGGATGTTGCTAGATGTAGGGTCTTCATTGTTTCAATTGTGCCAATGTTGATGGATTATGTGGGTTCAACTAGTGCTAAATATATCTCATGATAGTGCTCGAGAAGAGTGTCAAATCTCCCATATTTTAATGCTTTAGTGAGGTTTTCACCATTAGATGCACTCTTTATTTATACTTTTTCTTGATCTAATACTGTCATTAGATGGTTTTCACCATTAGATCAATTTTTGATATTCATTTTACAGTTGAGAGATTTGGAACTCCCCTTGTCTAAAGCTTCATTATGAGATTCGCTAGTGGAACATGTTTTAGGATTATTAGACCAAAGGAAGTTCACAATGGCATCATTGTTTGGAAAGATGGGGATATCAAGCAACTTGGTTTGATCCTAGTCAATTTGTTTAGGGTGTACAAAGGGTAAAAAATGATCAGATTGGTTAAGGTCAAAAGGGGTGAGTTGCATGATGGAAATGTCATCAAAGTGTTCGATAGAAATATAGAGGTCTATGATGTTACTCTCTTATGAAGGATCTATCTCGCTCGAAGTTTGATCATCTTCGCTAGAGTCATCAATATGTTGTGGTCTAAATTCAAGTGGTCTAGACCCTAAGAATTTTCCCTCCATACATGTGGGTGCATACCTTTGTATCACATCAATTTATTTGTCTTGACAAGATTCTTCAGAGAGAAAGTCCCATTCATACTCATTGGAATCTATTTCAGAACTATCTCGCAATTGAAGGATTCAGTCAACAATCTACTTCTTGGTTTCTTCTTTTGACTCTTCTCTGTATCCTAGTCTTGTTTTGTCCTTTGAAATCATTGTGATGGGCTGAATTGGTTCTATGATACCTTCTTTTCTTTTGTTGAAATGACCTTCTCCTTCATATCCCATCTTCTCTAGTATTGTAAACCCTTTACCATATAGTTCAATTAGCACATTTGAAGTTGATGCTTGTGATGCTTCTTTGTCTTTGTACAACCAGTTTAAAACATCATTGTCTTTAGATTCATCCACTAAAGTGCCTGCTTTTACAAACTTACCATCAAAGAGTGTGGTTGGTTGCAAGGATTGTTGTCTTGATGTGTATGGCTTCCCATAGGATCTTGGTGAAGGTAGCAACTGGGTATGTGCAGGATTATCATGGAAAAAACAAGCCCTTAAGTGGCAAAATTTTTAGAAAAATTAGAGTTAGGAAACTTGACATAAAAATTTGAATAAGTTATTTATATTATTTCAAAAATATGTAAGAATAAAATCTATAGCAAATTAAATGTAGTTTCTAAAATACTAGGTTTATTTAAAAAAAAAAATCTATTTCATGAAAATTTGAAATTTCAATGCAGAGTACTTAAATTTTAGGGAAAAAATAAGAACTAGGTTTCTATCTGATCAACCTAACCACAATAAAAAAATAATATATTTTTTATAAGATTTTATATTTAAGTAGAGGACTCATGTCCCAATGTGATGTATATTTTTTTGTAATTTTTTTTCGAGTAAATAATTAATTATGATTTTTATTAATTTTTTTAAAAAATATAAAAATCGTATGTATGACCACCTTAACTTGGTCAAAACTTCATGAAATTCATTTTTTTTTAATCTTATAGTATGCGAATCATAGAATGTGACACATGTTTCCAATTCAAAAAATGTGATACCATTTGAAAGCTATAGATGTTTTTCAATCAGCCTATCAATCAGGACTTTAGTCATAATTCAAATAGAAAATGAATAATAACTATTTATTAAATTCAAAGTAAAACATAATTTATATTGTTGGAAAGCTGAGAATCTCCTTTAAAAACCCTTTTTGTTTCATCAATTTTGGGTTAAAAAAAGTCATCAGCCACATACCCATCATATCGCCACTTTTTAGCCCATCATGATCTTGCACATACCCAAATATGAAAGATATAATGATTGCTCAACAGAATATTCCCCCATGTATTTTTCCTTTAATTGGATCTTTTCAAATTGTTTTGATAAGGAATTTAGTTGTCTTTCATTGTTTGAGGACATGAAATCACTAATACCTTTGTCTTTTGACTGAACCTTTTCCTCAAGTTGATTTGACAGAGAACTGATTTGAGCATCCTTTTTTGATGGACCAGGAGTGATGGCTTCCCTGTAATGTGGTACAAAAGTATCTTGGACTGATTTAAGAGTGTTGTAGTATTGAGGATTGTTGGAATTAGTTGAAATAGTAATCTCTTGTCCATTGAAAGGAAACTTCAAACATTGATGATACGTTGATGACACTGCTTGCATTTTTTTTGATCCAAGGACATCCTAAGAGTATATTGTATGTCAAATCTTTATCTAACACTTGGAAGATTATATCTTTTACAATCAGTCCCACTTGAATTGGTAACACTATCAATCCTTGGGAAGATCTCTCTTCATCATCATAGGCTTTTATAGTGATTTTTCTTCTAGCATCAATTATATTTTCTGAATATCCAAGTGCACATATAAGTTTTAAAGTACAAATATTTAGACCAACCCCACCATCTATTAGAACATATTTGACCTAGTGTTTGTGAATTAAAACCTCAATGTGGAGGGAAACATTGTGTGGATGGGTGGGTGATACATCATTGTTTTCAGAAAATGATAGGAAATGAGGTGCGGTCACGTGTCCCACAATAGCTTGGAATTGACAAACTTCTAGATTATTTGGTACTGTGGTGGCTACTATAGCTTGTTCTATAATTTCTTTGTGAGCTGGTGAAGTTTTGATGAGTTCCAATATTGATATTTGAGCTGAGATTTTCTGCTTGATTGATCAACTATGTTGTACTGAGTTGCAGGGGCAGTAGGTGTCTTAGATATAGCTCCTTTCAATATTAATTTTTCCTACCCTCTTGTGGTTGCACTAATTGGTTGATAATATTAATTTTATTTGATTTTAATGACATTAATCTAATTATCAGTTGTAGCAAAATTTGTGATCAAATTTATTGGTATAATGTCATAAATTTGATTTGATTTGGTATTGATGTCATAGTGATGATTTTCAATTGTAACAAAATTTTGTTCATGCTCAATTGTGATGTCATTAATTGGATTATCAGCTACAATAATATCTTTTTGGCCTTTGATTTCAATGTCCTTAGTTTGATCTTCAACTACCTCAATATGGAGAATGGTAAAATCATAAACATAGTTCACATTTTTCCCTTTGGTGTTTGATGAAGAGGACTCTCCCTTTTCATGGTTTGGTAAATGATTCTTGAAAGCTCCATGATCATTATTTGTTTGAGGTTCTTCTACAAATATTTCTTTTCTATCAATCAAATCTCTTACCAAATGTTTTAGTTGCATGTAGTCATTTGTTTTATGTCCCTTGTTTATGTGAAAATCACATAATATGGATCATTCCACCACGAAGGTTTAACTCTTGGTTCCCAATCTCGTGCCTTTGATAATGTTATAACCTTGGCTGCAAGAATCTTCTTTAATGCGGATTCGAGTGACTCTCCCAAAGGCATAAATCTTCTTCAATTTGATGATGTTCGATATGGTGGTGGTTTAGATTCAGTATTGTTTGGATTGTTGTTTTAATTGGTTTTTTAGTTGTTGTTCTAATTGTTGTTTGGGCTGTTTTTAGAGGCAATAGCTATAAAGTTAAAGATTGGTTTTGTATTTTGTGTTTCAGCTGCACCATCATTGTTACCAACATTTTTATTTATTTTCCAAAATTTGGTTTATCACCGCTATTATAATGATTGGAGGAGTTTTATGAGTTGTTTCCTTCATTGTAAATTTTCAAAACTCCTCTCTTGACCAAGGCTTCTTTGATTTTGATTCTATTTTCAATCATTTTCTCAAACGTAGGTGGACATTGCAATTCAAGTCTATAACTCATCTCATCATTTAGATTGTCAATGAAGATTTATATCTTTTCCTTTTCAAGTATGGGATGAGCATATCTTGCAAACAATCTTCTCCATATTTGTAAAAATATAAGGAATGATTCACTCTTTTTCTATTTTTATTGCAAAGGTCTTTCATGGTTATCTCATGTTGGATGTTGTAGGAGTATTGGGTGATGAATTTATTAACTAGGTCTTCAAAGGTCGTAATATGTGGGGAAAGTTTGAGAACCATTCCATGCATTGGCCACCCAAACATCATGGAAACAATCTCATCAAATAAGTCTCTTCGTGTGCAAATTCAAGGCTCATGGTTCAAAATTCCCTTACATGATCTGTAGGATTTGTTTTACCATTGTACTTATCATACTTTGGAAATTCACAATGCTTGGGAAAAGGAATCATGTTAACAATTTGATCAAAAGGATATGGGTAGATGTCTTGCATCAAGTATCCTTTTGTGGTTCCTCTTTGCATGTCTTGAATTTGCTGTTGGAGATTTTTCATTTGATGAGTTAAGGAAGCCATTGGATTTGTGTTTGGTGCTCCTTTTAGTTGATTAACATCAAAGTCATGTGGAAGTTTGATACCTTGATTAGCCAACATTAAGAAGTATTTTTGTCCATCGTTTTCAAAGATCTTTTCCACAAATTTGTGGAATTTGGGATCTTCTTGAGTTGTTTGAATGTCTTCCTCAGTGATTTCATCATTTTCAGGTTGGTGGAATTTGTGAAATGGATTTTCTTCACCTTCAACCATGGTGTTATGGGTTTCAATTTATTTTCCTTAGGTTTATGCCCTTGTGATCTTGTTTGAATGGGCATACAAGTGTTACAATTTGAATAAACTTTGATATTTATTTGGAGGAGTTCCAAGGATAATAACGAAGTCAAATGGAATGACAAATTCTATTGATAAGACTAAGTTAAATATGATTATATAGTGTTGTTTCATGATAAGGATGATAGATCCTGATAATCAAACTTAGCTTAACAATCAAATATGTGATCTTATGGTTGGGAACTTTAAGGTGTTTGATCTTAGTTTAGTTTAAAGAATTTCACTTATAAAGACTAGTTTCACCAAGTTTAAGACACTATTGTGACTAAGGAATGATTTTGTTTTGGAAAGGATCCTTAATTCTGGTTCAAACAGTTGGAAAAATATTGAATTTAGCTCTTTGGTTTGATATTAACTGGATGTGCTAAAATAGGGTACAAATGTGCTAAAAGATGGAATTGATGCACTAATAAACAACCTAGATGTGCTAGAATGTCCCCTAGATGACCCAGAAAATGGACTTAATGTGCTGGACAATGGATCAAATGCACTAGAGAATACACTAAATGTGCTAGAATATGGAATCAATGCATTGGAAAATGACTCAGATGTTCCAAAAAATGAGTCAAATGCACTAAAACAAGCCAGTGATGCGCTAGACTACCCCTAGGTATGACTTAACTTGGTATTTTGTTGGATTATTAGGTGATTGCGCTAAAAGGATTTGCAAATGCACTGGAAGATGGAATAGTTGTGGTAGAAAGTGAACTATATGCACTAGAAAATGGACTATATGCACTAGAAAATGACTCAAATGTGCTAGACTGTCTCCTAGATGCACTAGAAAATGCCCTATATGTGCTAGAAAATGTTGTGAATGCGCCAGAAAATGCCCTATATGTGCTAGAAAATAAAGTGAATACGCTGAAACATGGAATGCATGTGCTAGTCTAGAAGTGTTTAGTGTTTTCGAAAGTCTGTTTGGTTATTTTTCTTTTAAATCAGTGAATCTAAATGTTTCTAGGGTATAATCTTCTGAACAATGAATTTTGCTTGGTTACCTTGTGCGTCGTAGAAAAATGGTCCCTTTTCATTTTCATGGCCTTTTAGGTCTTGTTTCATGGTGTTGGAACTATGTTGCTTTGATTTTATGTTGTATCATGGCTTGAACATGCTTATTTAGGTACTAAAACTTAAAGAACGACATCTTGTGAAGGTGTTGTGAAGTGTTGTAAGACATTTCTACATTCTTCTAGACTCTATTTAATGTAATTCACCTAAAAACCACCTTTTCACACATCAACAAGCCCTATTTTGAAGTGTTGTAAAGTCTTGTAACAAGCTTTCACACTTTTCTAGGAACATCTTCACTATTTACACCCTTCTCATTCTTTACTTTGTCCCTTTATTCCCTCATAAGTTGCAATTAAGTGTGTTTTTGAATGTTATCCTGATAAACAACATTAAATACATCATTTTCCCCAACACATGTTTCTAGGTCCTAGGTGGGACCCATTCGCCATGGGTGGTGAATGAGTCCCCCTTGGCCCCAAATTCAAAATATTTCAAATTTCCTTTCAGGATTTTATTTAAAATTACTTGATGTCAGCCTGTGATGAGGTATGAATGGATACTAAGGCACAATAATTGTACAAATAAGTGGTTTTCACCTCATTTTACATCTGCCATAATCTCCTCACTCATTCAAGCATTCAATTCTACATTTCATCGTTTGAAGTTGCAGACAATTCGTGTTTTGCTTTGCCTTTGCTGGTACTTTATAGAGCTGTATTTGTTACTAATGTTGTACAGAAAGAGGAGGAGACAAGACCACTACAGTAGTTTTTCTCCAATCCCCTAATATATCGCAAAACGCATTTAGTATGGCTTTTCCAATGTTTTCCTTTTTTACCCTTTGATGATGTTGAGTCTCATTTTAGACAACCTTGCCTTATATGCCTGTGGCTGACCTTGGCATGGTTAGGGAATTATTGCTTTAAGAGTTTTTAATTCTACATTTCAAGAATTCAAGCATTTTACATCAACAATTCAAGCACTTTTCAAGCACTTTGAAGCAACCATTGACATTACTTTAGACTTGCATTATCAAGAGTTAGGTGATTTGATAACACTTGCATGTTATTAGTTTATCTTTCTCTTTCATTTTATTGTCTTTCCAAGGGTTTAATTACCAAAAGTGGGGTTTGACCAAGGCAAACCCCTATTCACTAACCCCTAATCATTTTTCCCCTTTTGCTTGTTTGTTTGTAGTCCTTTGTTTGCAGATTTGATAGGTTATTAGGTGTTGAAGAGTGATTTTCAAGTCAACTAGGTGCTTCAAGTCAAATTGAGTCAAAATCAAGCTTGGAGAGACTTATTTATCCGTTTTCTACAAATTTGACTTTGACAACCCAACAAGCAAACATTCTTAGATCTGGTGGTGCAGAGTTGTCTCCCAATTTTTTAGAAATTTTGGGGAGGACTAATTCACCACCTGTGGTGAATGAGTCCCACCTTAGGACTAAAAACTTAAGTTTTGTCAAATTTTAGATCCCAATAAATAGAAACTAGCTCCTGATAGTTTTTCACCAGTAGGTGGACTGGTTTGCCACCTTGGGCGAATGAGTCCCATTGTGAAAAAAAATGAATTTCACCAGCATCCAAAACACTCCAGAAAACTCATATTTCACCTAGGTGCACTCAAATTCATCCCTGTACTTTCTATTCTACATAATTTCATTTACATAGTTGTTTGCATATCACAATGTGTTTTCAAACATAGTTGTAATTGCACTTTTGCATTCATTTTCAGTCACATAGATTAACCTATTGCATTTAGTTAACTTCATTTACATCACATCACATCACAAACATCCTAATTTGAGTGATACATAAGCATTTTTGGCCCTATCTCCTTTTAGGTGAAAAACCCTAGAAGTGCAAGAGAAGTCCATAGGGTCCCAAAAATATGCTTCACCTTGTTTGTGAATTATGGAAATTAAGTGTTTTTAAATGGATGATTTCTTGAAAAATGATTCCAAACACAACAAGAAGTTGTAAAAAAGTTGTTTCTAGCCTAGGAACTAAAGTTCATTAAGTGTATGTTCAAGAATCTAGTTTGATTCCTTTGATTTCCATAGGTATAACACAAGAGAGAATAGATCAAACACTTTTCTAATGTCAAGGGTCACTTAGAATATCATTTCCCACATCTTAGAACTATGTCATCTCACATAGCCATGTCACCCCCTAGAGGGTGCCCGTGTTTTTTCCTTTCATGGGTCTTAACCAAAGTCGAATCCTCCACTTTTGGCTAGTAATCCCTAATAGTTATATGGTGAGTATCTTGGGGGTAGATTCTTCCTTCCTCTTGCACTGTGATATTAAAGTGTTCAGAGACTGACTCGACTGGCTTCTACACTTAAGGTTCATAGTAAGAGTTTCCATTTGGTGTGGCAATAGATAAACTCCCTTAGGAAACCTCCCAACCTTTAGAATAAAGGATTTGGGGATGGTTATCTTGCACACTACCATTGAATTGTGGGTTTCCCCGAATTCACTTTTGATTATAGTTTGTTAGAAAACTTGGCTTTAGTTGTTCCCACATGGGTTGTTCCCATAGGGTGAGTACTTTTTCCCACTACAGAAATCCTTCTAAAGGTGTTAATATAAAGCAAGAAATAGTGAGTCTAGCATTCTGGTCACCCAGTGAAGGGGAGAGCATAGGCCTATCACTTTACAAGCATAGTAGACAAGGGGTTCATTAACCTTCTAATTAAACTAGGTGCCTAATTTAATCAAAAGAAAGTAATAAAACAACTCCATCCCCTGCAAACACCATCAGTAGTTTGATATACTTGTCTTTGACCAACATATTAAGCACCTGTAACATAGAAAATATTGATTAGTTCTCAAAATTTTGAATTTTTGTAAAGTAAACTAGATGTGCTAAAAGATTACACCAATGCGCTAAAATAACTATTGTACATGCTAGAGAAATTACTGAATGCACCAAAATATCAACCAAATGTGCTAAAAGAACCCCTGAATGTGCTATAAAATGGACTGGAGGCCCTGAAGGATGCTTGAGATGCACCATAACAGGAACTAGATGTGCTAAAGGATGTTTTGTATGTGTTGAAATAAATCATGGGTGTGCTACCTAAAAGTTCATGTCCATATCTGTAAAACAAACTTTCCAGAAAACATCAATAAAAAGGGGCTAGGACCCATGGTGGGTGCCAAAATGTATTGTGAAGTATTGAAATATGTAAATGCAAAAGCAATAGATACAACACAATCAATGATACACTGCATTAGAGAATTCAAATCACAAAACTAATCAAATTGAAATAGATAAACTCTCTAAAATTGTCCCATTGTTTCCTATCTTCAAGGATTCGTTAAATCATAATGGCTCTAAGATTTGTGTATGAACTATGATCTTTAGAATGAAAACTTGAGGAATGGAATGTTGGAAGATGCAAGAAATCTATTCCTACATGATTGATTGAGTTATATGATAGATGAGTGATATGATACTATGATAATGATGTGATAAAGATATGATGCTAAATGTTGTATAAAAACTACTATGATAATGGAAATGCATCTAATAACTAAGCCATGATTGTAAACTAAATGCTAAATGATCACAAATTCTAAATTCTCACAAATGCTAAATGCTCACAAAGGCTCTAATGCAATTTTTGTAGAGTAATATTGCTCAAAGATGGGATATGAAATGTCAGAGAATGATGTTGTATTTATAGGATTTCCAAGGCATAAAATGATGTGGCGGCAACCAACATTCAAGATTTTGGCTGGAAAGATCAAGGGTGGAGGATGAAAAAGTTAGAGGGAACCATGGAGATTGTTCCCTTTAATAGAACACTTTTCCAAGTGTGAGAGAGAATAAATGGAGAAAGAGAGCCAAGTGTCTTAATTTTTTTTCAAAATTTGTTGAGGAAAATTCCCATTTAAATATTAAGGATATTTAAATTCATGACACTTCATGAGGTGTCAAGAGGAAAAGTTGTAGACATGTGACTAAATTCAAATTTGGTATTATTCAAATTTAGTAAGAATATATTAATTAAATAAAAAAAACTATTTGAATTTGTTTATTTAATTAATATTAGAGGAATATGATTTAGGATAAGAAGAATTAGAAAATGTGAACCCTATAAATAAATTTAGAATTTATTTATAAGTAGATGAAATAAGAGGTTTATTAATTAAATACCTTGTATTTAATTAATTAAATATCTTGACCGATTTTAGGTGTATACAATCACCACTACTTTGTTCTTTTTTGATTCTTTAGAAACAAACATGGATGACCAGTTATCCAAATGAGAGGATGAGGAGGAATCCATGTACTGCATCATTTCCTGTTGATGTTCTCACAATGCAACACATAGATGGGAAAATGAAGGATACCTCATCAAAGGTAATTTCTCTCTCAGTGTCGACAATAGGTTTTCGACAAACACATATTGAACATCGACATTTGACAGGGTGTGAGAAATCTAGGAGAACAAAGATTGTGTGAGAGGGAAAACCAAGCGCGAAAGAAAAATAAATATAAACACAATGAAATACAAAGATAAAGAAAGCTATACCTTCCTCTCCATGGATAGAGCTCACCAATATGCACCCAAAATCTTGATATATTTTCTCTCAAAGGATATGTGAATTGCTCAATCACTATTCCAGCCTAGTTTGGGCAATGCCAACTCAAGATGTTGGAAATGGGAGAGTGGAATTGGATGTATAAGTGGGATGAGAGGAATGGAGGGTTAAGATGAAATGACTTAATCAAGGGTGGAGATTGAGTGGTGGTGAGGATCATTAACATTGTGACATGTATCACAAGGGGGAGAGGAGAAAAGGATGAGGTGTGCTCACACATGTGTGAGCACACCTTGGGAAGAGAGGTAGTGATTTGTGTAAGAGGGTGTAAGAGATAGTGGGGGCAGGTGAGATCTCACACATGTGTGAGAGGAAGGGAGAGGGTAGGATAGGACACTTGTCACTTGGTGACAAGTTTGAGGGAGGTGAGTGAATTTAAAATTAGGAGAAAAATGTTAATGGTAGTTAGCCATGGGGGTTAAATTAATTAATTTAATGGGATGGGTTGAGTCAATAAACCATAGGTTTATTTAACTAGGATAGAGTTAAATTTTGGAGAATAGGCTAATAATGATTAGGATGAGGATAAACTTAATTAATCATAGATTAATTAACTTAAGAAAGTTTAGGGGATTTTAGAGGAATATGGATAAATGTGGGATTAATTAAATAGTTCAATTATTTAATTAATTGGAATGAACCTTAGGATATGGAGTGACAAAATTAATTAAATGATAAGATATTCAATTAATTATTGGAGGAAATATAATTAATTAAATAAAAAAATATTTAATTAATTATAGGCTAAAGGGACTTAATTCATTAAATAAAGTGAAATTTAATTAATTTAGGAAGAAATAATGATGATTAATTAAAATTCAAGATTTTAATTAATTAGGTTAATGGTATCAGATTTGGGGTGTCTACAGATTGGTATCGAGCAATGAAATAAGTTGCCTTTTCATGAGTTACCTACTTGCAATAGACAAGCTTAGTGAAGGCGATATTCGATCCGATGTTTTCCTAAAATTGTTGCAAGAATTGATTTACCAATTGGCTGAAAGAAAAGGTGGAGTGATTGGGAAGTGAGCAATGCCACTCCAATGCAAGATCCTTGAGGGACTACAATAATAGCTTCAAGCTAAAAATGTATCTTGATAAAGAAAACTAGTACACATGGTGATGAAGGATGAGACATGCATCTATGGATCTTCCCCACCATTGTACTTATCAAATTTAGGAATTTCTAGCCCTTGGGGTATATGAGCATTCAAAATAGAGAGGGATAGAGGACTACAAACATAATATGGATGCAAGGTAGATTGAGAGGTGGAGCTAGTCAAGTTGGTCAACTCTGATTGCTTCTATCTAATATTCTATAATAGAGTATTAAGGCCAAGATGAATTAACAAAGCTTGATTACTGGAGGTGCCAGTGGTGGTGGTTACAGTTGAGATTGCCTTGGTTCCAAATGTAGAGGCTCTAAATCCCAAAGGGACATGATTAACTCTGATCCTAGAACCATCTAGAAGCACATTATTGGTTTTATTAGTAGTGGTAATAGAAGAAACAAAAGGAATAGTATCTACCATATGCACATACACTCTTGGTAGATCAAAACATGCAATTAGTGGCCAGTGATTTTTGATTGGGCATCTTGAGGGTTACCAAAGATAGAAATGTATGAGGGAACATGCGTCTCCACTATATTGAAATCCCTTGAAGTAACCTTAAACCTCTGTAATGTGAAATAAGCATATTTCTAAAAATGTTAATAAGAGAAGGAGCTTGAAAGTATGAGTTTTATTTTATCAAAAAGTCTTTGAACTTTTCAAGTATCCCTTTCAAAGAATGAATCTTCTTAGAAGGAACCATGAGAGTAGTTTCATCATCTATGGGAGAGGAAGCACCAAGAGGAGGGGTATGCACCTTAGTGGATGGAAGGATAGACTCAAAAGGAGGTTCAAAAATAGATGATAATCATGTATCAAACTCCTCAAAGTTAGGACCTTGATGGGAGGATTGAACTGTCTTCTAGAACCCATATCTAAAGGTTGATAACTTCCTATAACTACATGTTTGGAGGTAGTAGAATGGGTTGTGAAAATTATAAAAATCATCACAACACTCTATCTAATATGTAAGGTAAGAAAAGGTTCACATTGGGTTCACCAAAATGTAGAGGAGGATATTTTCTACCCCTGACTCTCTAGGACAAGAAGAGTCTATAGGAAGAAAATGGTCCTCAACCATCTTAAAGGAAAAGCTAAGGTGACAAATGGAAATTGTTTATATTTTTTGTTTTATGATGTTTTAAGAAATAAAGATTGTATAGATTGAAAGAGTAGACTTCAGAGGTCTCCTGAGTAAGCTAACTAGCTCTCAACCAAGGAAAAAAATGTGGTGTGTGGACATCTCCACAGTGTGTTGTAGTCTTGTATAGTCTAAGAACAAAACTTGTTGACAAAAACATAAAGATTCTACTAGCTACTTAGAGACTAAAATCTAGAAAATAAATGTTGGCTTTTGATAGGTAGAAGAAAAATATTAGTGCTAACAATGTTGTATTTTTGGGGTCATCCTCTGGCAGATCTTGTTGAAACGGTTGAGTTTAAAGCATACGAGAGCAATGAATAAACATGAGTGTGTTCTCTAGTGTTGTGATTATAAGTGATTTAGTATGATTAAGAAAGATTGATTTTTAATTGGCTAAGTATTTATATGCCTATCTTTGGAACACAAATACATCATTATGGTTTTTGGAGCAAGAGACTCCCTAATAGAGACCTTAATTCCTTGAATTTATTAATAGAAAAAGGGGATAATTAACATAAATTTGAAAATGATAAGAGCATCCAATCTTTTAAGAAATGAAACAGCCAAAACAAATCCTATCTTAGTATCATGAAAATTAGAAGTGCATTAATGTGCATGTAGATATTATCACTAATATCCTTTGTTCTTATCTAATGGATAACAATCTCATGCTTTATTCACAAGCAATATTTTCTTGTGAGATTTTTTGGGCTTATTATCAACTATTCACCATTCATACCATATAAAACTACAATGATGTATGGACTCTCACAAACTTCAAATCTTTGACTACAATGACAAATTACTATCCACTATCCACAAACCTTGAGCAAATATTCACAAGTCAGAAGTTACATATCATGTAAGTGTGTGGAATAATCTTACTAAGCTACAAACCTACAATAAAATGGTATGAATGGAAACAATATTTCAAACAAATCTCAATTCCAGAATTTCAACTTCTAAATTACGATAATGGACATCTAGGGATAATTTATGTATGTCCATCAATATAAAGTTTTGTCTTAGCACTTTGATTTTGTGTTATGTTCTAACAAAAAGCCACCTCACTTGCAAGATCCAATAGAAAAATTCATTACAATTTCTCCCTTATCTCAAGATTATTATCATTTGACCAAAAAATCATAGAATAATAGCCTATTTTAAAATCCATGGTGAAGCACAACCAATTATCAAGTCTCACAGGGTGGGCATTTGTTGCACATCGTGCTTAGTCCTCCCACCTTCACAAAAAAAATAGTACACTCAAGAATATAATAGTTGCTTATTTTACAATCACACTCACTCTTTTTGATGAGATGCATTAGAGATTCTTATAATGAGTCCTAGTGAAGCATATTAGCATTTTCCATCAACCGACCTTAAGACCTCAAAATATCTACTTATGGATGTCTCTTGAGATTTTTTATTAATGCTTTCTAAATGTAGGGGATGTGTGTTGATACATATATTTTAATCTATTTTTTATCCTTGTTTCAACAGGACCTTGTAGATAGGTCATATACTTTTGGATTCTACACTATTTTATCAACCTTTGGGATATATTTTCTTCTAGGATTTAGTGAACAATTGCAATTAAGTTGGTAACATTATTTTTGGCTATCAGCTATAACTTGAAATTTCCAATTTATTTTAGCTGATAGTTCTTCTATATTGAGATAAAAGTGTTGTTTTTGAGGCTATGATTTTTTCTCTCCTTCAAAATAGGGCCCTTTACTAGAAGCCCCTATTTTTAGAAAAAGAGAATTTCACTGGGTAGGCTTAAATTTTATTAAGTACAACCTTTGATAAAGATACCGATACCCAATTGAAATCTCCCTTTAATTCAAAGCAAAGGCACAAAAATATTTCTCGAATATATAGTGTTTCTGCTACAAGGATGTGCTAAAATAAAGTGGAAGATGAAAATGTATTATTTTTTGCCTAACTACATACATAAATTGAATATGTATTATTTATATATTATAGACAAAATTTTGAACTAAGTTTTCTATCTCTTAGAGTTTAATGCTTTGGAATTATATGATAAAATGTTCTTTTAGCAGGGGAGCATTATAGCATAAAATTATATTGGAATTAGAATAGTTATATTGAAATTACAAAGTTATGTTGACATTCTATTAGTCAATAATAAAAAATATATTTTCTAATATTTGCAAACATGATTTCAATTCATTTTAATTATAACTCACAAATATAACCAAAGAATACAATATTATTTATAATATTATAAAAATCAATATCATAGTTGGTATAAAAGAAAATATAATAAGTGAAATAGGTAAAGTTTCTAAAAGTGAAATAGCTAGAGTTTCTAAAATTAAAAAAAATTAAGTGCAAAAATATTTAAGATATTTTTAAAATAGGATATCACTTAATGTTTTTATATAGATTTATTTTAAGTAATCTTTATTATTTATAAAGACAAGAAATTAAAAAAAAGAGTTAAATCACCTCATAAAAAAAAAAAGTTTCTAGAATTTAGAAAGTTAAGTATGAAAGAGCTTTCCTAAATTTAATATTGCATATAAAAGTAAAAATCATTCATATTCTATTTTATTCAAAATTAATATATATTTAAGTTTCTATTTTTAATCAATTGAACCTTAACTCAAATTGAACCTTAAACCTAACCATAAAGCTATTTGAACCCTAATCTCAGAAATAGTCATCTCAAGGCTTATCAGGAGTTTTGATCTTATGCTAGAACAAATAATACTCATTCCTTTCATTTAGATGTCATTTTTATTCTTTTTATAGTGAAAACAAACATTACATAAAGGTTACGTACAGTGTAATTCTCTCTTTCACTCTTTTTGTAGCTTTCACTGCATCTTAACAAGCTGAAAATAATAAATATTAATAGACACTTCTATTCAATTGTTTTGACCGTTTACATACTTCTTATATATCTCAAAAATATGCAAGAAAAAGGATTGAAAAACCTTTTTCGCTATCATAAAGAAATAACTCTTTTTTCCATTCATGTACTTCCGAGTTTCTCTACATATAAATATTGCATGATTCTCAATTTAATTGGCCCAATGGAAAATGGTTTTTTTCCATTGGGTACAAACTTTCACTAAATCCTCTTTTGACCCAACATTGTTGGGTATTTGTGAGAGATATAAACCTTCTCCATTGAGTCCTTAAAGTATTAGAACTCTTCAAACCTTGTCCTTCTATTTTGCATGGTTGGCATATTCTTGTTTCTTTAAATCTCTTTTCCCTTCCATCTGTTGCTTTGACTAGTAAAATCACGTGGCTAGGGATAGAAAATGCCCCCAATATCTGCAAAACCTACTATCCCAAACACAAGCCAAAATATAAAAAGGCTAAATTTATTTATCTACAACTTACACCTCTTCCCCACAAAAAGTAGATCATGCATTGTCATTGCATTCAGACTCAGCCAATTAACCACTTGACAATGCTCCCTAGAGGGAAGGAAACTTAAACCACCAACTTCCATTGTTTCTCAAACACTTACAAGATTAATAGCAAAGCAACTCATCTTAAATTATTACAACTCCCTAGAAAAAATTGAAAATTTATTATCTACAAGGAGATAAATCTAGATAGCCAGTATATTCATAGTACAATTTTATTATTTAAATAAAAAATAGACAACTGAATTTCCTTTATTATATATCAACCAAGGTGGCTGAAGTTTTTATATATTGTCACAAAATTAGTACATTTTCCTTTAAAAATACTTGAAATTTTCTCAGTTAAAATGAGACAATCCACAAAGTCAACATTTAGAGTTCAAGATGAACAATCTACAAAAATCAATGTCTGATTTGGCATGCCTGAGATTTTTTAATATTTTCAAATTAATGTTACAACTTCCTTGGAAAACCTTAAAAAATTTACATTCGCCATGAGATAAATCTTAAAAACCATGTTTACAAGATCCAAGTATGATACTTTAATAAAAGACCAACATGCTTGAATTTTCTCGGTCATTTTAAACTAACAATGGCCATTACAAATGAAATTGTGTCTTTTCAAAAATATTACAGCTCCCTCAAAATGTATTAGTTACCTTGATACAAATTTAAAGAGTTTATGATTGTAGTTTGAGGCAACCATTTTAATAGAAGATCAATAATTGATTTTTTTTTTGTAAATAACTTGTGAAGGTGGTTGAATTTTTTGCACATTATCAAAAAATTACAGTCAATCCCTTGAAAACCCTTCAAATGTATGTTTAACCTGCAAGAAATCTGGAAGCCCACTTTTTTATAGCCTTAGATGATCATTACAAAATGAGTTACATCTCTGAATTCTCATTTTAGAACCATGAGGACGCCATATATTTTTGCATAATATCAAAAAATTATTGCATCTATTTTCAATAAACCTCAATTTATTATTTACGGTCACACAAATTGAGGAAGACGGTTTATGGCATAAGATAGTTGAAATATTTCCATCTTCTAAAAAATTATTGCATTTCCCTTTCTTTTGAAATGATATCTCATGCTCAAAAGCATTTTCCTAGGGTGTATAAATCATGAAGGTCATGTAGAATATTTTTGTAGACATGATACTAGTGGAAGCCAGTGATGGCTTAGCCAAAACAAAAACTTGCGAGAAGTCTTTGTGGAAATTGGCAATGCGGGAGGATCATGTGGTGATGCCGTGTGCGGATGTTGTCAAGGTTGACACCAAAAAATTGACATTAGGTGAATGGGAGTCCAGACATGGGTCTCTGCAGTAACTAAGCAATAGTCGAGATTTTCAGAATTGATTCAACCATGCTGGAATGAGATCTACATTTTCCCTCTTGTAGGTTTTAACCTTAACTTTGTTGTGCTATCACTCATTCATGTGAATAATCTTTTCACCCTTGCATATTGATAATCTTTGCTCCAAACTAGGAAGTGGACATCAAATTCAAAACTAAAAGATTATTAAGAAGGGTAGAGGTCGAAACACTAGACACAACTTGTGAATCAAATAGTCCCAGTTCCTACTCCTCTGCAAATAGTCTCTCCAAACTCACACATGGAATTGGTTGCTAGCCAAAACAACTTGGTGGATGATTCAAATTCATGGTGTTTTCCATACAATGATGCACATACACTCTAAAATTTCCCAAGATGAAATTTTCAGTAGAGGGTCAATGAGCAATGAACATAAGGGAGCGCATTTGATTCAACCTTGTATAGATACCGATCCTTGAGTGTTGAAAACATTGTCTTGATGGCTCAAGTGTAAGTTATGTCTTTAGAGAAGGAAGAGGAGATAGTCTTAAAACATGCGATGTTCTCTTGGGTGGAAGGAAAAGATCTAAATTTTATGCAAATGAGATCCCCATGTTGAAAGCCTTCCAAGTCCAATCCCACTAGTATACCTACTCTAAGAATTTGATCGAGATTCCAAATTTTTGTGCAAGGCCTAAAGTAACTTTTGGGAAGAATTCAAGGCCTCAACCATCACCCTTGGTATATCAAAAAAGGGGTGAAAATAGTGCAAAACAAGACAAAAGAGCCCGAGGTCTGACCTCAAGGGCCAATGAATATGGTTGAGAAACTAAAGAAGGCCTTAACAAATGTTTCTCTCTAGGATGTCCTATCAATCCCTGAGAACAAATCTCTATTGTGGGAGACATTGGAAGGCCAAGATATACTTGTGTGAGGTAATCCAATAGCAGAACTAGCGTAAGAAAAGGAGAAAGAAACTAGTGGGAATGCACAACCCCAAGCACCATCTACACTCATCAACTCCAAAGTTGGGGTAAGTATAGCAAAATGCACCCCATTTAATTCAACTCTCATTATGGGGGACAAGTTGTCGCACAATTCTATGATTGATTCTGGCACCAACACCATAGTGATGCCCAAATAAATCGTAGATGCATTGCAACTTCAATATGAACCTTTAGATAAAGGGTTAATACAATTAGATAGAAATAAGATCCAAACCATAGGTGTTATCAAGGCTCTTCCTTCGATCCTATACTATTTAAAAAGCATCATAGTTCCCCAAGAAGTGGTGATTGAAATTCCACTAGTCTTTGTGTTATTTTTTTCAAGAGATTTCATAGCCAAGATTGACAGGTACTTGTCTTTATATTGGTCCAACTTGATCTTGAGGACCAAATATAACTAAAAAATAAAGGTTCTCTCTAAGTGGCTGAACCTAAAGCACATAGTTAATGATACCATGATGAATTTTGAGGTGACATACACTTATTTCTCAAAGAAATAAAATGCTTGAGGAAGGAGTGGCCGACAATAAGAGCCTAAAAGAGGGGGTCCTCATCAATGACTTCATCAAGAATGACCTATTCACAAAATTTGATTCCATCAGCCTCTAGACTTATGTAATGCATGATAATACCATGTTATCCTCAAAGTCATGAAGAAAAAGGAAGATCAGAGCAAGGAACTTGAAAATGAGTCTAGTTTTTGGACTCTACATTTTGATGGTGCAAAATACAAGGCTGGCTCTAGAGTCGGCATCCATTTGGTATCTCTAGATCTAGGAAAGAGACCCTTAGGGATTTCTACTTCCAATTTTTTATACAAATAACAAAGATGAGTATAAAACTTTGGTTTATGACCTCAGCATTGCCAAGCATATGGATGTGAAGTAGTTAAATGTATTCAGAGACTCCAAACTAGTAGTGAAACAAGTAAGAGGAGGCCACAAATAATGTTTGCATGAGGTCATATTTTCATTAGATATGGGATCTAATTGAAGCATTTAAAGCCTTCAACATTCAGATCATCCCAAGATCTATGATTGCACAAGTGGACAGGATGGTAGTAATTGGTTCTTAGTTTGACCTAGTGAGTGATTTTCTAACATATAAGCATGCGATGTGGGTGATTATTATACCCTCTATCCAAGACAATGATTAGAACTAGATTTTTTTTAAGATTGATTCCCAAATTACCATGTTTCTCTAGTAGTCATGCGAGTTTGTAGAGTAGTTACAACCAAAGTTTGAGGGAGCCTATGTGGACCAAATTATCCAACTAAAGTCTAAAAAAATTTCAAAGGGACTGATCACCCTAGAGAATCTATTCAATTCTAGAATGATGCAAGAAATGACAAAAGGAAAATTTTCACAAATAAAAGTGACTACTCCAAGCTTGATGTAGGAGATGAAAGAAAGTTGAAGATGGGGAAAGAATTTTCCCAAAAGGATAAGGATTGATTGATATCCTTTTGCAGTAATAATGAAGGGGTTATGGCATGGACCTATGATGACCTGAAGGGGTATGATGACAAGATGATCCAACACACCATATATCTGGTCAAGGGAGCCAATTGGTCCACCAAAAGAAAAGACCAGTAAATCAAAAAATTGAGTCTCTCATGGCTTATAATATGAGGAAATTAAATAATTTGAGGATCATATACCCCATCAAGGATTCAACATGGGTGTCTAACTTGGTTTGAGTAAGGAAGAAAAATGGGGAAATTAGACTTTGTGTAGACTTTAGAGACTTGAACAAAGAATTTATGAAAGACCATTTTTCCCTTCCCTATATGGAGTAGATCCTCCAAACAATTATGGGCCCAAATATCTTCTCTTTTCTCGATGAATTATCAAGCTATAACCAAGTATGGGTTAACGAGGAGGATCAAGATAAAAATAAATTCACAACAAAGTGGGGAACCTTTGCATATATGAAAATTCTCTTTGGCTTCTCTAATGTAGGAGCTGCTTTCCAACGTGCCATGGATAGAGCTTTTCAAGGTCTAATTAACATAATCATCCTCATCGATTTGGATGATGTTACAATATTCTCTAAGAAAAAAGAGGACTATTTGTACCATTTGGAGAATATTTTTCAAAGGTGTCAAGAGTTTGGAGTGTCTTTAAACCCCAAGAAATGTGTCTTCAACATGTCACTAGGCAAGCTGCTAAGACATGCAGTATCCATAGAAGGAATTTCTATTGAGCCAGATAGAGTGAAATCTATTAGGGACTTGACTTTACTAGTTTAAAAAAAGGGAGTCTAGGGTATGTGTAGGATCATGATGGGCCAAAAGGTGGTGATATGATGGGTATGTGTAGGGTATGTGGCTAAGAACTTCTCTTTTACCCAAAATTGAAGAAACGAAAAGGGTTTTTAAAGGAGATTCTCAACTTTCCACCAATATAAATTATGCTTTCTTTGAATTTAATAAATAATTATTACTCATTTTCTATTTGAATTATGACTAAATTCCTAATTTATAGGTTGTTTGAAAAACATCTATAGCTTTCAAATGGTATCACATTTTTTTAATCCAAAACATGCATCACATTCTATGCTTCACATACTATAAGATTAAAAAAATAAAAAATGAATTTCATGAAGTTTTGACCAAGTTAAGGTGGTCAAACACACGAGTTTTTAGATTTTTCAAAAGTTGTAATAAAAATTCACAATTAATTATTTACTTGGAAAAAAATTATAAAAAAATATGCATCATATCGAGACACGAGTCCTCTACTTATATCTAAAATATTATATATATATATATATTTTATCATTTTATTGTGGTTAGGGTGTTCAAACAAACACCTACTTCTTATTTTTCCTTGAAATTTAAGTACTACTCCATTGAAATTTAAAATTTTCACCAAATAGATTCTTTTAAAAAAAAAAAAACCTAGTACTTTAGAAACTACATTCAATTTGCTACAGATTCTATTCTTACATATTTCTGAAATAATATAGATAACTTATTCAAATTTTTACATCAAGTTGCCTAAGTCTAATTTTTCTGATTTTTTCGCCACTTAAGGGCCTATTTTTTCCATGATGATCCTACACATACCCTCCAATATTTCCTAGATGGAAGATAAACTTCATTACCTGATTCATATCTAAATTTCCAGGGCTAGTAAGACCAATTACATTAATTTTATTTAGAAGGACCAAGCTTTCAAAAGGACCTCTAAAGGAAGGATAGCATTTGGAAAGATCAAGGAGACAATATCCACCACTCTAGTGCTAGTCAATCCCAACTTCTCTAAAGAATTTTCCATGTATGCTTATGGGAGTGAAAATAGATTGGAAGTCATGTTATCTCAAAAGGAAGATGAAGGAAAGGGTGAGCATCTTATTGCATTTTACTCAAGAAACCTATGAGGATATGATACTAAATACAACTTCATTGAAAATTAGGATTTCACCATCATCAAGGGTGTCAAGAAGTTTAGACATCTGCTGGTAGGAAGCAAGGCAATGATATATGTGGTGCATTCCAAAATCAGAGAATAAATAATGGAGGGAGAAATCATTGAGAAGAAGGCCAATTGGATAACTAAGATTTTGGAATATGATGTCGAAGTTAGATCAACCAATGTGATCTAAGGAAGAGGACTTTGCAAGTATTTGGCCCAATGCATGGACATCCCGATAAATGAGCAAGATACACCAAAAATAGTTTTAGTGAGCTAGTATGAAGAGGCTAGGCCCCAAGTTGCTGATAGGATCTACTTTATGGAGACTGGATAACACCCAAATTCTCTCCCCATGCACAAGAGGAGATTCTACATGTTACAAGTAGCTAGTTATATGCTAGTTCAAGGAGTCCCCTTCAAAAGGAACTTCAACAAGGTGCTACTTAGATGTGTTAGCAATACCCAAGCTAGCATAGTTTTACAAGAAATGCATTTCAACCCCTTAGGTGGTCATTTTTTAGAAAAAAACAACTACAATTAAGATTATGCATGCCAAATAATACTAGTCAACCTTGTTTTCAAATTACTTTCAAGTGGTTAAAAATGTCATCATTGCTAGTTTTCATAAGTGAAAGAATTTAGCCATGCCATTGTACTTGATTGTGACTAATAATCCTTTTGCACAATGGGGATTGTATTTCATTGGGATGATCAATCCAATATCCAACATGGACCAAAGCTATCCCTTTAAAAAAATCTACTGAAAAGGTAACCCTCAACTTCTTGCAGGAGCTAGTAACAAGATTTAGACCCCCGAAGATAATAATATTAGATAATGCAAAGGATTTTCTTAGTTCAAATTTTTAGAATTTGTGCTAAGGAATGACATATTTCTCAAAACCTAATGTCCAACTATTACCTACAAGGAAATGGGTTGGCTGAATTGACAAACAAGAACCTATTAAGGTTGATTAAGAGGATGTGTGTTGATTGATAGAGAGAGTGGCGCAAGCATCTCAAATCAGTGTTGTGGGATGATTGGATCACTCCCAAGTAGATTCTAAAGACATCCCCATATGAATTAGTTTATGAGAAATACTTGATCATGCCCATTTTGATGGAGACTCCCACTTTACAATTACTAAAAGCCTACAAAAAAGAAAAAAATTGAGCAATGGAGGTAATGTTGGTAGAATTAATAAGCCTTTAGGAAACAAGAGAGTAAACCAATGATTCTATGGTTAGTAAAAAACAAGTAGTGAAGAAATGGTTCAATAAAAAAACATCTGACCCTAGCTTTAAGCTAGGAGGCTTGGTTTTGAAGTATGAGGAAAGGGTTGTAAGGCTAGGTCAACATGCAAAATTTGATTCCCTATGGAGAGGACCTTTTCATATCATTGACAATAGGAAAGGAAACATGATGTAGGAGCATCCTTGGTTCTTGGAAATATTGCATCAACCAAAAATATATTTTTTCTTTCAGTTTTGTTCTTTGATTAGTTCAAGTTGGCGGATTTGGTATTTCTTCATAGTTTCTCACCAGACCCTATGGATCTTTGTGTACATCATGGACATGTTCATTTTCCTTATTCCAAGATTTGAGCGTGATTGGATTTTTTTTAGCAAGTTATCACTTCTGAAATTTGATGGCAGTTTCTTGAACCAACATCAGAATAGTTTTCAAGCCTATTAGTTAATTTGGTCATTGTGGATCCATCCCTGCAACTTGCGGATCTTAACGGTGTGATTTTAAATGTTCCATGGAGTGTCCCCGACCCTTTGTTGGCCCATAGTTTCCATTGCACAAAAATATTGACCTGTTAATGCCTGGTACAACTGCCAAAGTTAATGGATCCATGGGAGGTGGTTAGTCCATGTCACGAATCTCGAGGGGAGCATTGACCATCTGCCAACAAACTCCCCCTCAGCGTTACCCAAGGGGATTCAAACCTAACACCTTTGGATATGATACCATGTAATAGCTGAAGATATTAGCTCAACACCCAAGATCACTTGCAAAAACAATGAAAACCTTCTACAAGAGAGTTCTACAAGAGAGTATGCAAGATAAAGAGCTTGCTTGATATTAAGACCTATCAAATGATGAGGTATGAAGTATATTACAAATGAGTACAATCACCTTCCTTATATAGGAAAGGTTGAAATGTAATAATGAACATGATGTTGACAAATGTCACAATCCTATGACATGAGACAACTAACAAACTAATCACCTAGGAAATGATGCATTAGCTAGATAAGATAAGTTCTAGAAAAGCCAACTAAGACTTCTAGAAAGAATCTTATAACCTAAGTAAACTTATGTAAGTGTAATTAAATAATTAATTACATCAACACCCCCCATAAGTGAAACTTAGGGAGAATATTATTATGCAAATGATGCAAGGATGGGTCTAGGCTACTAGGTCATGTTAGGTACAAATGTACAAATGTAAAAACAAATCTCTCACAAACGAAGAAAAGGAGAAAACCCAATGGGAAAAAACTCCTCTCCAAAAGAAAGAAGAAAGAAAATAAACAAATCATGTGAGGAAGAATGGAGGACTCCATGATAGCCCCCAAGTACACCATCCATCACACACACACACACACACACACACACACACACACACACACACACACACATATATATATTACAAAAGCCCCCCCATAGGAGGGAAAGAAGGAGACTATGTAGCCCCCACATAATGTGAGATCACTTGCAACAATGGTAAGTGTCTGAAGACAAAACATGATCCAATGCCTACAAACAACTTGTCTCCCTTTCGGAAGAAAAAAAACCATGTACAAGTGCAAGAATGCTTCCCATTCTAGATAGGAATTGAAACAAAGAAGCATGAATATGTATGATGATAATGTCTCTAAAAGCTGCTCATGTGTCTCCTTTTCCACTTAACATGAAGATGCCACTATCAAATCAGGTACATGCCCAATCAATGTAGAAAGTGACAAATCAAGACTATGTGGAAACCGATGCTGAACAAGATCCAAAGACTAGGATGGTTTGACAACAGTTGTGCAATGGATGTCATCAAACATGAGAGATATCCCCTCAAGTGTGTACTCCAAATCTGAAATGTGAGACTCCATAAACAAGGATGCAATGTTTGATAGATAGGAATCCCAATCAAGAAAACAATGAGATACTAGTTGTAATGAATCATTGGACATACTCAATGAATCATCACCATGAGAATGTTCCTGTTGAATAGGAATGATAGGAGCCTCAATCAATGACTTTGCACAAGGAATCACTGAAGGTGAAGGTACATCAACTGTCTCTGATGAAGGAGCATTTGAAGCACCCTTGTCAACCTCTTCGAAAGATTCAAAGCACTCCAAACAATCAAACTCCTGCATATTATCATCATCATAGGGTATCCTATCCAAAGAATGAAGGGGAACATGGCATTCTGAAACTGAACCATCTGGGAATGGTGGAGTATCATAATCTCCATATATCTCCCAAGCTTAGTCCAAAGAGTATTAGGACAATCATGACGATCAATACCTTTCAAAATTTCATCATCAACATGCATTGCAATGACCCCTAAAGCATTATATCTATTGTGACTCCAAGCAAATTTTTGAATACTTTGACCTAGATGGGGAACAATACCATACAAATGTGCCAACAATTCAAGAGATTGGAGATGACCTATGATTCCATCTCTCCATTGTTTATAGTTTCCCTTTTGCAACATAATCAAAGAAGGATAATATGCAAACCCCATAATGAAGTATGAAATATCTCCAAGATTACAAAGACATTGACCTTCTATATGAGTTAGAAACTCCTAAATATGATAATACAATTGAAAATAAACTCCCCCCAACAAACAAAACTTCTTCAAGAGTCAGAATGTCCAAGTTATGAAGTAGAAAGCAAATATACAAATATTTGAATATCTCACACTTGGGGCTGAAACTGAAAAAGTACATGAACCAAATCAAAGAGCTCCTCAATACCTTCCAGATGCAACTTGATCACCAAAAAAAGAGAAATTGGTTGAAAGTTATGAGCTCAAAGGTCCAAAGAGGGTGATTTGACTTCAGTGACTTCAGTTGTGAATAAATTGTACCTGTAGCAAAATTTGTCAAAAAGCCTGCACCACTACGAAGTACTTAGAGAGAGCTTTCACCGATATGATCTCATTTGTAGAATTTGGAGATTGTGGCGAGAAGTTATGCAAAATTGAAAAAAAGCCTATTTTAGGCACTTTGGGGGAAAATCAGGTAGACTAAATAGGTACAATTTTTAAAGGCTAATTGGGTGCAAAACTTCAGCCCCTGATTCCCTCATATGACCTGGTACATTGTCACATCTTAGGGGTCGGTAGTAGTATTGTTTGCAGTGGCGAGAAGAGATAAAGCACCCAGTGGTCAAAGTGTTGACTCTGGTTGGCAATGTATGAAGATCCGATGAGGGTAAACGAAGAGCCGACGAAGAGAAATCAGCCGACAAAAATCTTCAAAAGGCCGATAGTGAAGGCTTTTGTGTGGGCGGTGATGTGGATAGTCTGAACCCACAATGAAGTTTAGACTGGTGTACTAGCCCGATCCAGTGATTTGACAAGGAACCTTGTACCCCGATGTAGATTGTACAAGGCTGCTGATGAGTAATGCATGAAAGCTGGTAGAGAATGGTCGGTGATGGAGATACCGATGGCTCAAGAATTGAGCAGACCAAAAAAGAAGATTCCAATGTCCCTAGAAGCGGACAATGATAGTCATGGTCGACAGGAGGACAATACGGGCCCTTGTAAAAAAATTAATGCCTCCAAAAGATCCATAGAAAACTTAGTCAATCTGCTAATATAATATGCCCAAAATAAATATTAATGCCCCAAATAATATGACAAAGATTGCTTGATGAAATATAAAGTGCCTAAATTTTTTAAAAGCTCGATAAAGTAAAGAGTGCAAAATATAATTTTTGAATTATTTTTTCTGCAAAATATATGAATCGTACCCTGTACCCGGGGGCCGTATGGCCACCTCGGGTAATTTTTTTTTGCCTCACAAATAGTTGAAGGCGAAATAGGGCATATTATATGTCAATTTTCATCTATTGGGCTCTCTGGAACTAATGGCGAGGTCCGACCTTCCTGAAAATGGACTAGAAGCTCTACAACCTCTGAATCTTGTAAATCTTCAAACCTCCACAACTTTGGCTAGAAATGTTAGATTTAGGAAAAACAAAAGTCAATTCTGACTTTTTCAGCTGCCCTACACTCAAATTTGAGCTTAGATTTCCTCCAACATGAGCCAAAAGTGACTTTCCATGAAATCCCACCCATGGAGAGATAACCTAAAATCACAATATCTCACTAGCAATATCTCCACCCTCAAATTTGAGAAGGGTTTTGCAAGATGAGGCTATGATACCATGTAAGAGCTGAAGATATTAGCTCAACACCCAAGAACACTTTCAAAAACAATGCAAACCTTCTACAAGAGAGTATGCAAGATAAAGAGCTTGCTTGATATTAAGACCTATCAAATGATGAGGTATGAAGTATATTACAAACGAGTACAATCACCTTCCTTATATAGGTAAGGTTGAAATGTAATAATGAAGATGATGTTGAAAAATGTCATAATCCTATGACATGAGGCAACTAAGAAACTAATCACCTAGGAAATGATGGATTAGCTAGATAAGATAAATTCTAGAAAATCCAACTAAGACTTCTAGAAAGAGTCTTATAACCTAAGTAAACTTATGTAAGCGTACTTAAATAATTAGTTGCACCAACACCTTATAGGTCCACACTTCATTTTATGCTCCTGTTGATAGAGTAATTCAAATTTGAGGCCGACCAATTCATGTGTACATTACATTTTCTTCCTTGGATAATGTGATGATCTTTAGCCGACGTAGATGTTTCCAGAATCGCAGATAAAGTATAAAGCTTGTAATCGATCATGAGAATAGGTAGGGGAATTAGTAGTTGATTGAGTAGATTAAGATTGATCTGAATTGTAAGAGTTCAACTCACATAAAGGAGCATATTGGAATGTTGTACTATTGAACATGTTATATCAAGCCTGTGAGCCAAATCTGTAAGCCCGGATGTTGTTGGCCGAATGTAATCAAGATTTATGTTAATGAGAATATTTGCATCTGCATTTGCCTCCATATTCTATTTTTCTTTCGTTGTGTTACTCTTGCTACATGGTTCGGGTAGTTCTCCTTGAGGACCCTCCTATCGTGGCTACATCACAACATGTTTGAATTGGAAAATGAAGAAGGAACACCTTAGAGTTTTTGGTTAGTAGAATCAACTTGAAGCACTTCACCTGATTTATCGGCTTTGCTTTGTACATAGCTAGTTAGTTTCTCTTTAATTTTGTTGTTGTTTCATTTTTGCTAATAAGTGCCACTGACACAAGTTGTCATCCCTTGACTATTGCCAAGTGTCTACACCTCGACTGCCCCTTTTTGAAATCCTCTCTAATAGATGGTTAGCTACCCCCACTCCCGCTGTGATTAATTCTCGAGTGCCACATTTGCACAAAATCCCATAAAAATATCCTCAAATATTTTGCGAGAAGCTCCTCAAGTGTGTGTATCATCCTTTTCATTAATAGGCACTAAAATCAAAAATTCTACATAATGATTACATCAAAAGGGGTAAGTTAATAAGTACCCACTTCATCAAGTGAAACATTTCAATACTCCAAGTTTCCAAGAGCATTGAGCTAAATAGAGAATGTACAACAAAATGTTGAGTGTAGAATTACAAGAATAATTTAGTGACTTGGTGCCCCTTGAAGGTGAGTGAAGAATAATTTAAGAGTCATAAGATGGAGCGTTCTGGATCCTCATCTAGTGGCCCTTGCATATTGAAAGACCACAATACCAAAAGTAAAAATGTCTTAAAGAGAAATTGAAGGGACCCCACACCTGTCCTAAACTTCATCGATGGGATTTTATATCCCAAGTTGGAAAAAAATCCAAAGAATCTAAGGGAGGGTGCTCATGCCCGCATGCACACAAAGTTCTGTAATGACGATCTTGAGTTTTTCAGCTTTAGATTATGGAGCTCAACCTTGGCATAATATATGGTTTCTTTCATGCACCTTTTCCTAGAGCTTATTTCTATTTATGTAGAGAAGTATGATGCCAATAAAGGCGTTATCATAGGCTGCCACTTGAATGTGGAGATTAGTGTAGAAAAAGCTATGGAGATTATCCATCTCCCTTACAACCCTAGTGTATAAATTTATGATGTCAAGAGATTGCAAACCATATGGGACACTCATTTCTAGAAGTTGGGAACTTTTTGAACTCAAATCTCCACAAAAAACTACACAAAAGTGCCACCTCTACCCATCGCTCTCTTGAGATTTGTGGTATAAGATATGAGGGACACCCTCTCTATGTTGGCATTCATATTCAAGCTAGATTCAAACACTAATGTCTATGAATTCCAATTGGGCACAATATTTCACTTGAAGACAATGAGTAGGGAGAAGGCTTACAAGATGGACTTCACAAATGCCATTTCCAATGCCAATCATGATTAGCTATAATTATTTTTTGGCTCAGAGTATCTTTAGGCATTCTTCTTTGCTTCTCCACTTGATTCTTTACCAAGGTACAAGTTCCCTTTCACCATAGTTCACCATCAAGCCAATTGAGATGGGATGATACCCACATACAGTGATCCTCGTCTCTATGTGGACCCACATTTTATTAGTCACATTGGATTACCATGAGTTCGCAGAGTGCTTCATGTCCCTAGTCCTGATCAACCTTAGTCAGGATGCCATCACCTTCCATGTGATAGATCACTAGAGATACTAGCTCACTGGATATAAAATTGAGTGTGACTATTTTTTCAAAGCCCACTTTACCTTCATTAGGGTCCATGATTTCAAGGAGGAGCCATTTTGGCTCCTACACATGCTTACAAATAGGACCTTGGCCTTGGAGTTGGCTCACTAGTTGGATGTGGTGGACTCAATTTATGACATAGGATGAAAAAGAAGGGCTTGTATGACATCCCATTTTAAAGAGGGGGTATCACAATTTTGAAGAGGTCACATGAGTGTTTTCTTGCACTCAAATTGGTAGAGATTGGCCTTGTTCAAATCAATGATCAATGGAGTTACAATTTGACTGAAAACATAGCCACTTTGAAGATTACTGCCCCCTTCATTCATGAGTGTTGACTATACTTGAAGGAGAAGAAATCACCAATAGAGAACACAACAAAATATTATGTTGATTTATCAAAGATCCCCTTAGACACTTGACAGCCATGGGAGTCTTTCTACAAGTCAGTTTGGGATTTTGATTTTGCAAGAAACATGACCAAAAATTTAAGAACACAACTTGGTGAAAGGGGTTGGACTAGGGAAAAGATGGAATCCTATTGGAAGTATAGGAAAGAGATCAATTAGATGGACCCCAACATTGACACTATTGGAATTAATGAGAAATTTGAGAAGAGCTGAGATAAATTCCATGAAGAGGAGGCTTGGGCCAAAGAGTTGGAGTCTGAAATAGAAGAAGAAACCCTCTCAAGGAAAGAGGATGAATTTTTTGAGATTCCAAGGCCTAAAATATGGCTTCCCCCTCTATACTTCACATCCCAACAACAATAGCATGCCACTCCAAGGAAACTAAGTGTAGGAGTCACCCAACTTGATGTCAAGGCACAATCCTCTAGCTCTCCCTTTGAACCCCAAAATAAAAAGAGGAGGATGTATAAAAAGGGGGGAGATGGTGAGACAAAAGAAGCAAAAGCAGGCTTCACACAATTGCCCCTAACTTTTCACAACTACCCCTAGAATCATACAACCACCCCTAATTTCTACACAATAGTTAAAGTTTACACTCCTATTCTTTACCCTTAATCTTCATTCTTTACTTCTTCTATACCTTTCGTCATTTCCACCCTAATCATCATTGAGACATCCACCACAATTATTTCACTCCTCTATCACCATCTATCATAGATACATCCATCATAGTGTGATCTCCCACTATACCTTTGCATGGCTTCCCACCCTTCTTGCCATCCACATTGCTCATCTGACCACTCACCCCTGAGGGAACAATGTTCATTGCTTCACAACATTAAGTGAGCATTCCTTTCAGATTGCCTCAAGGACCCCTATTTGTGGGGGAAATTATTTTGTCCCAAGAATAGTTTCACCATCAATTTGAGACTACAAGGAAAGCCTATAAAGCCCATGTGGAGAAGAGAAGAGGAAAAGTGGTAAAGGCCTCAATAGTACCAAATATGTGGTTTTTCTTTGACTCCACACAATAGGCCCTAATGATTGCACACATGATGTCAACAGTAATCAAAACCCAAGAGTAGATGTAGCTAGGGAATTATTCAATCAAAGCCATCAACCTGAGTCTCAACCAAGCAAGGCCACATGATAGAGTGGAATTGATGGAAGAAACATAGAAGTTCATGACAATGAACTATCTCAAGGTAGACCATCAACTAGATAAGAAGGAATTAAAACTCACAAAAGTAAAATCAACTGGTGAACACATAAATGCAAAGGCCAAGGCCAAAGAAATAGAGCTCACAAAAATGAGGTCCAAGTTGTAGAGCCACATCACCACCAAAAGCTTCCAATTGGAAGCTACAAAAGGGTAGAACTACAAGTAAAAGTGGAAGAGTTGAAGGTTCAAGTACAGAGCTTGAAGAAGGAAAAGGAAGCCATAGAGAATAAGCTATAGGTAAAAGAGCTTGAGCTTGTGTAGGATCAAAAGTCTTGTAGACCAGGAGCAGGGTATGTGTAGGATCATGATGAGCCAAAAAGTGGCGATATGATGGGTATTTGTAGGGTATGTGGCTGACGACTTTTTTTTTACCCAAAATTGATGAAATGAAAAGGCTTTTTAAAGGAGATTCTAAGCTTTCCACCAATATAAATTATGCTTTACTTTGAATTTAATAAATAATTATTATTCATTTTCTATTTGAATTACGACTAAAGTCTTGATTGATAGGCTGATTGAAAAACATCTATAGCTTTCAAACAGTATCACATTTTTGGAATCCAAAATATGCATCACATTCTATGCTTCACATACTATAGGATTAAAAAAAAATTTGAATTTCATGAAGTTTTGACCAAGTTAAGGTGGTCGGACATATGAGTTTTATATTTTTAAAATTTGTAATAAAAAAATCATAATTAATTATTTACTTGAAAAAATTATAAACAAATATGCATCACATCCGGACATGAGTTGTCTACTTATGTCTAAAATATTATAAAAATATTATCATTTTATTGTGGTTAGGGTGGTTAGATAGACACCTACTATTTTTTGCCTAAAATTTAAGTACTACTGCATTGAAATTTCAAATTTTCACCAAATAGATTTTTCAAAATAAACCTAGTAGTTTAGAAACTACATTTAATTTTCTACAAATTCTATTCTTACATATTTTTGAAATAATATATATAACTTATTCAAATTTTTACGTCAAGTTGCCTAACTCCGATTTTTCTAATTTTTTTGCCACTTAAGGGCCTATTTTTTCCATGATGATCCTGCACATACCTCCCTATGAACATGCAGTACTAGATGTAACAAAAAATGTAGCAAGAGTCCTAGGTCATGGACCAAGAGATCCAATAGTTGAAGAATGACCTTGCTGCCCACTCCCAGACCATAGAAATCCTCCCAATGATCCATCAACTATATGTTTCATATTGGGAGAGGATAAAGATTGTGGCCTCACACTTGAAGCATGTGCTTGGATTCATCGCTAATTCATCACATTTAAGAACACAAGTGACAACATATGTGGAGTAGGTCCTCACATTCATCTTCCCTAAGGCCTAGGATTCACAACTTCTAGTTCAAAAGTTGAATAGTGCTACAAATGAGACCTTCTATGAAGTGGGGTTACCAACTAAAGGTAGGAAATGGTGAAGGTCAATGAGTTCCCGAGCTACAACAAGGTAGCATCAAAGTGCAGAACATATAAATGTCTTAAAACAAGTGGTTTAGGCCATGAAGGGACACATTAAACAATTGGTTCAGTTAGGATTCCCCTCCCAGTTCCTCTCCGACAACACAGTACTCTCTAAGGATGAGATCAAAGAGCTGATAGTCAAAAAGCAAAGCAATTGGACCATCTCTATGGCCTTGGGTTAGGTGCAAAACATCTATGAAGTGGAGGCCATTCAACATTCTCTTCCCTAGCTCAAGTTTCATATGTGGGCAGCTGTGCAAGGTTAGTGCAACTTCTCTTTCAAGGAGATAATTGAAGCAGAAAGAGCTTTCAAAGCTTTGAAAAAGAAAGATTAGCCTTTAGAGGAAGAGTGGGAACTTTTGAGGGTTCCTCTTTAGAAGTTATAAGTTTAGTAGACCTTCCTTTTTGTAGTTTTTCTTTTGGTTTGTGAACCAAAAATTTTGGGTTCCATCTACAAGCGAATTCCATTGCAAGTCACCAAGACTATGGATTGGATCCATGTTTTTGAGTTTTTGGGAAATTGGATTTTAGCCATGGACGTGCATGAAGAATTGGGTGGATTATATATTGGCCTCCTTTTTCCTCTGGGTCCCTTAGGAAATTTTGGCTAAGTATCAACTCCCCCCACTCGTGGCAAGTGGTGCTCTTGCGCTCATTCTTTGTAAAAGAACTCACAAATCCCTTTATGGATAGTGCCAAGATGCCATGTAATGGTTCTAACACTTTCACCATATAAAAGAAAAAGGATCTTAAAAGAGAGTGAGCCCCTGCATGGCATCACTGTGTGTCTTGAGAGCAAAGGAAGTTCCTTCATAAATGAATGATATGCCATTGGTATAAGAGGATGGGCCCTGTTTCTAATAGGAATTTTAGGAGTAGTTTAGATATGAAAAACATCAATATCAAGGGAATCATTAGGTGTTAAGGTTGTGCCATCTTCGAGATTTTGAAGACTGTCTGCATGTATGAGCCAAAGCACTCCCCTTTAGTTACAATAGTCTCATCATGAGGATGAGTGTCAGGCTCTAAAGGTCGCTTTACTTTGTCTTGTGAACTCTATTGTGCCAAGGCCATTGTGCCTATATATTTTGAGGTTCTATCCTTTTTAGGGAGTTTGAAAGGTTGGTTTTCACGATTGTAACAAGAGAACAATTTTTGTAATATTTTTAATTTTAAAAATAAATAACAAGGGCTTTTGTTTTTCATTCTCAAACCTTAATAGACGCCCCTCGTGGGAAGGATTTAATATCCTATATTGTGCCATATATAGCCTTTGTAATTTTTTCTCCACCCAACAATGAAGATGATGTGGTATTTTGTGTCTAAATGTATTGATTCATTTGTTGTCCATTGTTTCTATCTCATGTTTTTATAGTGCTAGGCTTTTATTTGTGTTGTAGGGGTTAAATCATGCTTAAATGCTCTTTTAAAATTATCTATAACATTTTAGGGAAGTTTTAGGTTGTATTATGTAATGTTAGGAATGAATACACTAGAAATTATGACACATCGCCTTAGATAGTTTTATTTCAGTTTCTTTTACTTTTCCTTCTTTCCCTTTTCTCTCCAAATATTTGAAGAGCTAGCTTCTAAAATATTGAATACTTTATAATAAGCCTAACCAACAACAAAAGCTATTAAAGAATTTTAGTTGTATAACATGTCATGTCAAGAATACTTTCTACCTACGTATTGTAATTCTTCGGTAATTATTGTTGGACATCAAACATCAATATTTTGATGATTTGGAACAACTTACACCTTAATCAACTTCCATTGCATAGCTATATGATACTAATGTCCTAGTTGCCTATTTTCTATAAATGGGAAAAAATGAGAATCTTTCTAAGGAAAATATAGTATCCAATAGCTTTTTTAGATTTCTCCATTAGTTTATGAGAGTTACGTGAATTTCAACCAAAAACTAATACCAAAATTAAAGCACCTACAACACAAATTTTTTTGCAAACCAATAAGAGGTGTCATGTGGTTTTTGAGGTTTAGGGAACAAAATGTGAAACATTTTCCAATTGACCATCTCTTCTAAGCTTTCTCCACTACTTCTAGATAAAAATTAAAAAAAGTGAAATATGTTCCAATCAAATATAATTATCTAAGAAATATATTTTAAGGAAAAGGTTTGGGAACAATGCAATTACTGAAATAAAATAAATTTTTTCTTATAAAACAGCGATCCCAAGTTTATTTTTATGTTGTAGTCACTAAAATAAAATAATCTATCCCTATAAACTTTTAAGTTGGGGAGGAGACTAGTTTTTTTCCCATAAATTTTATTTAATTTATCCCTATAAAATGTAGACCTCAACTTTGTCCTCTTGCCCCTTTTTTTTTTAAATATAATCATTTAATTTTAAAACTATATCTTTGGTTGACATGCTAAGAACCATACTTAAATTTAAACTTATTTTTCCCTTATATTTTTTATTTGGCTAATATTTTTCAATATTGATGGTTGTGAATGAAATAAAATATAATATTGCAATCAAAAGATCAGATTTACAAAAGCATTCAACCAAGGAAACAACGAGTCCTAAGAGTGTACCCACTAGAAAAGGTCAAATCCCTTGTCATAAAATATAAGAATAGATACTTATTAATTATTTAATCGATGATTGAGAGGTGACATTTATGCATCACTAAGAACCCCTATCTAATAGTTTTCTAAATATAATAATTTAACATTTAGACTTTATCTTGGTCTAGCAAGCCAATAATTATTGTTTAAAGATTGATTAATGACTAATTTTGATGTTGTATTGAACTTTTATAGATTCATTAAAACTTGAACTTAAAACCACCTATAAACTGTTAGCGTTCTCTAGTGATCCAATGTAAATTATTTGTTAACACCAATCAATTTTTCTCAATTTTTTTTTCATAATATATTCAAAGAAATGTTATATTTTAGATCAACTTTTTTCTACGACCCTTCCAAAAAAGTTCAATAGAATAATAAGTAGTATTTGTTGAGAATTGTGTCTCAACCTTGCAAGCTTTTTCCAGAAAATTCTAGAATTTGTTTGTGGTAATTCTCCACATGTTTATGTGTTGGAAAAATGTGTATGAGTTGTTAAAAAATGTGCCTTGTCCCTAGTAGAATATAGGAGGGCTATTTTTAGAGTATAAACAACTCATTGTATAGCTTTTATGGGGGTCTAAACTAGAGGACAAAATTATGGACGAAAATGTTATTTTAACTTGGTTGTTTTTCCATCTTGGAGTTACAAATGACAAGTGGGTAACATGTGGCATGGTTGTTTTGCCCATGGTTTTGGCCCATGGTTTTGTAAAACCACAAATGGTTTCCAGGTTGTAAATCACTATAAAAGGAGGGCTTGGGGAGGTGTTTGAATCATCGAGTTTAGTTTGCAAGACTGGGTGCTAGAAGGAGTCTCTCCGAGTCCGAGTTCGAGTTGTGGTGATGCGCTCCTGTAAGAACTTGCATTGCAACTGTATTGTAATCTTCTTGATTTGATAATACATTGTGCAGGTTTTGGAGGGTGGGGTTTTTCTCCCGGAAGGGTTTCCCCACGGTAATTACTGTGTTATGTGTTTATTGTGATATTTCATTTATGCATGTTTATATGTCCATTGAAATCTCTGTAATAGTTAGTTGAATTTGCATAATCGTCCTCTCAAGATTAGCGTAGGAAGTGATTCTGCGCACTTTTGCTTCCTTACAGTAGATATAGTTCTCTTAATTTGATTAGAAAAAATAAATACTTGCTTATGCTACTCGCTTCTCCATTAAAGAAGAAAAACATGCCCCATTGATTTCTAGAAATTCTTGTACAAAATGGTAGATATTGTTGTATCAATGAAGTTACTTATAAAGATTGAAAACAAAAGAGTGATTGATATGCATAACTATCTGAAATATGAAATAAAACATTGTTGAAGAAAGAGGGTACCCAACATTTATATATGTTTTCCTTTGTTTGACAAATTAAAACCCCTTACAATTATTAAGTACAATAACATGTGCCATGACAAAGGTCAACATTTTATACTGCTGTTCGTAAAAAAATAAATAAATTATGTATTGAAGTCTTCTATTTTTTAAACTTTTGTTACATGTCATCCTTGAAGTCATATCGAGTTAACGTCCTTGAACTGTCATAACAGTAATGACATTTTTGTTCTATTTAAAGGATTTTATTCAAAACAATCTGAGCTCCATGGTGAGGCCGAATGGTAAAATTTTGAGCAGGGGCATGGACATAAGCAGGAGAAAGAACCCATGAAAACCTTTGCAAGATCATGGCTAAAACTACCTTGGCTTCAATCAGAGAAAAATTCATGCCCAAACATATTCTCGAACCCAACCCAAAAGGCATAAACGCTGCTTGATGACTAGCAGCTTTGGAAACTCCTTCATGGAAGCGTTGGGGATTGAATTCTTTTGCATATCTTCCCCATAAATCTTCATCGTGGTGAAGAGCAGCTATGGGTATTGAAATTTCAGTACCCTTGGGAAGAGTGAAGCTTCCCAGTTTTATGATTCTGGTTGTCTTTCTTACCATGAATGGCAATGGCGGGTACAGCCTTAACACCTCATGGACAATCATATTCACCTGCAGTGCAACAATGGGTTTTAGTCCATTTAATTGAGAATTCATAAACATGGGAAGAAATTCAAGAAGTTGCATTTATTCTCACAATTTTCAGTCGACTTAGAACCTCGACGTTGGGGGCATCCTTTATACATATATCAAAAACTTCTTCTCTGGCCTGCTCTTGCCATTGGGTGTGCATGGCAAGAAGAATGATGCTCCATACCAGTACAATGGCTGTTGTCTCGTGTCCTGCCACAAAGAATGTCTTGCACTCGTCGATAATATCTTGAAAACTCATGCTTAAGTGCTCCGTTTCTTGTCTGTTGGCAGCCATCATCAAGCTAAGTAGATCACTGTTTTCTGGATTCTCATCCTTCTGCCTATTCATGATTATCTCCGATAGTGCTCTCTGAATCTCTGCATCTATCTTTTGGGCTTCTAGATTGCTCTTAGTAGGCAAAAATCTGATACCAAAAACACATTTATGAGTTAATCAAACAGAAAACTGAAAGTAAATAGTTCTTATGTTGTTTGGGGTATTCATTTCCGTCTAAACAACATACTTTAATTTTTGACTTGTTTAGGCGACTCATTCGAAATTACATTAATAGATGGACCCTACTGAAAAAAACTAATGTAATTTTAGACAAACCACCTAAACAATTCAAAACTTAAAATATGCTATTTAAACCAAAACAATCATGCATTCATTATACTCAAACAGTCGCAACATTCCCACCCTCCAGCTTAAGTCATGCATTCATTATACTCAAACAGTCACAACATTCCCACCCTCCAGCTTAAGTGTTAGGCAAGTTCGTTTGTTGAAAGTGAGTTGTTACCCACAAACCATAATCGGGTGGATCTGTATGTTGTTAAGCCCCATCCTTCCTGTCTGCTTAAACTCTTGAAAAATAATGGAAAATCAAATTTTCATTGGATTGGATTCCATTTACCTGTATCCTGGGATAATAAGCTTTCGGAAGCTTTCAGCGGCCAGAAGGGCTTGTTGGGTCTGCAAATCAAATATGTGCTTTCCTTTCTCAAAGCTACTACCGAAAGAAGTTTTTGCAATAATGTCTGCTGTAAGATTCCGGAATTCATAGCCTACTTCTATTTCTTGGGAAGCAGAAGCAATGATATTTTCCCACCTTTGTAGCATATCAGTTGTGCTGTCCACAATCATTGGAACCATAGCCTGCTCCAAAGAGAAAGTTAATTAGACTTTCCGTGATCATATCAACTAATCATAACGTTTTGACTTAAACAACACATTTTAAGATTTTGCAACCACGCCTTTTGACTTAAACAACACTCTAAAATTTTGTAACTACCCCACCTTTTCTCTCCATAGGGAAAGAAAAGTACATACCTTTAACCTATCCAAATGGAAGGCAGGACTGATAAGTCTTCTTTGTCTAGCCCATTTTGCTCCTTTAGAATTGGTTAGACCATCTCCACATAACTGTCTCAGTTGTATTGGTATCTCAGGCTTTTCAAAGGCCCCAGATTTATCAGATAGCAGCTCTCTAATAAGCTCTGGCTGAGGAATAACAATTCTTGGTGTAGGACCGAACCAGTACACAAAATTCCTACCTGTGCTTCATACACCAGAACATTAGCTCTCTTATACTGTTCACCTAGAAAAGAAAACAAACACCCAACAAAAGGAAAAGAAGTTCCACCATAGATTTTGGTCCAATAGTAAATCTCTGGAAGAGCTTTTGGTAAAATGTCATGGGAGAATCCCATCGGAGAAGACTTTGCCTGCATCATCATTTCAGCTATTTCCTTTGTGTTTCCATAAAGCAGTTTGTATGGAGGGCCTGACACGCCATGAGATTCCCAATATGCCTTCAGTCGACGAGGCCTCCACCATATGTTGATCACAACTCTGCTCACAAAACTAATGATAAATACACAGCCAGCAATGAGCAGGCACAACACTGTGAAATGAAGATCCATCTTTCATGCAAAGCTTCAAGAGCCCAACGAAAGGATACAAATAGATGACTACGTATATCACAGCTATTAAAGGAATTGCCTGATTCTGTTAGAAAATAAATATCCAAACGTTTACTTGGATCTAAAGGATTTTGTATATTTATTGAACATGTAGTTGTCACTATCAGGAAGATTAGGAGTTAAGACGTGTATCTTCTAGTAAAAGTTTACTTGGGTTCCAAAGAACCTAAAATGTGAGATGAAGATCCATCTTTGATACAAAGCTTCAAGAGCCAAACAAAAGGATACAAATCGATGACGTTTATCACAGCTATTAAAGGAAATGCCCGATTCTGTTAGAAAATGAATATCCAAATGTTTACTTGGATCTAAAGAACTTTGCATATTTATTGAACATGTAGTTGTCACTATCAGGAAGATTAGGAGTTGACATGTGTATCTTCCAGTAAAAGTTTACTTGGGTTCCAAAGAACCGAAAATGTAGGTTAAGATTTCTATCTGCTATGATTAGAAATTATTGCAACACACTCGGAAGCAGTTACTAAATTTGATGGCGGTGTGTCACCATACTTATATACTGTTTTAGAGAAGATTCTATCACGTAAAAGAGAATTTTTAGACAGACTGAAAAAAGTACTAGAAGATTGTAGCTGTATATACATATTTTATACCTAACATCAAAACAAGTTCCTTTTTCCAATTAACTAGTGTAAGTGCCAAATAAACTAGAAAATGGTGGCGAACAATTGTCATCTCATTTTATTCCTTAAAATTTATAATTAGAAAACCAAAACACCTTTTAATCATCCAAATATTAAAATTGTGAATCTGTGAAATACTGGTTTGGCTGTGGGTTTGCTCCCCATTGGTCTCAAGTTCGATTCCGCTTCCAGGTTTTCCTGATTGAGACTGGTTTGCCGGTTGTTGGGTTCCCCATAGGGGACTAGTCTCGTCCCCACTTGCCCAGGTACCCAAGATAGGGACTGGTGGACAGGATAGTGGGGATACCCCTGTTGTTAACAAACCAAAAAAAACCATTAACATTAAAGGCTACATCTATCTTCTCTGCAATAAGTCATCTGATTAGAGAAAGTGTGAGCTATCCAGCAAGCTTGATCGGTCAAAGTAGATCACTGCTGTGGAGCCGCCATCAACAGTGAATGCATGTGCATGAAAGCATCTATGGTTTAAAATAGAGAATGCACAAGACAAAAGGAATTTTCTATGACGCTAGAAGATCAAGAGGAAATCGTGTGAGAAGTAACCTTCTGTGTTTGTGTTTTTTTAAATTTAATCATTGACGTTAACTTAGAATGGTGCTATGTGAAGTATTTAAAGCTTACTACCTGTGAAGTCAATGGACTGGATCGTGCCATCAACTGGCATGTTTTATATCTTCCAAAAGGCATTGTTTTCTTTATCGATTGAATCGTTGTTTCGTGTAAGGAGAGATAACAAATCTTGGCATCTTTTACATTTTTATAATCAGCTGGGTTTTCTTTACTGATTTATCATCGTGTGCTGGATGCACAGATCTAGCCATTGTAGTCTCCATCTAGAGCTTGACATATATTATTATTTGTTGTAAGCTTAGACCTCCATATTATACAATTGAAAGAGTTTGCCTCACCGACTCACACCGACGAAACCACATGAAGCTGGGCAAGCGAGGAAGTGGTTGAAAGGAAACCACATGCATTCTCTCTCCTCATTTTTTTTTCAATGTTTATCATGGGTAATGTGTTAGTTGTTTCTATGGGAATGGTTCTCTATATAAACAATCAATATATGATCATAATATTTATGTTTTTAACGTTAGATGTTTCTTTTTGTTCTTCTATCAATGCTTATTCATATTTGTTATCATGGACAAAGTCAAGATAAGGAAATGCTCCGATAAACTAAAATATTACAGCTTTCAATTATATTATCCATTCTCTTTTATCTACCGACCTTAATCTGTCTTCCACACACTCATCCATTTGGTGATTTAGCTTCTAAGGGGCTTCTAGTGGAAGATTCAATCATAGCTGATGTCTTTTACTATATAGCATACAAACTTTCTTATACAAATTTAATTAACACAACCACTTACCCATTGAGTGATTGAGCTTCTCGGGGTCTTTTAGTGGAGGATCTAATTACAGTTGATGTCTTTTATTATATAGCACACAAACTCTCGTATACAAATTTAGTGGAAATCATTTATCCATTTAGTGATTGAGCTTCTAGTGGAAAATTGAATCATGTTTTCTATTATATAGCATATAAATTCTTTTATTCAATTTTAGTGGACGTAATCACTCACCAATTTAGTGGACACATTCACTCACCAATTTAGTGTTTGATCTTTTAGGGGTCTTCAAGTGGAAGATTCAATCACAATTGACATATCTTTTATTATTGTGGTGTAGAAAAATGTATCCCTTTTACATTTTCACACTTGTTTGGGCCTTCCTAGTTAATTTGGACTTAATTGTGTCTTATTTTAGTGTTGTAAAGTGTACCTCTTTACACTTTCACACTTGTTTAGAGCTCCTTTAATTAATTGAGCTTATTTTTTCTTTAATTGGCCCCTTAATTCATTCTCCAAGCCTATTAATTATATTTTCCGAAGAGGAAACCCGATATTCATTAATGACTTAACATACACTTCTCATTGAGCAATGTGTGTCCTAAGTTTAGGGACCTAGGACCCATTTTCCCATGGGTGAATGGGTCCTCCCTTGACCTTAGGACCTAAATTTAAATTATATTTTTGGTGGGATTTTAATATCTCTAAGTGCATATTCAATGTTAGCTTGTGATAATTGAATTTCGGGAAATTGAGGATACATATCTACAAATATAAGGTCATTTCATTATGTTTCACCTATAATTTTCAAGAGAGCATCCTAGCAATTTCAAGAGCATTTTGCAGAACTTCAAGGCATTCAAGAGAAGAATTATCAAAGTTTTATTACAACATTCAAGATCCAATTGTCATGTCAAAGTCTTCTTACATTATGCATGTTTTTGGAGTTCATATAGTGATGTAGGTTTCATGATCCATTCAAGCATTCAAAACCATTATTTCAAGCAAGGTTCAAGGTTCAAGATCCACATCCATTGAAGCCATTTCATAGAAGTTGCAGATTTACATTCCAAGGTTTATGCAAGGGTTTGTTGAGTGGTAACATTGCTTTGTTCATTCTCCATTCCCTCTTTCATGTTTCATTTCATTTCAAGATTTGATTACAAAAATAGGGTTTGACCAAGGAAAACAACCATTCACCAAAAACAAACAAATATGTCCCTTTCAAGTTGTGTTTGCAGATCTAGGTGGAAGAAAGTTTGAAGATCTCTTGAAGAGAAAAATTGAAGAAGTTGTCAAAGTTGCAAAAGTTGTCATCTTACAGAAACTCATCTACAACATTTATTTCCAACTTTCTAACATTGAAACCCAGAGAATCTAGAAGTGTAGAGATAGGACCAAAGGTTCCTAAAATTTGCAAAAAAATCCCTAACAAAGGACCATTTCACCCATGGGAAAATGAGTCCTAGATCAACTTTAGAAACTAACTTTTGGTAAAAGGTACATTCAGATCTTCCCTTCTCTGATTTGCAATATGATTGTAGGTTCTGTCATTATTGAGTTTAATCTTGTTGTTCCAAGTGTTAAATTGTATTTTGGTGTTAGTTTACTATTTTTAGTTTTTCTCCCCAAAGTGTTGTTTGACCTTGACCCCCATCCTTCACTTAGAAGGAAATCTAAATATTCACACCTTGAGTTGACTCACCTAAGGGTTGTAAGCCAATTCTTTGTGTGGATCTTATTTCTTAATGAAATAGTGAGAGATAGGTCCATCATAACCCCATTTTCTTCATTCCACATTAATGACCTTTTTTTCACCATTTCAATTATTTAACACATAAAATCTCTTATACAAGTTTAGCGGACACAATCACTCACCCATTTAATGATTTAGCTTCTACTAAAGATAAAACCATAGTTAATATCTTTTACTTTATAATTCACACATATCCTCTTATAAAAGTTTAATGGAATACTATTCCAACCTATCACCCACCTTCTATCAATAGTTTACCTAAGTTTAGAAGCTTCAAGTGAAGTACTATACATCATGTTAGGCCCAAAAGGAACCCTCATTGTTAGTTTTATACCTTTTAGTAATCAACAATATATCTTCCAAAGTGACTTAAATATTTCTTAAACTTTTTGGTGTTATTCATATGCATATGCTTAGGCTTAACCTATAAAAAATTACTTTATCATGGATGGGACCCTATGTGCCATATTATATTCCATTCCAAAAACTAGAGGAAGAAGATATAATGTTCAAGGTTTAATGATTAGTGAAGGGAAAATTTTTAATCTACTTCTCTAACCAAACTTGAACATGTGTCTATAGAACATGTGGTAGATTTTGTGTAATGATGTATATTAGCAATGTACTCATCAAGAAGGGACTATGGCATTGGAAGGATAGATCTAAGATTAGTCAATTAGATTAGGAGAAAAAATTAATTGAAATTCCTTCCATGACCATGCCCACTTAGAATAACATTTTCCTAATCATGTGCTTCAACCCCATGGATAGTTGTTTGATCATCGAGATCCTTAATCTTAAAGTATCTAAAAGATATTAATATATCTTTGAATGTTCAACAATGGATTAGTCTAAATTCCTCCACCAAATATATATTGAGATATTTTAATCTTTTCTTAGAATTTTCCATGGATGAGGATCTACCATACACAACAAGGTTAGCAATTATGAGTTATTACATGATGATATTTAGAATCCACAATATGGATAAATTGATCTAACTCAATCCTAGTAGATAATCAAAGTACAATATAGAACCTATTCAACTAATGAGAATGACTTAAACAATATTATGAAATATAGGGTATGCAATAGAACTTGTTAGAAATGTTGTAAAAAGTAATAATACATTTAAAGAGAGAGAGATTAAAAAAAATGCTACTTCTATTTAGTTACACTAAGAATAAATACATAAAATTATGATTTATAAAACTGCCTATGAATGAAAATTCTTGTGATCAAAGAAGGGTTGATACACCTCACTTGATATCAAAGTTGTGGGGCATGTTGTTATGTGAATGTTGGGGTTAGAGTGATGGAATCATTGGACTATAATTATAGATTACCGAGTTATATGTTTGGATGGCTTCCCCTCTAGTGGCTTTCTTGTACAAGGTGTCTTATGCTAGTATTTATATAGGTGACACCAATAGTTAATACCACATCTATGCTAACATGTGTCTAATGTATATGGTTACATGACGTGTGGATAAGATTCTACTAGCTATCAAGTCCATCTAATGCATATTACTTATTGTGTAGGATATTTATATGTGCTAGATGCATTTGGTAGTAAGTATTATATTTGTGAGGAGACATTTCTTATGGCATAGGGCTTGCCATGTGTCATGCAATTATGGTAGCATAAGATGTGGATGTTGATGTTCCATGTGTTATATGTGTATGGTTTAATTTTAGTTTGTAAAGGGAACATGAATTTTGTGATGCACAATGTGAATACATGCCTATTATGGTGCATATGATATGACACACAAAGTGAAAAAATATAAAGAATATATGAGGTATAATTATTGAATTTGGAGGCTTGTCCATGAAGAATCCCAAGGTCATGTAACAAAGTGCAAAGTGTAAAAAAATAAGGATAGTTCTTGTGTGATTGTACGTGGGGTCGTATTGCTAGATATGAATCTATGTACACAAAAATATGTTTCTAGGGTAATGTGTAAGAGGATGCACAAGGGTTTTAGAGAAATTATTTTTGTTGATAGTTTGAAGCACAAGTGTGTGCACATATTCCCTTACTTGAGGAGTGATGGTCCCTATTATTTTTGATGTATACTAAACAATATTTTAAGAAGCTGGTGAATTGGCATGTGTATTAATGCTCAAATAATTTATCCTTTCTTGAGAGAAATGGCCCCTCATTACATTTTTATTTACCTTGAGACAATGATGTTGAAATGTGATGCAAAAATTTATGTGGATACAATTCCAAAATCAGTTAGTTAGATGTTGTACGTCAACATGGAGCACATGATAATGCATAACTAATGAATTATTTATCCACCAATTATTTGTATATATGTTGTTCACAAGATATCCCCTCTCTACCTAAGAACTATTAAAGAGTTTATTGTATGATTTATATTTTATAACTTTCCCTACCTTGGAGTGTGGACATCCCAATATATGGTGAATCTTGAAGTTCCTAGGAATGCTAGAGCTATTATTAATGAAGTGATTATCTTATTATGATACCTATTGGAGACAAGGGATTCATGTGTTCTAACACTAAAATGGAGATGGTGTAGATGGACATATGCTAACTTTCCAAGGAATGTGTGAACACTTATTTTATGTGAGAGGAGATTGTAGGGAGATATACATGATACGAATATGATAATTTAGAGATGTTACTTATATGTTGTGATGACATAAATTTTGTGGTATTTCACTTATAATTGCATAGTGTTGAATTTGGGGTAAATTAATTGGAGTGATTTTAGATGATATTTTATAATTTCTAAGCAAAATTCTAATGTTGAGTACTAATAGCTTATCAATATTGGAGTGAAGATGCATAACTCTATATGTTATATTTCTAACAAGAATCATGAAGCTTCCAATGTTAGAACATATGTGGTTTGCATGCTATACTTTGATGGTAGAGGATGCATAGATGTCTTGTTATCTATTTTATTTCTAACATAAAATAATGTGTTCCTATATGCATGTCATATAGAGGAAGTGTTCCTTCTACACCTAGATACGTTAATCCATCCATAATATTGCTTCAACTTTTTTAAGGTGAAAGTATAGTTGCATGCTTTATTTGGAACTTAATTTAGTTCCCATTCCATTAATGCATTTCAAAAACATTCCCTAGCCTTGAGCTTTCTTATCAACCCAAGAGAATGTGTCAATGCTACCCTAATAAGTGCTTGTCTTATGAATGAGTGTTGATTAAGCAAACCCCTGAGTTGTGAATCAATTTTGAATGGGTGAAAAAGGGTTGGACCAGGGAATTAGTTCTCTAGTCTATGTGTGTTTCTCAACAAATTTAATTTCCCATTTATGTCAATCTCTAACTTCAGAGATGTGAATTCAAATTTGGATCTTGGTGATAAATTAATCTCAAAAATGAAAATTAAATGAGTCGGCCTACACTTTAATTTATTCCTATGCTCCACTATAAATATAAGAACTATTATTTCAAATTAAGTGTGAAGCAATCATAATACAATGAATATTTTCCAAAATACATCCATTTTGATAGATTTACAAGGTAAATTTTAGAATTAATCAAGCTAGCACAATAAATTGAGTTTTATGCCAATGGAAGGACATGATGGAATCTAGATTGTGGCGATAGACTTGGCTTCCTTTAAGCATTTAATGACTTGTTTTTATAGCATTCTCATCTTTAGACTTTGATCTCCTTGCTTCCCGAAGTAAGGCATTTATGCATTTGGATTTTAACTAAGGTATTTGACTTTATGTTGGGTTGATCTTACTTGTGTTATGGAGGAGTACTCTAAAACATTTGAGTAGGGATTTTATCATTTTTAGCTCATTACAACCTTAGAAACACTTAAGGTTAGAATCACACACATTTATCAATCAATCAATAGGCTATTTGTGGAGGTAGTAAAACCAAAACAAGGATTTGACCAAGGAAAACTCCTATATAGCCATCCCTTTCCTCCTCTTTGCTATAATTTTACAAGTTCACATCCCAAGATGAAAAATTATAGAGTGGAAGAATAAAGTATAGACCTATATGTTTTTGTAGAGGAGGGAATCTTCTACCCTCGAGATAATGAGATTTCAAGGATCAAATATCTCTAACCTACCTTAATTGACCCAAATCAAGTGAGCTAGAAATAAATACATTTTAAAACTAAAATCTAAGTTATGTTTAACAATGACTATAACTAAAAATCTCAAATAAATTGCATATATAGAATGATAAAAAAAATTTATTTTACAAAAATGGAAAGGAAATAATATAAAAAATGTGATACTAGTCGAGTGAAGTCTTGACCTTGGATGCTAGTGCACCAAATGATGTCTATGCACCCGCATTGCCATTTGTGTGAATAAATCCAAAAAACTGCTAGAATGAAATCCTTTGTTTACTTAACCTATTCAACACTTGAACACATGGAGATGAGGAAAAATGTTGGGGATGTAAAGGGGTTCACCTTAGTCAAACCCCCACTTTGGTGTTTACACCTCCATGGATAGCCAAACAAGATTGGAATGCATAAAAAGTAAAATAGACATGTCATAGAAACAAACCCCACTGTGGAGGAGAACCACTATCACGATAAAAGGATGCTAGAAAATATCAATTGAGTATGATAATAGATGAGATTGAAAAAATGAAAAGCAAGAGAGCATTACCAACAACTATGCCCCTCTCTTGAGATGATAGACATGGCAAGATTGTTTGCAAGAGGAGTCATTGCTACTACAAATATCTGAGACATGAAATAATTTTTGACAGGTTTTCATTATAGAAAGAGTGATAGAGAGCTCTAAGTCAAAAAATATTCTAAGAACTTGTGAAAATGAGAGAAAGACAAGTTTTGTTCTGTGACTAGATGGGAATTGCTACTATAGTCATATTTGGGTGTTGAGACATACATCACAAATGAACTACACAAAATATTCCTATTTGAATTTCAAATTTTAGTGGGACGTTTATGCACTTTGAAGACATCTTCAGGTTGTGCTACCGTTTGACTAATTTATTTTAAAATTCAAACCATAAGATAAAAATTCTTTATCATTTCCATCCATGAGGTCATAATCATGCAATATCAATTATGGATTTTGTCATAAATGAATCAGGTGCCATGAATATGTGTGAAATAGACCTAGGGTACAATTTTCAACACTACATTTTGTCCCCACTTTAGTGAGTTAATTGCTCAGAGGGATCAACTACGCTAAAGTAGCTAAAAATATGTAAAACATTAAGTACGATAATTGTTGGAGAGAGAGATAGGTAGTTCTTAAGGTCAAGGGAAAGAGAGTCAAATAAAGTGATGGAGATAGTGAGAGAGAGGTCTAGAGAATAAGAGATAAATAATGAGTGATATAAAGAGAGAGAAAGATGATATGACTTGTTGATTATTTAAATTTGAACTCTCAATTACTAAAATTTGAATTTATGAAAAATTATAAGATCTTCCAAAAACTAGAATTTGCATTATAACTCCAAGATATCTAAAACCAATCTCAAAAATCTTGAAACTATATACATGAAATATAACTTAAAGTATAAGAGAGTAAATGTCCATATATAAATATCAACTTATAGTATATAGTTTCATTGATAGAGAAAGATAATGATAAAGACAAAGATAAAGAAAAAAAAGAGCACTCCCCAAATTTCTTGCATTGGGAAATACCCTTTGGGTTGGATTTTCCTTGGGCATCCAACCCAAAGGGTTGGACGACTATTATTTTTTCAAAAGGTAAAAAAATTCACACATTTTTGGTCATGCTCTCTATCAAGTTTGCATGTGTTTCAATTCAAATTTATAAAAATACCATGATGATGTTAAGCTCACTCTTAGCTATCTAACCATATAATTTTTTTCATGTTTTGATTATGTTAAGGTTTTCATTTTTAACTTATTTTTTTAGTGTGTTCATGTTTTGTCAAAAACCAACATGTTCTAGTTTGGGTATAGTTTTTTACTCGTTCATAAAATTTTGAAACAAAATACATTTTTAGAAACTAGACTCCATTTTACATGTATTCAAAAAAAAAAAATTGATTTTTGATTAGCTCTCAATGTTTTTTAGGGGAGCACACTCATTTTTTTGTTTTTCAAGATGTGTCCACTTTGAAAATTAGTAAACAATATATATTCATTAAAAATTAGCTGAAAAAATGGCATAAACTACATGGTTTTAGCTAATTTCTCATTGAAGTGATTTTTAAAATTCTAAAAAATAGAACTTTAACATTTTAGGGGGAGCATAACAAATGCTATGTTATGTTTTTGATAAAAACAAAATCACTGTGTGCTCCCCTCTTTACAAACCCTTAATATTCACTATTTTTTAAATGTAGTTTACAAAGTATATTTGAACCACTACGACTCCTCTTCTTGTTACATATTCAAATTTTGAGTATAACTTTGTGCACTTACCCCTTGAAAAAGGAAAATGAGTCTTTTTCTATCATTTTCCAATAGTATCCCATGTGTATCAATTTATGCACTAAGGATTTACCACCAAAATGTCCACCCGTAGAGCTTGAATGTGATTCTTGAAGGGTAAGGGGTATCTCAACCTTAGTAAGACATTGAAGAAGAAGACCGTTGTAATATTTATGATAAAGAACGTTATATAGGATGATATAATGAGCTGAAAGATTTCATATCTAGACATGAGTATTCTTACTAACATCATTGGGAAAATTTCTAGTTTTTAGATAGTTATAGATGTGAGAATACCATCCCCCTGAGTCTATATGTGCACACATAAGACTATCAAGTTCAAGCTTATCTAAGACAACAAGAGAATGAAGAATTTGGACCATGAAGAGGTACTCATCTCTGCTATACTCAAGGCTGTTGGAATACAATGATCTACTGAGAAGGGGTGAATTGGTAGATAAATTAAAAATTTACCCCTAATAGATTAATTTCCTTAAACCCTTTAAGTGAAAATTAAGACTTAATATGCAAAAACATAAACATGCACACATAACATCACATAACAAAAGATGTTACGTGGAAAACCCAAGATGGGAAAAACCATGGTGAGAAGTGCTACTGGGAGCTACTGTCCTAATCCAACCTCATAATCAAAAGTTTTGTTACAAGGTTTAAGGGAACTAGCCCTAGGGAGATACCAATCCCCTAATTTTAGGAGCACCTATTAAATATACAAAATATTGAGGGGGGGGGGGGGGTGAATCAGTATTCCATAAAACCATGCAAATAAAATCCATCTAAACATTATCACAATTTTGACTAAATCAGCAAGAGAGAACATGGAAACAAATCAATGCATCAACACACATGAACACCATGATTTTTACATGGAAAACCCAAAAGGGAAAAACCACGGTCAGGATTAATTCACAATAAATTATATCTAGATATAAGATATTACGGGGATCACTACCAAGACTCACTATCCTTGAAAGGATCACAGCCTGAATACAAAAGATGGCTAACTGCCAAGATACAAAGATTGTGGCTCACTACTGAAACATAGATTTTTGGGACCCTATAAACTACTCTTGCACTTCTAGGGGTTTTCACCTAAAAGGAGAGAGATAGAGCCAAAAATGCTTATGTATCACTCAAATTAGGGTATGTGTGATGTGATGTAAATGAAGTTAACTAAATGCAATAGGTTAATCTATGTGATTGAAAATGAATGCAAAAATCCAATTACAACTATGTTTGAAAACACATTGTGATATGCAAACAACTATGTAAATGAAGAAGTAATGCAAAACAAAAAGTACAAAGATGAATATGAGTGCACTTGGATGAATTGTGAGCTTTCTAGAGTGTTTTGGATGCTAGTGAAATCTACCAATTTTTCATAGTGGGACTCATTCACCTGGGTGGCGAATCAGTCCACCTATTGGTGAAAAACTGTTTGGGACTTGTTTCTGTCTGTCGGGATTTGAAATCTGACAAAACTCAAGTTTATAGTCCTAAGGTGGGACTCATTTGCCACAGGTGGTGAATTAGTCCTCCCCCAAATTTCTAAAAAACTAGGAGATGACTTTGCAACACCAAATTTGAGAATGCTTGCTTGTTGGGTTGCAGAAATCAAATCCCCAGAAAACAGACAAATAAGTCTCTCCAAGCTTGATTTTGACTCAAGTTGACTTGAAGCACCTAGTTGACTTGAAAATCACTCTTCAACACCTAATAACCTGCCAAATCTACAAACAAAGGGCTGCAAACAAACAAGCAAAAGGGGAAAAATGATTAGGGGTTAGTGAATAGGGGTTTGCCTTGGTCAAACCCCACTTTTGGTAATTAAACCCTTGAAAATAAAATTTAATGAAAGAGAAAGATAAACTAATAACATGTAAGTGTTATCAACTCACCTAACTCTTGATAATGCAAGTTTGAAGTAATGTCAATGGCTACTTGGGTATGTGCAAGATTGTGATGGGCCAAAAAGTGGCGATATGATGGGTATGTGGCTGACGAATTTTTTTTAGCCAAAATTGATTAAACGAAAATGGTTTTTAAAAGATATTCTCAGATTTATACCAATATGAATTATTCTTTACTTTGAATTTAATAAATTATTATTATTCATTTTCTATTTGAATTGTGACTAAAGTCCTAATTGATAGGCTAATTGAAAAACATCTCTAGTTTTTAAACAGTATCACATTTTTTGAATCCGAAACATGCGTTACATTCTATGCTTCACATACTATAGGATTTAAAAAAAATGAATTTCATGAAGTTTTGACCAAGTTAAGTTGGTCAAACATATGAGTTTTTATATTTTAAAAATTTGTAAAAAAAAATCATAATTAATTATTTACTTGGAAAAAATTACAAAAAAATATCCATCACATCGGGACATGAGTCCTCTACTTATATCTAAAATCTTATAAAAAATATTATCATTTTATTGTGGTTAGGGTGGTTAGACATATACTACTTATTTTTTCCTTGAAATTTAAGTACTATTGCATTGAAATTTCAAATTTTCACCAAATAGATAATTTTTTCTTTTAAATAAAACTAGTAGTTTAGAAACTACATTCAATTTACTACATATTATATTCTTACATATTTTTGAAATAATATGGATAAATTATTCAATTTTTTACGTCAAGTTGCCTAACTCTGATTTTTTTCTAAATTTTTTGCCACTTAAGGGCATGTTTTTTCCATGATGATCTTGCACATACCCACTTCAAAGTTATTTAATTGGTTATGTAAAATGCTTGAATGATTTAATGAGTGAGGAGATTGTAGAAGGTGTAAAATGAGGTGAAAAACACATATTTATACAATTTTTGTGCCTTAGTATCCATTCATACCTCATCACAGGCCGATATCAAGTGATTTTGAATAAAATCTCGAAAGGAAATTTGAAATATTTTGAATTTGGGGCCAAGGGGGACTCATTCACCACCCATGGTGAATGGGTCCCATCTAGGATCTAAAAACATGTGTTGGTAAAAATGTTGTGTTTAATGTTGTTTGTTGGGATAATATGCAAAAGTACACTTAATTACAACTTATGAGGGAATAAAGGGAAAAAGTAAAGCATGAGAAGGGTGAAAATAGTGAAGATGTGCCTAGAAAAGTGTGAAATCTTGTTACAAGACTTTACAAAACTTCAAAATAGGACTTATTTATGAATGAAAAGATGGCTTTTAGGTGAAGTGCATTAAATAGAGTCTAGAAGAATGTAGAAATGTCTTACAACACTTCACAATAAATCATTATTTAAGTTCTATTGCCTAAATAAGCATGTTCAAGCCATGATACAACATAAAATCAAAGCAACATAGTTCCAACACCATGAAACAAGACCTAAAATTCCATGAAAATGACAAGGGACCATTTTTCTACAACACATTTAGCTCCCACTTTAGTGAGAGGATGAACTTGCTTCAAACTCACACTAGCCATGAACATCAAGGGGAGGGTTTAAATGAACTCACATTAGCAAGATAGAATGACAATGATCAAGAGGGGTCATCAAGGCTCCAGGATGAAGATCCCATGATAAACTAAACATAATAACAAAGGAACACACAAGTGTTGAGATGAATTGGATGAAGCTTTGATCATCAATCCAACTAGTCGTGAAAAGAGATCTAGGTTGATTATTTGAAAAAGAGAATGTGTACTCACTCTTGGGCCACAAAACTTTAGGCTGTCCGCGAGTTGAGAAGGCCCAACTGTATACTCACTCTGGGGCGATGAAACTAGTTGCCTGCGGGGTGAGGAAGCCCAAAAAGTAAGATACATATGCTTGTTGGTATGCACTCACAAAACACAAAGGTGGCTACGGGGAAAATTCATGCCTCTAGGTGGGCTTCCCACTCAACCATGTCAAAGTTATGCCCATTGATAACTTTAAAAAGGTGCCACAAATAAAAATGAATGTTCATGAATGAAAAGGAAAGGTACCACAGTCATGCAAGTTGTGTTATGCAAGGTGGAAAAAAGGAATGTAAAATGTAAAAAATGCAAAAATTTAAAGTGTAAAAATGTTAGATGTTCAAAGGAGTCTTGTTCAGTTTAAGCAAGGTCAATCACTTAGGGAACATTGTGTCTAATGTCTCCAAGAGAGGATCAATAAAAGAATAGTATATTCACAACTTAGGGGTTGTAATGTGTCGCATCAGGTCACCAAGAGGAATGCAATATGTTGAGATAGATCACACTTATGAAGGACATCACACCCAATGTCATCCACACAGTGACAAACACATCATATAAATGACAAGGCTACATTAGGAACTAAGAATGAAAATGAATTAGTGGTAATGTATGCCCCCCACTTTAAAGGAATTGCTACACATCATTCTATGAGCAATTACTTTAAAGTAGAGAAGAGAATGCAAAGAGAAAGAAAGACATGAGAGCCAACTTGGAAAGCCATATGACAAGTCATATCTTTCAAAGTTAGGCTGTGTCATGTCAAGGAAAATGAAAAAAAAGAAAGGGAGTTTCCCCCTAGAAGGGAAAATAGACCAAACACATAAGGGATCTATGGATTTGGTGTTAGTATGTTTGTGGTTGCAATGTTTTTGTATGAAAGTGGTCATAACTATCATCATTCCCTAAAGCAAATAGAACTAGAAGAATGACACAAAGACAACAAAAAAAAATGAAAATGAAAGTCCGTTTTAGGTCAACATGGAAGAGACATTACAGTCTCGACGCCTTGCATCATCCCCAAAAGGAAAACACAAGCAAAAAGAAAATGAAAAGGCAAAAGAAAATGGAAAAGCTTTTGGGTAAACATGAAGGAGACATTTTAGTTTCAATGCCTTGCGCCATCCCCAAAAGGAAAACACAAAACAAAAAGGAAAAAGACAAGGACCTTGTGGGTCAACATGGAAGAGACATAGGGCGTCTCTACACTTTGTGTCATCCCCAAAAGGAAAACGCAAAAAAAAAAGAGAAAAAGATAAGGAACTTTTGGGTCAACATGGAAGAGACATAAGGTGTCTCTATGCTTTGCATCATCCCCATTTAAAGAAAATACAAAACAAAAAGAGAAAAAGACAATGCACGACGAATAAAAGAATAGAGGTATGAATAGAAGAAGTGTACAAAGAGAGAGAACATCAAACATACGATATGGGGGAACATGATATGCACATGAAAAGGGAAATAAAAAGAAAAATTAAAAATTAAAAAAAGGAAAGTTAGGTGAATGCAAGTCAACCATCTAATAGGTCATCCACCTCCCAATCATGTTTAGTGCAATGCGAGGGTGATTGACTATCCAAAGGAAAGATTAGAAGCACTGAACTAGGAATTGTACCAGGTTCTTCACTTGGTGGAGAGGATGTATCATTTAAGCTCGTTGTAGAGTAAAATAAAGAATTTATATCGCTATGCACTTCTTCATCGATTTTGGAAATTTTTGCATCATCATCACCATCATCATCATTATCAAGATTTATGACAATAGGAGGATGAAGGTTAATTTCTAAAGATGGATGTATCAAAAGCTAAGGTTGTTGGATTGGTTCAATTTGCTATGATTGTTGTACTAGACTATCTTGTGGTGGGTCAGGAGGAGGGTGGTCATCTATTACTTCTATCAAATTTAAAGGTTGATTGTCATTATTGTCTTCTATGCAAGATTGATGAGCAAGGAGACGAAGACAACGCTTTCATTCCCTAGCACTATGGTTTTGTTTAATTCTATTTTGGAGTTTTTGAGGTGTAAGAGAATATTGAGTCATCATAGGTTCTTCTAATTTCAAAGAGGGAAGAACAGAAGAAACCAAAGAGGAGGGATCAACCACTTTCTCTTTTTCTTTGTAAACTTTTTTAGCGAGGAGGCTGAGTAGGGATTGTTTCATATTCCCTTGGTCATTTAAACGATTGCGGGGAAATATCAAGGAGTGATTATTTAGGAGGTTGTATGGTTTTCTCTATGTCAAACTCAAGTTGAATTATAGTTTCATCTATTATAGGAGGTGCGGAGGTGGGCGGGGATGAGTTTTGAAGGGACAATTTGGCCATTTTTTTGGATTTAAACTTTTCATAGTCTATGAAAAATAAATCCTTGCGAGGGGTGATAGGTTCTATGGGTTCAGGGTAGAAGGCTTCTAATGATTAGTTACCTTTGGAAGATAAAGGATTAAAGCCACTATGGTGTATGGTTACTATCTCGTTGTCATGTGGAAACTTCAAGCACTTATGAACAATTGATGGGACCACTTTCATTGAGTGAAGCCAAGGGAGGCCTAGCTGCAAACAAAATTGGTTAGATTGTGGAATAATTGAAAATGTTACTTCCAAAGTTTTATGTCCTATTTGTAAGGGTAGCATGATCAATCCAATCATAGGGCATGCAAAACCATTATGTGTTTTAATCCATGCAGTGGGTTTATTGTAATCATCTTGATATAGTTCATGTAATACCAAAAATGCTTCTATGATCACATTCACACCACAAGTAGGATCTATTAATATCCCATTAGTGGGATTATCTTTGATTCAACTAGCTATGTAGAGAGGACCATTAGGAAGCTTTTGGAGTATGTCTTTAGTAGAAAAAGTAATATCAAGTGATTTTTTGGTTTGGCCCTTATGAGGGATAACATCTATCATAGCCACAAGGTTATCCATAAGACTAGCTTGAGTAACAATAGGATTTGTATTATGTTGTTCATTATTGGTATCAATAGTCATTACATTAGGCTTGGAAGGTTCACTAGCATTGAAAAATGAGGTAGTATGTTTCGGCATAGGATTGGTGAAAATTTGTAAATTTTGGTTAGGAGGTGCAACAGACTTATTTCCTTGATCATTAACACCTGCAATGGTCAATTTGCCTGAATCAATAAGGCATTGAACTAAATGTTTAAGACACTTACAATTTTCACTATCGTGGTCATTTTATGATGAAAGTGACAATAAGCATTAGGTTTGAATGTAGGTGGTAATGGCTGATTTGTATCAAGTGGTCGAATGGGTGGCAAAGTGAGCATGCATTTTTGGATTAATTGGTTCATTGTGTGATGGAGGGTATCGGGTAAAGGAGTGAATTGTCTATTTAGATCTCCATAATGATAAGGTACAACTCCCCTAATAGCGGCCACTTGATTCAAAATAGATTGGGTTGGTTATGGTTGAGGTTGAGGAGGAAGATTAAATTGTAAAATGTCTCAATTAGGTTTGCAGAAGTTTTGTGTATTGTTTTGGTTTTGATTGGTGTTTTCTAGTTTTTCAACTCGGTTGGAAGTGGATTTTGAATCATGACTTGAAATAGAATTTTTGTAGTCACATAAGGTTGTACATAAATTCATGAATGAAGGTAATTTCATCATGGTGAGTTTATCCTGAAGGTTGGTCTACAAATTTTCAATAAACATCTTTTGTAGATGTGCATAAGAAATTTTGACATCAATTGAGCATATAAGGATTGGTAACGTGAGATGAATTCCATCAATTTTTCATCTGTGTTTTATCTATATCTCATAAGGTCAACCATTTTCATTTTAGGTGTCATGTGAACTTGAAAGTTACTAATGAAAGTGGTGCAGGAGCACCTGGCAAAGGACTATTGTTGAAATTTTGTTTGAAATTCTTAATTTTGTTGTGCTATCATAAGGTCATGTTGACCATTATTTTAGGTTCTTAGGGTGTTTTTTAACTTTGGGAAAGAAGGTGAAAAGTATTAAATAATTTTACAACATCATATTGCTAGGTTGGCAAAAATTGTTAAATGTCTGAAAACACAGCGGGTTTTACAAAAGTTGTTTTTAGGTCATTTTGAAGCCCGAACCAAGCATCTAAATTGCTTTGGAAGCCTATTTAAGGCATGTCTCAACTTTGGAAAGAGGTTAGAAGCATTAATGTTCAGTGACATTTTTGAAAATTGAAAAAAAAGCATACAAAGACAGTTTTTCTGCATTTTTGTATTAAAAACTAAACTTTAATGGCGTAGCTCTGCTAACTTATTGTTTGTAGTATGTAGTATTTACATTGTATAAGCTTGAAGTTCCATATTTCTATCTTTTTATACCTTTTTCCTTCTTTTATCTATAAATACTTTGTTTTCTGTCATTTTCAGTCCTATAGCAAGTTGTTTTTAAAAATGGAGTCTTAGGGTGCCTTCCCATCGTACAAATTGTATGGCCTTTTGGGAAATGTGCCTAGGCTCCATGATTGTAAATATGGTAGTTGTACATATGGTAACTGTACATATGGTAGGTGTTAGGTTTTCTTTGGTTGTAGGAGCTAGAAGAAATGCCTTGCCTTAGGCGAGCCAGTGAAGAGCCCGACTAGGAAAGGCTGCAGAACAGCGTTAATAACTTGCAGGGGAGAAAATATTTTCAAAAAATTATTTTTGGAGAATTTAGGGGAAGGTATTGGCCATGTATGGTGTTAAGGAAGAGAGCCCAACAATCCATTTAGGAGAACTTTTCACTAGTCCTAAAACTATTTTTGAGCAGTTTATAACCCTAGTTGCTTGAAAAATTTGGTGTTTGGACAACACACGGCCTGAGCAAGACTAAAACCCTAGAAATATTGAAGGTTTAGATAGGGGAAACACATTACCTAAGTCAAAAACCTAAGTCCTTTGGTGGGTTTAGGAGGGAAAAGCAATTTACTTCTGTTTAGAGACCTAATAGGGGCTTAATGGCTACTAGCCTTTCAAACCCTAGGAAAGCATCTTGTGAAAGCGATGGCAAGATAGAAACTTGTGGTTGTTTAAGAACCCTAGAAAAGCCATTTTTAAGTCTTTTTAACCTTTTCTAACCCCTGCAAGAACCTAAAAAAGGTTGAGTTTATTTGGTCTTTAGGGCAGATTAAGGGCCAAAGGAGAATGAAGCGTTGAACCAAGGAATGGTTGGGTTATTCAAAATTTGTCAAGATAGTGAGGTTGGCAGGAGAATTGGGTGAACTTAGACAAGGTAGAGTTCCTATAGGTTAAGGTGGAACAAAAATTTCACCAAGGAGGTCTAAGACAAGGCCTAGTGCAGGAATCTATGATTGCTTCCTACAGCTTCCAAAAATAGTGTGATTGAGTTCCTGCAGCCTCCCTATCAGATTGGTATAAGAGCAAGTTAAAGATTTGGGAAAGAGGAATATATGTTAGAGGTGGAGTCAAGTGAATCTCTCGTCATGGTGACAAATGCACAATTAGCCAAGAGGGTTGAAGAACAAGAAGAGGACAACAAGTCTTTAAAAGAAAGAATAGAGCAACTTGAGAAAGCATTGAACAATGCGAGGTTGGAAGGCAAGGTACCAAAGGAAGAAGAGGTTCCAGAGGAGGACAAGGTCCCTGAACCTGACCCTATTTTGGAGGAGGAGCCTTTCTTGAAGGCATTGAAAGCCTTGAGTGGAAAAGGACTTGAGGGAGTACCATTATTTAGTGGGAAAATGGAGCCTGATTTGGTCATGGATTGGATAGAAGGAATGGAGAATCATTTTGAGTGTGATGGAGTTACTAAAGCTTAGAAGGTGAAGGTTGCTAAGTCAAGATTGAGAGGATCAACTTTGACATGGTGGAAGTTTATTCAGACTGAGAGGGAGAAAGAAGGCAAACAACCCATATCAACTTGGAAAGGAATGGTTGCTAAGGTAAAGGAAGCCTACATGCCAGATGACTATGAGATTCAGTTGCACAAGAAGAGGAAAAGTATAAGGCAGAAAGACCAAGATGTAAACACCTATACTGAAGAGTTCCAAAAGCTTTGCTTGAGATCTAATGTGACAGAGGATGAGAGCCTAAAAGTGGCTAGGTATCTTAATGGCTTAAAATGGAACATCCAAGAAGAGATGGCTCTTTTGAGTCCTAAAACAGTACACCAATGTTATCAGTTGGCTATCAAGATTGAAGAAAGGAACAAGAGGAAGCAAGATTAGTCTTCCAAGGGCAGAGGCAAAGGAAAAGATCAAAGAGGACAGCGTGGTGGCTACCAAGGAAGAGGTAGTGACCAAAGAAACCAAGGAGAATCAAAACTCACCAAGCATGGAGGTGAAGCATCCTCAAGAGGAGGATTTAACAGAGGAAGAGGAGCAGGTAGGAGAAACTCTTATTTTGCAAACATGAAGTGTTATCATTGTAGTCAACTAGGTCACCCTGCTTATAGGTGCCCGGAGAAAGCATCATCAGCAAGCAATGAGAAGAGAGTGGCCTATGCACAAGAGGACACCATGAGTCCTAAGGCATCTGAAATCGGTCACATTGAATCTGAGGTAGGAGAAAATCTAATGTTTAACAGAGTTTTGATATGGCATGCCAGTCAAAGAGGAACCTAAGAAAGAAAGAGCTCTTTTTAGAGTAAGGTGTGGATACTTGGAAAAGTATGCAAAGTCATTGTGGATTCAGGTTTAACAGATAATTATAATCTCAAAGGAGGCAGCAACTAAGTTGAAATTGGAGAAGTCACCTCTACTAACCCCTACAAGATCACATGGCTGAATAAAGGGCAGAGGTTTTGGTTAATGAACAAGTAACAGTGGAATTTTCAATTGGAGGCTATAAAGACAAGCTGGTTTGTGATGTTTACCCATGTGGATGCATGCAATCTACTACTGGGCAAACCATGGCAATATGACAAAAGTGCCATTTATGATGGGAGGAAACCATCTGAAGGATGGAAGAACCTCTGTCATTAACAGAGGAAGATGGACAGTCAAAGGTACATCATGGAGCAGTGTAGGAGTTCCTTAAGGACCTTTATGTGATCAATGGCCAAAGAGGAAGAAAAGGCTTCTTACCAGAAGTAGTCCAAAAGTTCTTGATAAGTACAAGAGCATAGTCTTGCAACTTTACCAAAGGAGAGCTATAAGTCATCAAATTGACTTCATTCCCTAAAAAAGAAGCATTTACACCAGAGTAGAACCTAGAGGTGGCTAGGCAAGTCCAAGAATTGTTGGATCAAGGATTGATTCTCAAGGCAGTGTGGTATTAGCAACAAAGAAAGGAGGTAAGGAGACTTTGCAAAGCAATAAATAGAATCACCCTATTCCTAGAATAGAAGATTTAATGGATTGCCTTGGAGGAGCACAATATTTCACCAAGTTTCAAGAGTGGTTACCATCAAATCAAGATTAAGTTGAGTTTTTAAGACGAATTTTATATGAGTGGAAAGTGATGCCATTTGGCCTCTCAATAGCATCATGAGACTAATGACTTAAGGATTTCACAGGAATTTAGTATATCTTGATGACATTATTTTTAGTAAGATAGCAGAAGAACACCTGCATGTGGAGATGGTTCTTAAAAGGTTGCAAGAAGAGAAGTTGGCAATCAATCTAGAGAAGTGCGAGTTCTTCAACAAGGAACTTGTGTACTTGGGTTTTGTAGTTTCCAAGGAATGTTAAAGATGGATCCAAGCAAGGTGGAAGCCATTCTAAACGGCCTACACAACCACAACAACAAAGGTAAGGAGTTTCCATGGATTAGCCCAGTTCTATAGAAAATTCTTAAATTCAGTTCATATGTGCATTATTTCCTAGATACTATTTGAAAGAAAGAAAGTTTAAGTGCACTTTTAGGCTGATAAAGGGTTTGAAATTTGAAAAAGAATGGCAACCCAACCTATTCTCTTGTTGCCTAGTAGCATTCATGTTCATTGAAGTTCCATCTTTCTGTGTATACCTTTTTCCTTCTTTTATCTGTAAATACTTGCAGTCCCTTAGGAAGTTTGTTCTATCATTTTTAGTCTTGTAGCAAGCTATTTTTAAAAACATTTACTCAAGCTACAAGCCTTCCCATCGTATTAAAATTGTATGGCCTTTTGGGAAATGTGCCTATGTGGCTGATCCATGCTTGTAAATATGGTAGCTTTACAGATATGTGAAACAATAGGTGTTTGGTTTTCCCTGGTTGTAGGAGTTGGAAGAAAGTGTTTGCCTTGCCCTGGATTTTGAGCTAGTCTTCCTAAGAGAGCCCGACTTTATGAAAGGCTTCATACCTTGTAGAACAACGTTAATAACTTGCTAGGTAAGGAAAAAATATTTAAGTTGAAAAAATATTTTTGGAGAATTTAGAGGAAGGTCTTGAATATGCCACGTATGGTGTTAAGGAAGAGATTGCCCAGCAATCGATTTAGGAGGAGAAATTTTCACCAGTCCTAAAACTTATTTCTGAGCAGTTTAGAACCATCTAGCATTGCTTGAAAAATTTCTGGTGTTTCTGGACACCACATGGCCTGAGCAAGATCTAAAACCCTAGAAATATTGAAGGTGTAGACAGGGGAAACACATTGCCTAAGTCAATAACCTAAGTCCTTTGGTGGGTTTACGGAGAGGAACTTTGGAATCAATTTACTTCTGTTTAGAAACCTAACAGGGGCTCAATTTGGCATACTAGCCTTTCAAACCCTAGGAAAATGGTGAAAGCGACGGAAAGATAGAGACTTGTGGTTGTTTAAGAACCCTAGACAAGCCATTTTGAAGTCTTTGTAACCTTTTGACCCCTGCAAGAACCTAGAAAAAGGTTGAGTTTATTTGGTCTTTAGGTGATTAGGGCCAAAGGAGAATGAAGTTAAGGGCCAAAGGAGAATGAAGTGTTGAACCAAGGAATGGTTGGGTTATTCAAAATTTGTCAAGATAGTGAGGTTGGCAGGAGAATTGGGGGAACTTAGAAAAGGTAGAGTTCCTATAGGTTAAGGTGGAACAAAAATTTCACCAAGGAGGTCTAAGACAAGGCCTAGTGCAGGAATCTGTGACTGCTTCCTGCAGCTTCCAAAAATAGTGTGATTGAGTTCTTGCAGCCTCCCTATCAGAAAGCATCCACCAATTCATTAAATGAACGGATGGAATGATTGGGAAAGTTGGAAAACCATTCTAAGGCAGTGTCTTTCATGGTTCATGGATTTTTTTTTTGCTAAAAGTTTATCATCAAGGACAAATTAACTATAAAAAGCTATATAAGCATTAATATGGTTGATAGGATCTTCTTTTCCTCCATATTTATCAAATCGAGGCATTTCTATCCCTTGTGGCCCATCAGGGTACGTAATATTTCTAAGGATAAGGGACTATGACGGACATGATAGGTGGTTGGAGCAGATTGACCTTGACTGATGTTGGAAAGTTGATGTTGCATAGATGAAATGGTAGTGAGAAGTTGTGTACGAAGAGGATTGAGCTATGTGGATTGAGGTGGAAGGGAAAATGGTGATGGAGTTTAAGTGATGTTGGGGGAAATGAAAGGAATTCTAAGAGGTGTGAAAGTGGTAAAGGGACATGTAGGATGCCGCAAAGGAAATAGGAATGTTAGTGGAAATTAGGAAAGAAGTAGCTTGATGCATAGTTGTATGGACTTGCAAATTGGTATAAGTCAAGATGGAAGCAATGGTTGAAGGAGGAGGAACTCGAGGTGCTCCTTGGCTTACATGAATGGTTGTGGATTGGATGTTTGAAGAGGCAAGTTTATTGTAAATCTCAACAATTTTCTTCATCACTTTGAATCAAATGATGAAGATTCTCAATGGTAGGTATGGGAGTTGTGGAAATTTTTTCAAGTGACAATTCTTGTTGTAAATGTGCAAAGTCTTCATGAATATTAATGAACTTATCTTGTGAGAGGGAATTGGTTTGGTTGTCAAAATTCATTGGATGGAAAGGTGAAGGCATAGAAGTTGTATTTCTAAGGCCTAATGCACCATTTTCCATACTAGGAGTAGAAGCTCGTGAGATCCCAAGGTCCACAACAAAAGTGTTATTGCGGGATGCCATGAGTCTAGAACTTCGTCTCACTAAAGTATTATCAATGGGGCACCAAACACTCATACAAGTACCACAAAGGAGGGGTGAAGGCCAATACAAGATAATCTAAGAGATCTAAGATGCAAATAACATAAAATATAATAATTGTAACAGAGAGCTAACTACAAAAATAGAAATGAAAAAAAATGCCAGAAAAATGCCAGAAATATTGTCTAAAAAGTGCAGAGGGACTGATTCGCCCTAGGTGGCGAATGAGTCCTAGTATGAATTTTTTAAATGTTTTTAATAAATTTTAAGATGATTTAAATTCTCTACAATATGTATTTTTTAGATGCAAAATGTGGATTTTTACTTTTTTCTTTCAATTGGATGTAATGCAAAAATGAAATCTAGATGAATTTTTCACTAATGCAAAATGAAAAGTCCTACAATGCAATAAAAAATCAATGTATTAATTGAATGCTAATGCAAATGGAAAATGAGATGCAATATGTGAATGCAATCAGAAATTCAAAGTGTTCAAAATTTGGGTTCACCAAAATGAAACATAGATTTTGGGACCCTATGGACTACTCTTGCACTTCTAGGGTTTTTCACCTAAAAGGAGAGAGATAGGGCAAAAAATGCTTCTGTATCACTCAAATTAGGGCATTTGTGATGTGATGTGATATAAATGAATTTAAATAAATGCAATAGGTTAATCTATGTGACTGAAAATGAATGCAAAAGTGCAATTACAACTATGTTTGAAAACACATTATGATATGCAAACAACTATGTAAATGAAGAAATAATGCAAAACATAAAGCACAAAGATGAATCTGAGTGCACCTAGATGAATTGTGCACTTTCTAGAGTGTCCTGGATGTTGGTGAAATTTATTGATTTTTCACAGTGGGACTCATTCGCCTAGGGTGGCAAATTAGTCCACCTACTGGTGAAAAAATGTTAGGAGCTGGTTTCTATCAGTCGGGATTTGAAATCTGACAAAACTCAAGCTTCCAGTCCTAAGGTGGGACTCATTCACCACAAGTTGCAAATTAGTCCTCCCCAAATTTATGAAAAACTAGGAGACAACTATGCAACACCAAATCTGAGAATGTTTGCTTGTCGAGTTGTCGAAGTCAAATATGCAGAAAATAGACAAATAAGTCTCTCCAAGCTTGATTTTGACTCAAGTTGACTTGAATCACATAGTTGACTTGAAAATCACTCTTCAACACCTAATAACCTATCAAATATGCAAACAAAGGGTTGTAAACAAACAAGCAAAAGGGGAAAACTGATTAGGGGTTAGTGAATAGGGGTTTGCCTTGGTCAAACCCCACTTTTGGTAATTAAACCCTTGAAAAGACAATGTAATGAAAGATAAATTTAAACTAATAACATGCAAGTGTTATCAACTTACCTAAATCTTTATAATGCAAGTTTGAAGTAATGCCAATGGCTACTTCAAAATGCTTGAAAAGTGCTTGAATGCTTGAAATGTAGGATTGAATGCTTGAATGAGTGAGGAGATTGTAGGATGTGTAAAATGAGGTGAAAAACACATATTTATACAATTCTTGTGCCTTAGTATCCATTCATACCTCAACACAGGCTAGCATCAAATGCTTTTGAATAAAATCCCGAAAGGAAATTTGAAATATTTTGAATTTGGGGCCAAGGGGGACTCATTCACCACCCATGGGGAATGGGTCCCACTTAGGACCTAAAAACATGTGTGAGGAAAAATGTTGTGTTGAATGTTGTTTGTCAGGATAATATGCAAAAATACACTTAATTACAACTTATGAGGGCATAAAGGGACAAAGTAAAGCATGAGAAGGTTGTAAGTAGTGAGGATGTGCCTAGAAAAGTGTAAAATCTTGTTACAAGAATTTACAACACTTCAAAATAGGACTTGTTAATGAATGAAAATGTGGTTTTTATGTGAAATGCATTAAATAGAGTCTAGAAGGATGTAGAAATGTATTACAACACTTCACAACACTTTCACAAGATGTCATTCTTTAAGTTCTAGTACCTAAATAAGCATGTTCAAGCCATGATGCAACATAAAATCAAAGAAACATAGTTCCAACACCATGAAACAAGATCTAAAATGCCATGAAAATGACAAGGGACCATTTTTCTATGACATAACTACCAAAAGTATGAATCGATAGAATACCCCTTTAGTGTGCAGGGTTTAGTTCCAATGAAGCTTTGAATAAGAAGAACTGCCACTCATACCAGTGACTCAACAATTCTATTTTGAACCTCAACTTATAAAGCATTTAGGCTTGTATCTTCACTTATCCCTTGATTCTCTTCACACTTCACCATACCTCTCTTCCTTCTCCTTTTGTATTCACACCTTACACTTCTTCACCATACACCACAAACATCCTCTCTCTTTCTCTCTTCAAAGAATCTTATATATATACAAGTATATCTCATTCATCAATTAGGTTAGCCTAATTAGATGAAAGAAAAATAATCAAAACACTCTTGTCGACACCATATATGATTTAAAACATTTTTGTCCATGTAGTGCATTATATCAAGTTAGCTAACATCCATAAAGTATAACTAGTCTCCTTAGTGTATTGCATATGTTAGGTCAGCTAATACTAGAACTTAATCCACATAAACTCCAAACCAACATACAATCCTCAAATAAAACATCTTCCAAATATGAGATTACATTAATTTCTCATCATACTACCATCATAAATACTACCATTAGAACCACAACATTAGAATGTTCTCCTTAAGAATATGTAGAGTCTCCCACACTAATATGCTAAGCAGAGAACAACAATAGAATACATAGCTAAACTCTATCAATGATAACTTTCTGTTCACAAGCCAAAACTTCTCAACAATCCAAGATATATTTTTCCGAATGATACATGATAACATGGTTAAGATACTAGAGTCATTTCTTTTCTTGCAGTGAATTCCAAACTCAAAAACCAATACACTGGTTCATCACAAAAGAACACTACCAATAGAGAATAGCTTATGATAAACTAAGTAAACTTATCATATAGTTTTCACCATGTTGACATCAATAACAACATAGGAACAACCAACACAATCCATCTACACTTCATGCTCATGTTGCAAGTCTCTATATTTCTAACAATCTCCCCCTTTGGCATTGATAGCAACATGCATGTCAAAACCATTTTTCAATATAAGGCAACTGAATACTCCCCCTATCAAAACTATTCTTCTAAATTTTTTTTTTCCTCTATCTATTTCTATCTCTCCCCCTTTAACATCAATGTCAAAGGATGTGGTCTGATATATATATATATGTGTGCATCAAGACTTAATAAAATATATATGAACATAAAGAGTTGAATCAACCTGAAGATGACGAACCTTTGAGATTCTCTAGGGTTCCCTTCCATAAAGTTTTTCCTTCTTCCATGTACCATTTTCACTTACAAGAGTCTTGTGTAATAGTTCAAGCTTAGTCAAGGACTCTTTACCATCTGCTAAATTATTGGGACTAAGATTAATCTCTGATAAATTACCAATACTTTCAAGAGCACTAGATAAAAGAGTGTGCCTGAGTTTAACCATGTCTTTGAGTGCCACAAAATTCTTAATCACTTCTATTCTTTGGTCCTATAGGAAAAATAAATTTTCCTGAAGTTGTACAATGTAGGACCATCTCTGATTATCTCTATCTTCTACCAATTTGTATGTATCTTCTTGAGTGCTCATCTAGGTTTCACTATTCCTTATCTCATCTCTTATGTTTAGTGTACTACCAGACCAATTTAGGGAAAAGGAAAATAGTTTATGAGCCTCTTCCTCATGAACTTGTACACTCTCCAATTCCTTCATCTCTCCACGATTTTCATTTGCACATTTCTTCTTGATATCTTCTATATTTTCTTCAATAGAATTGATTCCAACATGCACTTCTAGTCCGAAGATATAGACCTTCAAAGAATTAATCATATTTTTGATATTTTCCACAAGTAAAATAGATGAATCAAAGTTATTACTAGGAATAACCTTATGTAATTCTTCCAAATATCCTTGAATTTTTATGCTTTCATGCTCATGTTGAGCTCTCATTGATTCACTTCCTTCTATGACTTCTTTTTTGACAACACTCTTTCTCTTCTTCGCTGTTTTAGTTGCATTATCAGAAGTACCTTCTACATTGGGATTCTTAGGGATTTCCAAAATAATTCTTGCATAATGATCAATCTCAACCTTTGACACATCATAATTATCTAATTCAGATATCCACACCAACCTTGATTCAACTACTTCCATACGACATAAATCTATACAAACTAGGAAATTGATATAATTTCCAGAGCACCTTTCAGTAACACTTCCTAGAATCCTTGATCTTTTGTTCATCCTCATTTGAAATGTTCCAAAGAATACAACAAGAGAAATCTCTTGAGCATCCGAATTACCAAGATTTATCATAAAATTATTGATTTGATGGGAAATAGGTTTTGTATTTTTCCATTCAATTCTTCCTATTATAGGTAATTATTTCAAGAAGTAAAAGAGTAAGTAGACAATCAAATTTCTGTACCAGAATGTATTCTTCTTTCTCTTCTTGTTTTCCTTTAAGTTAGAATCAAAAGATGTATTCTAAGTAGCTCACACAGGTCATAATCCATACCTCTTCTAACCATATCAATAGTAGTGTGTACAATAACGGTAGAAACTATGAGGTCAAATTGCTAGGTAGAAAAACTTTGTGACCAATAACCATCACAACATACCTAATGACCATATCTTCAATTGTTCTCAAAACAAGATCTTTCCCTTTGAGGGTTGCACTAGACATCTCCATTATCTCTTGCTCATTCATAACCTTTCATTTGGGAACTATTCCAGAGGAACACAAACCAGTTACATCTCTAATTGCTTCTTTGGTAATAAAATGTGCTTCATCAATCCACAATGATTCATTATGAATTCTACTAAAAAATATTTGAATATACTTCCTATCAAACTCAAACAAAGCTAACATTTTGTAAGAATCATGGTTTTCTTCCAATTCATTCTTCCATAGAATACTTAATTGAACTGGTGACATTTCCTCTATCTTACTATATATGAATGCATGGATATCTTTAGTGGGAATCACTCCAAGAGGAATACAAGAGAATGCACTAATTGACTCTTCCGACAAATTTTTCAAATGTTTCCTTGAATTGACTTGTAATATATCCAACATATTCACAACCTTTGAATTATCCATAGCAATAAAATAAATATTGTGCAATCAAGAATACCTTTGTAATTGTCAACGCGGAATAGATAGATATTCAGCTTCTAGAGCATTCTTTGAACCCACTTTGATCTCTTTTTCCCTTCAAACTCTAAAACCTTGATTGCTTTGGCTTCTCTAAACTTCCTTTGCATGCTTTTCCGAAAATACATATGCCTCTTGAAATATCTAAATTTATATAATTTCTTTCATTTCGAATGCTTTTGCAATAAATGCTTCAAATTGCAGGTAGATCACCTCAAAATTTTATGCGCCTTCATTCTTTCAAATTTTGCAAACTTCATTCTTCACACATGTGACCAGAAAATTCCTTAAATTTTTTACCACATTAAATATACATATGTCATGATGTGACATAAGTATCGATGAGGTGGTTTATATATTTTTTTTGAAAATTTCTCTCCCTTAGTCATTTCTCTAGACTAAAAAATTGGTGAGCATATTTGCACCAGAAGTTGACATAGATAAGATTGATAATTATGATTCAACTTGCTTGAATTCTCTTTCCTTTCTTTAGATTCTTTTCACCTCTTTTCTCACTTCTCCTGAATCAATGATTGGTTCATGCATCTTTTCCAGATAGTTATATTTTCTCCTTTTGCAGTTATTAGCAAGATGTTCCAAATTACTGAAATTACAACAAACAACATTCTTCCTTACATTCTTTCTTTTATTCAATCTATTTGCACACTAATTAACTTTATGTCCAACTTGAACTTGCACTTAAAACATTTTCTGGAGAATGATAGAGTATCATTCTTTCTACTTTTGCAGTCCTTTTCCCTATGACTAAATTTATTGGAGGAATGACAAACATCATTGAAAGAAAAATACCATTGAGCATTAGGTTGTCTGATGGGAGTTCTTCTTGAATTGCTTCTTAAGTTTTTGATTCATCCATCTTTGCACTGAGTCTTCTTTCCAGAAAATTTCTTTTCTTTTGAACTCTAACCTTCTTCAAACCCTAAACCACGTTTATCCGTTGTCAGTCTCTGAGAAATAATGAACTCATCAAGTATTGTAGAGCTTACCTTAAATTTATCCTCAAAAATTCTTTCCTTTTCTAGATCTGATCTCAATATTTATGCTTCTCACTCAAGCTTGCCACATTCATCCATTTTCTCTTGAATTTCAACTTGCTAATAGCCTTCAATTCTTTTTGCTTCTTCCAGTTGTTGTAATAGTTCGATGATCTCATCAGTTCTCTTCTCAATTGATCATAGGAATCTTCATATTTTTTCCTTAGATCTTTGATACAATCATTTTATTCCTTTAGCTTATTCTTCAAATCTTCAATTTCTTTTGAATATCCAATAGAGATCACTTCTGGAGGAAAAAAATTCTTATATTCAAATTTTGGGACCTTCCTCAAGCTATTAGGCTCCTTTAGAGAAACCAAGCTTTGATACCAATTGTTGAATATCTAGAATACTAAGAGGGGGTGAATTAGTATTCCATAAAAACATTCAAATAAAATCCATCTAAACATTATCACAATTCCAACTGAATCAACAAGAGAGAACATGTAAACAAATCAATGCATCAAAACACATGAAAACTAGGATTTTTACATGAAAAAACAAAAAATGGAAAAACCACGATGAGGATTAACTCACAATATATTATATCTAGATAAAAGATATCACAGGGCTCATTGCTAGGATTATCTTTCCTTGAAAGGATCACAACCTAAATGTTGGTATGTGGCGACTGATCATGCTATACTGTATAGCCCATCATATACTGTACACCCCAACCCCTATCCTTGCTGAGGTTTGGGGGTGGCAGCCTCTGAGAAAAAAATTCTTCCTACTTTTTCGTGTGATCACTGAAAAAGGGAAAAATCAATGAAAAAGGAAAAATCCAAATTTGTAGAACCCAAAAAATCTAGAAGCTTCTAAGCTTGATAAAAGAGGTTCAGATGGGTATTTTCAGTATGATGAAAAATGCGATTATTCGCAGGATTGTAATAGGTTTTACACTGGATAATAAAAGTATTGGATGGCTACAGTTTGGAGGATGTAGCCTGGATTGGGTGAACCACGTTAAATTATCTGTGTTATGATTTATTCTGTGTGTGTTTTAGTTTCTCTATTTATTATATAGATCTGCATTTAATTGTTAGATATTTTCCATTTCTAACCCTAACACTGAATACAAAAGATGGCTAACTACCAAGATGAAAAGATTGTGGCTCACTACCAAAAGTATGAATTGATAGAGTACACCTCCAATGTTTAGGGTTAAGTTCCAATGAAGCTTTGAATAAGAACTTCCACTCATAATATTCACTCAACAATTCTATTATGATCCTCAACTGATAAAGCATTTAGGATCGCATTTTCACTTTCCCTTGATCCTCTTCACACTTCACCATACTTCTCCTTCCATATTCACACCTTACACTTCTTCGCCATACACCACACACCTCCTCTCTCTCTCTCTATATATATATATATAAGTGTGCAAACCCTTTTCCTAGTATCTACAAAACAACATGAATAAACGAGTTAGACAAGGATTTGCAAGCTAAAAGAAGGATTCCCCATGAAATCCATTTGCAAACTCAAAATAGGAAAGAAAATAAGCAAGAACACAATGAAATGATAAAAACTAGATTAAATCCTAATTTAAATAGCAAACACTTGATCCCGTGGGGGAATTGGTGCCAATTTCATGTGAAAATTGGCCCTTTCCCAATTCCTATGATGCAATATTCGAATGTTGAAGAGATTGTTGATCCACTTTTGATGAGAAGATGAGAACTCCAAGCCGAATTTGCAAAAATCCTAGCTAAGAATTCAAATGATGGATGAGAATGAGTAAGTATTTTAGCATGGTAACTTTACTTGGATTGTGGATGATAAAATTTGCTAATGATTTGAGCATAGTAAGTCTACTCAAATTGTGGATGATAAAATGAGGAGAGGAGCTCTTCATTTATAGGATTTCAAGATGGATGAATGCCCAAATTTGAGCAATGTGGGACTAACATTCATCCAATGATATGGTGCCACTTGTCAAGCTATGAATGGATGATGGTTGTGCAAGATTTGGGGTTTGTGCCAATAAATGCCAATATTTGAAATTCAAATTTGTTGAAATGACATGTAAGAGGGAAGGGAAAATGCAATAAATGCCACTTGGCTCAAGGCAAAAGGACATGTAAGAGGTTTTAAATGCCTTGTTGGATGTACATGTTGACTTGGAATTTTTGAATTCAAATTGAGAGAATATTCCAAAAGATGCCTTGTGAGGAAAATAGAGATTTAATAAATGAATTAAATCTATTTTCATGTGCAACTTGCATTATCTAGAGGATGTGACATGAGATTAGATTAAATTGATTAAGGGTTAATTAATTTAATAGGAGATTAGATGATGTGACTTATTTGACTTAAATTTATGGATTTATTTAAATCAGATAAGAGAGGAATATGATAAGAGGCTAATTAAATAAAGATTTTGATTTATTTAATTAAAAGAGATGGTGTTAGATTAAATCAAATAAGGTTTTAATTTATTTAATTTAATGGATAGACTTTAGAGATTTAATCAAATAGATTGATTATTTAATTAAATAGGGATAATTAGATTAGATGGATTGATTTAATTAGCAAGAGAAAATGACTTAATTAGACAAAATGATTTATTTAATTAAGAGACGAATATTGATGAATTTAATCAGATAAGTGAATTTGATTAAATGGTTAGAGCGATGAATGATTTAGGAAGAAATGATGTTAGTAAGTCGAGATCAGGTGCACGATGTCAATCAGTATATTTTTGATGTCTACAATAAGTATATCTCATTCATCAAATAGGTTGGTCTAATTAGATGAAATCAAAATAATCAAAACACTCTTGTCGACACCATATATGATTTAAAACATTTTTTTCCATGTAGTGCATTATATCAAGTCGGATAACATCCATAAAGTATAACTAGTCTCCTTAGTGTATTGCATATGCTAGGTTTTCCAAGACTAGAACTTAATCCACTGAAACTCTGGTGCAGGAGCACCTTGTTAATTGAGTGCCTTCAAAAGGAAAAATTGAAAAATTTGAGTTTCCAAATGTAAAAGAACGTAAATCTCTATAAAAGGTCATGAAGTGGTCATATTTAATGTTTTTGAGTCATTTAAAGGTTTCTAGTAGGTCAAAATAGTGAGAAAAGAAAAATTCAAGCAAAAATTGCTAAAGTTGTCAATGCAATATTGTAAAATGCAACAAAAAGAAAATATTAGGAAGTTGAAGGGTCATGAGGGAAAAAGAAAGGTTGTGGTTGGTGGAAGAAGTTGAAAAGGAAGTTAATTGTTTGGAAACATCTATAAAATCTTGTAGAAGGTGAGCAAAATATCATCTTTTGTATTCTTGAATATTTACAATCAATAAAAGTACCATGTTTAGTAATTTTCTAAGTTTCTTTCTTTTGTTGATCCATTTGTATAGTTTGGGTAGAAGATTTAGGTTTTAAACCTTAGTGTTCCTAATATATCAGTAAGTTAGCCTTACTTTAAATCCATCTAGGAGAGATTTTATTATGTAGAACATTCGTTTGAAAGCATTCTCTGTAGTTCAGTCAGAAACCCTTAAAATAGGGTTTTGAGAGTCAAATAAGTATTTGATGTCTACTCCACTGAATTAGGATTTGTAGAATGGTGGAGTAGATTTAGATAGGATGTTTTAGGTTGTGTGAGTGTTCATTTGTGTAGGGGAAACAAGAATGAAATGGAGGAGTTGCTACTATAGGGGAATTTGAAGGGTTTCCATCCATTTGATGTTGCTACAGTCAAGGGTTTGAAGATATATTGATTTTTGGGGTTTGGATAAGATTTCTAGAACACATGTAGACATAATCAAATAGGTTTGAGGTAGTGGTAGGTTGGTGTGAGGTCAGGAAGACAAACTTCCATTAAACCCTCGCTCTTTAAGCCTTATTCAACCTATAACCAAGGGTTTGCATTTTGAGACTCAAAGAATGGTAAAAGAATTCAAGTGTCAATTTAATTTGTAATTTTGGACCCTAATATAAGTCTATTTGTGGGTTTAGAGGATTGATGAGTTGTTTTGTGATGACTTGCTTTGATATTTTGACCTATTTAGTAGTTTAAATGAACGAGACATTGAATTGTTTTGATGATTTTTCTAAAGAAAATATATCTAATGTTGAGATATATTTAAATTGATATAAATGGGTTTCCAAAACAGTATTTGGTTCATGGATTTTCAATGTGTATTGGTTGGTATACCCGATTTAGCTATGTTACAATGCTACTAGAAATGTGGCCTTTGAATGCTAAAAACTGAGTTTATGTTGGGATAGTGATGTAAGTGATGGATATTAGTTTGAATCAGTCTATGTGATGATGATAAATATGTTTAAGTTCTTGAACAAAGTTTGGGAGGCAGAGTATGTTATTTTGGTGATTTGGCAATGTGATTCTCATGTGTAAGAAAAGGTGTTTGACTACAACGAATAGGAAATCTGATGGTTCAGTGGTTGGTAAGTGTGTTATTGGTTATTTTTAGTCTAAAAAATGTTGAATAATATGTATTGGAGGTTTGATAACTAGTTTGTAGCAAGAAATCTTGGTTTGTTGATATTTGTCCTTGTAGAGTGAATTGGTGAGCATTGAAAGAATTGGTTGGTTTAGTGCCTTTAATCAGGTTATTGTTTTGATATAGTCATTTTGATGCTGGTTATGGTGTTTTTTAATCTAACAAAGGTCTGTGATATTAATTTGGTGATTGTGATGGTTGGTAGCCTTGAGAACGTCAAGTGAAATTGGTGAATTTTGTTGAAAAAAATAGTGAATCAATGGTGATTGTTCAATTTGATCTTCTCAATTGAGTTTGGGTCTGAAGTACCCTTGATAATTGATTGGTTTTGGTAGATTCCCTTGCATCAAACTCCAAACCAACATAAAATCCTAAAAGAAAAAAACTTCTAGATCTGAGATTACATCAATTTCTCATCATGCTACCATCACAAAGACTACCAATAGAATCACAACATTAGAATGTTCTCCTTAAGAAAATGTGGAGTCTCCCACACTAATATGTTGAGCAGAGAATAAAAATAGAATATAGAGCTAAAATTTGTTAGTGATAGCTTTCTACTCACAAACTGAAAATTCTCAAGATCTAGGATATAGTTGTCTAAATGAGACATGATAATGTGGTTAAGAGATTAGTCATATCTTTTCTTGCGGTGAATTTCAGACTAAAATACCAACACATTGGTTCATCACAAAAGAACACTACTAGTAGAGAACAACTTCTAGTAAACTAAGTAAATTTCACATAAAATTGTCACCATGTTGACATAAGGGTATGTGCAGGATCATCATGGAAAAAGCAGGCACTTAAGTGGCAAAAAAATAAAAAAATTAGAGTTAGGCAACTTGATGTAAAAATTTGAATAAGTTATCTATATTATTTCAAAAATATGTAAGAATAGAATTTGTAGCAAATTGAATGTAGTTTCTAAACTAGTAGGTTTTTTTATTTTTAAATCTATTTGGTGAAAATTTGAAATTTCAATGCAGTAGTACTTAAATTTTAGGGAAAAAATAAGAAGTAGGTGTCTGTTTGACCACCCTAACCACAATAAAATGATAAAATTATTTTATAAGATTTTAGATATAATTAGAGGACTCATGTTCGATGTGATGCATTTTTTGTAATTTTTCCAAGTAAATAATTAATTATGAATTTTTTATTACAACTTTTAAAAAATATAAAAAATCACATGTCTGACCACCTTAACTTGGTCAAAACTTCATGAAATTCATTTTTTTTTTAATCCTATAGTATGCGAAGCATAGAATGTGACATGTTTTGGATTCAAAAAATGTGATACCATTTGAAAGCTATAGATGTTTTTCAATCAGCCTATCAATTAGGACTTTAGTCATAATTCAAATAGAAAATGGATAATAATAATTTATTAATTTCAAAGTAAAGCATAACTTATATTGGTGGAAAAATGAGAATCTCCTTTAAAAACCCTTTTCATTTCATCAATTTTGGGAGAAAAAAGTCGTCAGCCACATACCCTATACATACCCATAATATCGCCACTTTTTTGGCCCATCATGATCTTGCACATACCCATAAATGACAATGCATGAACAACCAATGCAATTCATCTACACTTCATGCTCATATTGCAATGCTCCATAATTCCAACAACACCTACTCCAAGGAAGCACCCACTCCCTACTTTGAGCACCTACCTAGATATCTAATGGCACCGACGAATCACATTTACAATATAAGGTGTTACATTTTTTTCAATAGAACATAGTTCAAAGTTATAACTTAATTTACAATTGCTCAACACCTTGTAGTTTTTGCAACCTAGTTCTATGTTCTACACCTCCTTTGTTCTGCACTTGGATATAAATGTTGATTAAGACCTACCTTTTGTTTGGGTTCCACTCATCAACAACTCTACATTATCCCTTTTTATTTTATTGCATTCTCTATCCACCTCAAAAGACCTATAGATACACTTCTACAACATACACTTAATTCTCTACAACTACACAGGAAATTTCTATTTTTTCCATTTTGTGTTCATCACCAACCTACAACTTCTACCTTGAGATTTGCACACTGTACAAATATTTTACTAGGGTTTGATATTTATCTTCTTCCACAAGCCATCAACCCATCAAGCCACACATTCACTTATCCAATGTCAGAGATTTTTTTATTTTTGGGCTACTGAAAAGATAAGGTTTCAATCTCATTTAATTCATGTTCTTTGTATCAGATCAAAAACTAATTCTCCACCACCTACTTATCCGTGTCACCAATTTGACCTTCTTATCTTCAATAAAACTGGTAGTTGGAGTAGTTGGGCTAATTAATTTTTTTTGTTGAGTCGATTTGTAGTCAAAAACCACATTCACATTGACCTAGCCATTTGTCATCTTCAAGTTCAAATTTGGGTTGTTTATCTCGTCTTTGTGCCATGATCCTCTAGCTCTCCTTTCATCTCGACATCTTTAAACCAAATCCGTTGAATCATTTTCATTTAAATTGTCATCATTGATCTCATGTACTTTATATCCATAGCCATCATGGACTAATAGCTTATCACTACATGATAACGACTTCATTCCTTATATACACGATGTGAAGAGGAGCAACGATAACTATTGATCTTCACCTGATGATCTTGGTTGTTGAACTCCCATCACACAAAACTCAAGTATTTTCATTTCACAATAGTGATGTGAAATGATGTAGCAATCATCATTTGATCACCCTCCTTTAAATATGAGCCACTAATCTCCATACTATGTAATCACTTATCATTGGGTCCCACTGCACATGTGGCCTTAGCTCACTATCCCACTGGGCTAAACTTAGACCCACCAAACATGTTGTAGGCTGGTGGGTACCATCCAATTCAGCAAGGTTGATCATAGTCATTGATTAAACCTCATCACATATCATGCAAAGCATGGGAAGATGTAAAATCAAAAGCATTATGTGAAGAACTTGCACGATAGCCATCATATCATCAACCATGAATGTGCATCATTGGATCTACATCATGGGAACACAATACATTGTGGTTAAGACTTGGTTGTTAAGAGTGCAACCTATGATACAAAGGGAGGTTGTGATACACAAACATTTTCAACCGAAAGTGCTAGGTAAGGGGGTCGATCACCAAATGATTTTAAAGGCACAAGTTGTAACTTATGTGACCTATGACAACCAATAACTAGTCAACATAAAAATTAAAAATATGTTTAGTGCCATGACTATTAGACATTAGATTTTAATAGTAAAACCCTAAACTAGACCAATAGCATAAATAAATCATTCTTGAGCACTTTTGACACCATCTAATCATGCAGACTAGACCAATCAACTCTTCTCAAAAAACCCATGACAAATCTATAGTTAGATTCCTCTGCAAACCTTTGGAAGTGAATTTTGAAACATCCTAGCAATATTGCATGACAACCTTGTAACTTTTTGAGCAACTTTGTAGTAACATCAACATTAAAAAATTCTTCCAAAATTAGATCCATTTCACCTCTAATCTCCCCTCAGACATCAATGACACTTTTGATATCAATGACAACCAAATTGCCAACAATCTCTCCCTTTGTCATTGATAGAAAAACCAAATGCTTAGTAGGCTGAAACAGTAGTCTAATACCAATTACAAATTTTTCAATTTTTTCTCTATACCAATTGATCCATTAAATTGCTTTGCACCAATTGTTGGCAACATTTTTTTGACTATATTCCCCTTGCTCAATTTCCTGAGTATTTGCACAATTTCTCCCCCTTTGACATCAATGGAAAAGGGTTTTCCTTTCCCCCTGTAAATATTCTCCCCCTTTGACAAAAAATTCAAAAGAGAAAGAGTGGATTCTTGATCGACAACCATCAAGTCATTAGAAATGTGTAAAACCAACTTTACCTTACTTGATCCATCCTTATATTTCTAGGGGTGAATGAGGTATCTTTGAGGTTCCCCCTAGATTCATGCCCTATCACTAAAGTTTAGTAATATGATGTGGGAGCAATAACTCCCAATTTCCCACTCAAATATTCAAAATATTCCTTTGGAAGAGGCTTTGCAAAGATGCAAGCAATTTTTTCTTTTGTAGCTACATATTCCATGTTGACTTCTTGATATGCAACCTTCTCTCTAATGAAGTGATACTTAATTGATATGTGCTTTTTCCTAGAATGCATCATTGGATTCTTTAATATGTTTATTGCACTTGGGTTATCACAAAGAATAGGGATAGGTTTATAGTACTCAACCTTGATATCCTTGAGTTTCTTCTTCATCCATAAAACTTGAGTACAACATGTAACCACTACATATTTTGCTTATGTTGTGAAAAGGTGGTTTCTTCTTTCTTTTTTCTCATCCAAGAAACAATTTTGTTTCCCAAAAATAATGCTCCATCACTTGTGTTCTTTCTATCATCTACACTTCCAGCCCAATCAACATCTATTTATATAGTTAAAGTGAAGTCTTTGTTTTTGGGATACCACAACCCATAGTCAACACTACTTTTGATATATCTAAAAATTCTTTTCACTGAATTGACATGAGACTCATTAGGAGAAACTTGAAATCTTGCAACCATACATACCTCTTGCATAATATCTATTTTTGATGTAGTTAAGTACAACAAGCTTCCAATCATTGACCTATACATTGTCTGATTAGCATATGAGGATTCATCTAATTTTCTCAATTTACAACTAGTGATCATGGGGGTATTGACTGGTCTATTATCTTCCATCCTAGATTTCTTAAGCATTTCCTTAGCATACTTAGTTTGAGATATAAATATCCCATCATCATTTTGTACAATTTGTAAGCAATGACAATTCTCCTAGCATTGAAATCTAAAATTCATCTTGCATGTGAGTAGCAAACACTTTACACATCTAATCATTACTACCATCAAATATGACATCATCCACATAAACTACAACAATAATCATGTGCTCACTTTTATATTTAAAATACAAATTTATTTATGCACACTCTTTCTTGAATCCTGATTGTTGTAGATACTGGCCCAATCTTGAGTACCATGCCCTAGGTGCTTGTTTTAGTCTATACAATGATTTTCTCAATCTACACACATAATATTCCTCTTTTGATAGCTAAAACCCCTATGGTTGTTCTATGTAGACTTCTTCTTCAACGTTTCCATTTAAAAATGCAGATTTAACATCCATTTGATAAAATTTAAATTCTTTATAAATTGAAAATGCAAGAAACATCCTTAATGCTTCTAATCTTGCAACTAGTGCAAATTATTCTTTAAAGTCAATGCCCTCAACTTGTGTATAACCCTTGCACACCAATCTTTCCTTATTTCTTACAAATCCATCTTCATTTAGCTTGTTTCTAAACATCCATTTAATACCAATTACTTTCTTCCTTGGGGGTCTAGGAACCAATTCCCATGTCTTGTTCTTCTCAATCTGGTTTAGCTCTTCTTCCATGGCCTCTATCTAGCTTTCATACTTGTTGGACTCAATATAGTTTTTAGGTTCAATTTGTGGTAGGAGAGAAAAGTTTACTTGTTCCTTTTTTCTTGCAATTCTTCTCCTTGTCTGAACACCTTCATTTTTATCTCCAATAATATGATCTATAGGGTGATCTTTTTGCACATATTTTGTAGGTGCTTTTTCATTTTCTTCTTCTCATTCTTCTTCTTCATTTTTCGTATATTATTCTTCATAATTTGATTTTTCTTTAGGACTATTCTCATTAGATTTGACATATTTAATGCTCTCATCAATTTTGACATTGATTCTTTTCATAATCTTTTGCATCCTCTTGTTATAACATTTGTAAGCTTTGCTTTGAGTGGAATACCCTAAAAATATTCCTTCATCACACCTTGAATCAACACTTCCCAAGTTATTTTATTCTCTCTTGATGTAACATTTGCTACCAAATACCTTGAAGTATTTTACTGAAGTAGGCTTACCGTACCACATTCATATGGATTACTATCATTGTGTGCTCTAATTTGAAATCTATTCAAAATGTATACTAATATAGAAATTCTTCTCTCCAAAACATATTTGCTGACTTGGCCCCATTCAACATTGTTTTTGGCCATATCCTTAACTAATATGTTATTTCTCTCAACTACTCCATTCTTTTATGGAGTTCTTGGTGTAAAGTATTGTCTTTTGATTCCATATCCTTCACAGTACTCAATGAATTCACTTGATGTGAATTCTCCTCCTCTATCTGATCTCAAGCATTTGATCCTCCTACTTGTCTCCTTCTCAACCATTATTAATGTATGAGAGATAAATAACAATAATTCAAAGAAATTAGATTTACAAAGCTCTCACAACTCATTGGTAAACACTTCACAGGAAAATAAATCCTCACACCAAATATAAATTTCTGGTTTGCAACCTTCAACCAGTGGTTCCAAACTCAAATTAATTTTGGAAAATGAAACTACAATCAGTCCCAAATGAGCAATGGGATGAAACAAGCCCTTGCATGATTCTAGGAAAATACAAAAATAAATGATTTACAACAGAAAATCAATTCTACACAACAATTTCTCTCAACACCTGCAATAACAAAACTTCTTGCATGATTTCAATACAATAATCTGCAACAATTGATGTTTTTCAAACCTCTATAACAACCTAAAATTTATAATATCACTCTTCAGAATCCTTCCTAGAGATAATCCATGCCTTATTGTCCCTCCTCCTCTTATCTAGAATAATTAAGTTCAAAAATGAAATTCATTTTCAATAAAACAAACTCAAGTTTTCATGAAACGCAAATGAAATTTCATTTCAGTGAATTTTTCTTCCATTCCAAAGGAATATCCCAAAAATCCATGCCCAACTCTTGGATGTCTCCAAAGTAATTAAAATTCATTAAAATATTGAATAAAATAATCCTTTCCAATTCCACAATTAGTTATGAGTGGAAGCATGCTTTAATTGCTTTTCTTGCTTTCATGAAATAAAGAAAAAAAATGATTTTCCCAAACTAGGCATCCACTTCGAAGCCCCCTATTTTTTAGGAATCTTTGAATTTAGAATTTGGAGTTACATAATAAATTGGAAACATCTCAAGACCCCATGCCCATACTTGCTTTTTCTAGCTTTTTTCTTTTAATGTGTTTTCTCCACTTCCTCCCTTTATCCAAATTGCTCAAAATTTCAAATTTAACTTGCAACATGAAATGACATCCAAATTCATAACAAAAATTATGAATTTCATTAAACAAACATGAAATTCAAGTCACACCAAAAATTTCAATTAATTAAAATAATAAATCTCTTGTTTTGGTGACACAGGATTGCCACTAAGCCATGGATGCTCCTGTATCAGACACCCACGATAACATAAAAGTGATCATATCACTTTCCAAGAGGATATACATGATGAGTAATCTCAACCTTAGATATCCATTAAGAGTCTTCCACGTGCCTTCAAAACCATTTCACCAAATATTCCATAGACCGCTTCTTCCTTGTGCTTCTTTTCACCCTCTTGTCAAGAATTTTTTCAATCTTTTCATTTTCTGAACTATGTGTGAGTAATGGTAGATGTTTAATTGCTTAAAATTTATAATTTTCACCTTCATGGAATATGGTTAGATCTAAAATATTGAATATTGGAGAAATATTTAATTCATTGGGTAATTCTACCTCATAAACATTACCTAGTTCATGTTTTCTCACAATCCGGAAAGGTCCAATCTTCTTCATTTTCCACTTGTAGTTACACATTGGAAACCTCATCATTACCTCATCAAATTCACCATTACCTCATCACCAACACTTTATGAATATGGTTTCTTACTTCATGAAATTTCACTTTTCCATTGCTTTTTGAAAGATACAATGCTTCTGCAACTTGGTTTTCTTCACTCAAAACAACATTAGTAATACCATAAAAGGGCTCAATTTCAACATTACATGACAAGGAATCATGTCCACCAACCAATTTTCACTTCCATTCTTCTCAAACAAGTACTCTTAAAAAAAAACTTCATTAACCTTCAAATTCAACTTTATTAAAAGCAATTTCTACTACAACTAACTTGTCTACTTCTTCAATCTCTCTCTCATCAAAGGAAATAATAAAATCAGATTTTACCTTACCCTCTGCTACTACCTTCATTTCACCTAAGATTTCTTCTTCAATTTGAGTGAAGAAATTTCATTTCTCATCTTCATCATAGTTAATGTTAACAAAGCCAACATATTCTTTCTTCAAACCATCTAAAATTTTGATTTCATCAACCAAAAAAGACCTTGAATTTCTAAAAACCTTACCTATTTCTTCTTTCAATGGCTTCAATTTGTGTTTCTCTCTATCCTTCTTCAATGTGTATGTGTTGTCCTAGCCATCGTGCATCACCTTCCTATCAAATTTCTAAGGTCTTCCTAGAAGAATATGGAAAGCATCCATTTGTTACAAGGTGTGACCCTTGGTATTCCTTGCATTACTAGTGCTTGGGTTTGTGACATGGTCTAACTGCCTCTTGTGGTTCTTAATTGAAGCTTGTATTGGGCATTGACAGGTCAATATTTTGGCGCAATGGCAAATCCAACAATTGGTATTCGAGCTGGTCACAGGTTCAAACCCCATGCTTGTGCTGGGGGGATTGTTGCAAGGTGTGACCCTTGGTATTCCTTGCAACACTAGCACTTGGGTTTGTGACATGGTCTAACCACCTTTTGTGGTTCTTAACTAAAGCTTGTATCGGGCATTGATAGGTCAATCTTTTGGTGCAATGAGAAGTCCAACAACATTGGGAGAATAGCACATAAAACTTTATCATAGTAGCCTCCTATCATAAATTTTACCTCACATTGTTTGTTGATCAAAAGCTTCTTGTCATCTTGTACCCATGCTATCCGATATGGATTCGAGTGCTACTTCCTTTCAAGCTACAATTTTCTTACCATTTCATTAGACACAAGATTCTCTATGCTTCCACTATCAATAATGACATTACATGTCTTTCCTTCACACTTGCATCTTGTTTATCCTTTGAATGGATTTATCATCTTCATTTAACAGTGTTCTCCTAGCCATTAAAGTTTCACCATCTTCTACTTCTTTAGAATGTGATGATCCTACTTCGTCTCTATTCACATTTGTTGTCCTATTTTGATTTTCAGCCCTTCTTCTTGGTCCTTCCTCTTCATGAGGACACTCATATGATTTTTTCCCCTCTTCTCCACACTTGAAATAAGTTAATTTATAATTTCATCTTCCAAATCCTCTACCCGATCTTCTTCTTCCTCTTAAACTTTGATCATGGTTCTAATTTGAACTCTCCCCTCTTTCTTCCTTTCTTCCCTTAGTGTCTCCAATCTAATCCTCATACTGCTGCAAATTATTTTTACCGTTTCTTCTTTGCTTATTTTCAGACCTCCTATCTAGTCTTTCTTTAATCTCCAATGCTATTTGATAAGAATCCTCCATTGTCATAACTCTACCAAGTTCCATTTCTTCATGAATGCTCAGTCTCAACCCATTTATGTATCTTACAACCTTCTCTTTGGTCACCTTGGAATGTTTGGTTCTAATAAGAATTCTATGGAATTATTTTGTATATTCTTTCACACTCTTGCTGCCTTGTCTCAAACCTTGCATTTTCTTGAGTAGGCCCAATTCATAATCCACAGGAATAAATTATCTTTTAAGTTTCTCCACCATTTTATCCCATCTGTTAATCTTTTTCTTTTCCTCTTCCCACCCTTTCTAATTGGATCTCTCTTCACCATATGGAGGCATGTCCTTTCAACCTTTTTTTTCCATTTCTTACTTTGTCTGGATCCTCTATCTCTTCAAATTTGAAATAATCTTCTATCTCATTTAGCCAATCTATTAATTCTTCTAGGTTTAGGCTTCCATTAAAGGTAGGTACATCCATTTTCAATCTCTTTCCCATTTTTATTAAAGCTTTCAGTAGTGGGTCATTTGCAACTACTACAATTTCTTCTCTTTGCTTAGCACGTCTAAACTAGCATTCTCTGTACTTTCTTCTTCAACTTCATCATCACATCTTGAATCTCTATTTCTTGCAAGTCCTCTCCTTATCTCATTTTTCAAAGTTTTAACTTGCCTTCTTAAGGCTCTAAAATCATCATTTCTAAAAAAATTATCTCCTCTTTCTCTACCACGATGGACTCCTCTTGCATACATTTCCTCCAATACCCACAAGATCAATCCTAGTGCAACTGCCTCTCTTCAGTGGTCTATTGCACACTCAAGATCAACCTGGCTCTAATACCACTAATGTATGGGAGATAAATAACAATAAAATTATTCAAAGAAATCAGATTTACAAAGCTCTCACAACTCACTAGTAAACACTTCACAGGAAAATAAATCCTCACACCAAATATAAATTTTTGGTTTGCAACTTGTAACCAATGGTTGCAAACTCAAATTAATTCTAGAAAATGAAACTACAATCATTCCTAAATGAGAAATCGACTACAAAAATCCCTTACATGACTCTAGGAAAATACAAAAATAAATGATCTGCAACAACAAATCAATTCTACACAACAATTTCTCTCAATACTTGCAATAACAAAACTTCTTGCACAATTTCAATACAAAAATCTACAACAATTGGTGTTCTTCAAACCTCTGTAAACAACATCCAATCTACAATAACACTCTTCAAAATCCTTCTTGGATATAATCCATGCTTTCCTATTCCTTCTCTTATCTGGAAGAATTAACTTCAAAAATGAAATTCATTTTCAATAAAACAAACTCAAGCTTTCATGAAATGCAAATGAAATTTCGTTTTGGTGAATTTTGCTTCCATTCCAAAGGAATCTCCCAAAAATCCATGCCCAAATCTTGGATGTCTCCAAAATAATTAAAATGAATTAAAATATTGAATAAAATAATCCTTTCCAATTCCATAATTAGTTGTGAGTGGAAGCATGCTTTAATTGCTTTTCCCACTTTCATGAAATAAAAGAAAAAACCGATTTTCCCAAACTAGGCATCTACTTCCAGGTCCCCTATTTTTTAGGAATCTTGAAATTTAAAATTTGGAGTTACATAATAAATTGGAAGCCTCTCAAGACCCCACACCCATACTTTTTTTTTTGGATTTTTGCTTTTAAAGCATTTTCTCCACTTCCTCCCTTATCCAAATTGCTCCAAATTTCAAATTTAACTTGCAACATGAAATGACATCCAAATTCACAATAAAAATTATGAATTTCATTCAACAAACATGAAATTCAAGTCACACCAAAAATTGCAATTAATTAAAATAATAAATCTCCTTTTTTGGTGACACAGGATTGCCACTAAGTCATGGATAATTCTGCATCAATTCTCCTAAAAATATTGAATCTTTCAAATTCTTGACACTTTTCCTTTAGAAAGGTTACTGTGTCATTCTTGTATAGTCATCAATTAGCAACATAACGTATCTTTCACCTTTCATTCCTCTTGTTCTTGTGGGACCACACAAATCAGTATGAACCAACTGTAAGGGTTTTGTTGTTGAGTATTCCTTTCTTTGAAACATAACCCTAGTTTTCTTACCCTGATGACATTCTTTGAAAATGGTATTTCTAGGCTTAGTTATCTTGGGAAAGTTTCTTACCAGACCTTTGAACTTACTTTCAATAAATTTTCAAAGTTTACATGCCATAATCCCCGATGCCACAACCAAATTTCATCAACTTGGCCTATCAGAAAGCTCTGACCTTTTACTTTATAGAGATTGCAAAGATTAGAATCAGTTCTCACTCCTTGAGCAATTGTTTTTCCATTCTTTCTTATCGTACAACCATCTAAATAAAACATGACCTTATAACCATTGTCACACATCTAACCTACACTTAGTAGGTTGTGCTTCAAGCCTTCAACATACAAAACATATTTGACAGGATTTTTACCATCTAAGCTCAATATTCCTTTACCAAAAAATTTTATTGCAATGTTGTCACCTAAAATAAATAATCCCCCTTTGCATTTCTTGAGTTGGATGAATTTTCTCTTATCCAATCATATGTTTGGAGCAGCCACTATCTATCACCCACAAATTTTTCTTTTTGGCATGAAGTGTCATTTGTGCAATCATTGATTTTTTGGGCATCTGCTCTTTTTCTTTCCACGCCTTCTTAGGTTTCTTTTAAATTTTTTCTTCCTTCACATGAGCAGTGGATTCCTTATTTACTTTAGGTGGTGTGTTTTTCTCTTTCTCATTCTGCACATTTGGTCTTATGAATTTTGTTCTATAGTTCTTGGAAATATGACCAAAGTTATTACAAGTGTAACACGTTACATTCATATCCACTAAAGGAGAAAATATATTTTTTCTTACAAAAATTGCACTCCTTTTAGGAACTATTCTACATTCTCTAACCCTATGACCAAATTGATTGCAAGTATAATAGTACCCATAAAAGTATGAAGAGTACTTGGTCATAGAATTTCCTTTAGTTGGATGAGGGGGTCTTGTTTGTCTAGACTTTTTCAAATACTTCACTCTAGTACATCCTTTTGCATCAGTCCTTTTGATATTTTTCCTAATCTTCTGAAGTTTGGGAGCTGATTGGTTATCCTTCTTGTCTAGAACAAGCTTCTTCTCTTCTTTAGCTCCCTTTAACTCAATAATTTTCTTCTCCTTTTTTAGAGGTGTCCTCCTTGTAGCTCTTCTTTGTACTTGAATTTTCTACTACTTTAAATCTTTCATACAACTTTACAAAAGCATCCATAAATGTGCTTTTTCCTTTCTCAAGGCCTAAGCCAAATTTTTCTTTATTTTATGGCTTTTGTGTTTTTAAGAATCCATCAAGGATTTATGATCCTCCTTTCAGTTCTAGACCTTTCTCTATTTTTTCTCTATCCTTTTCCAATTCCTTTCTTAAGGCTACTATTTCTTCTTCTAATTTCATACATCTATCAACTTTAGATTTTAGCTTGGATTTGACCACTTCTTCAATCCTTTTGGATTCTTCCACTTGCAACTTCAAGCTTACCACATTCAATTTATATTCTTCAAGATTCTTGGTTAGCTTGTTTGGCTCTTTTTGTGTGAGCTTCTTCTAATGTTTATTTTCCTTTTTTAACTTCTCAATCTCTTCTCTTAGGTCATCAATCTCATCTAGTGCACATACGAGTTCACCTTCAAGGTCAACTTCTCCTTCCTCTTCACCTTATCTACTAGGGTCCTCAACCTTACTATCCTTCTATTCTTCTGATTCTTTTTCCATGAAAAGAAATTCATTTTCTTTTATCATGAAGGCACAGTCCTAATCTTCATTCGAACTACTACAGTCATCTGATACATCACTATCTTCTTGGATGTATAGACTCTTCTTTTTCTAAAGAGTTATTCTCTTATGGAAGTAGGGTTTCTTTATTTTATCATCTACCTATTGTTTGGTGTTATCCTTCTTATTATATGGTCATTTTAGAAAAAAATGACCTACTTGACCATAGTCAAATCATTTGAAGGGTAACTTACCTCTATACTTTCCAAACCCTCTTCTAAGTCTTCTGATGAAGTTGACTTCTTCATTGGTCTCTTCCTACCTAAATCTAGTTTCTTCTACCTTAACTTTCTTAGGTGCATCTTCCTTCTCCTTATTTGCAACCTTTAATGCAACTTCTCTTTTGGATGGATCTACATTTTCCATTCTCATCTCATATGTAGTGAATATGCCATGTAACTCATCAAGAGTGAGTTTTTCTACCTCTCTTCCTTCCTCTATTGCAGAAATATTGCAATCATATTTGGAAGTCATGGATCTTAAGACTTTTTGTACAATGACATTTTCTTTAACTTATTCTCCAAATCCTCTAATAGAGTACTATTTCATCAACTCTAAGAAGATATTCTACAATATTTTCCTCTTCACTTATCTTTATACCTTCAAACTTGGCTCTAAGGATTTGTAGCTTGGCCAAATTTACCTTGTCATCTTCTTCAGAGATGCCTCTTAACTTCTTCCCGAAATCATGTATAGTTTGATAGTGCATGACTTTAACAAACACTAAAATAGTCAAACCACAGAGAATAGAATTTTTTTTCCTTTTCGTTGTTTGCATAATATTTCTTCCCTACAATGTCAGTAGGGGGTGTAGCAGGTGGTGTATATCCATTCTTAACTGACATCCAAACATGAAACCCTAGAGATCCCAACTATGTCTCCATCATAACACTCTAGAAGGAATAATATGAACCATCAAACCTAGGCACTTTTTTTGTAAAGGAACCTTCCTTATTGGCCCTTGTGTTCACTAGAACAAGATCTACCCAAGATGATTAAGCTTCTCCTAGGGAACCTAGAATCTAATACCAAATTTTGGAACACAATGATCTACTGAGAGGGGGGTGAATTAGTAGATAACTTAAAAATTTACCCCTGATAGATTAATTTCTCTAAACCCTTTAAGTGTAGATTAAGAATTAATATGAAACAACATAAAAATGAAAACATAACATCACATAACACAAGATGTACATGAAAAAACCAAGATGGGAAAAACCATGGTGAGAAATGTTGCTAGGAGCTACTGTCCTAATCCATCCTCACAATCAAAAGTTTGGTTACAAGGTTTAAGGGTACTAGCCCTAGGGAGATACCAATCCCCTAATTTTAGGAGTACCTAATCCAAGGAAGCACCCACTCCCTACTCTAAGCACCTACATAGGTATCTGATGACACCCACTAATCAGATTTACAATATAAGATATTACAATTTGTTCAATAAAACACAATTCAATGTTGTAACTTAATTTACAACTTATCAATACCTTGTTGTAGTTTATGCAACCTAGTTCTATGCTACGCACCTCCTTTGTTCTACACTTGGATATAAACCCTAATTAAGACCTTCTACCTTTTGTTTGGGTTCCACTCACCAACAACACTTTTGTTCTCTCCCTTTTTCTTTTAATGCATTCTCTATCTTCCTCAAAAGACTTGTAGATACACTTTTACAACATACACTTAATTCTTTGCAAGTACACTTAGGCAATTTATGATTTTTCCCGTTTGTGTTCATTACTGACTTACAACATCTGCCTTAGGATTTTCACATTGTATAGATCTACTAGGGTTTGATATTTATTTTCTTGCATAAGCCACCAAACCGTTGTGCTATGCACTCACTTATATCCATAGTAAGAGATTTTTCTATTTTTGGCCTACTAAAAAAGCTAGAGTTTCAGTATCATTTAGTTCATGTTATTTTAAAAATTAATTCTCCACGACTACAAATCCATGTCATCGATATGATTTTCTTATCATCAATAAAACCAGTAGCTAGAGTAGTTGGACCAATTAAATTCATTCATTGAGTTGGTTTGTAGTCAAAAACCATGTTCACACTAACCTAGTTGTTTGTGATCTTCAAGTTCAAATTTGGTCCATCAATCTCTTGTGTGTGCACCATGATCCTTTGGCTCTCCTTTCATCTTAACATCTTTAAACCAAATTCATTTGATCATTTTCATTTAAAATTCCATCGTTGATCTCATTTGATTTATATCCATAGCCATTACAGACTAATAACTTATCGCTACATGATAAGGACTTCATTCCTTATATATGTGATGTGAAGAGGTGCAGTGATATCCATTCGATCTTCGCTTGATGATCTTGGCTATTAAACTCCCATTGAAAAAATATCAACTCTTTTCATTTCAAAACATCGAGGTAAAATGATGTAGTGATCACCATCTAATTTCCCTCCTTTAAATATGAGCCATTGATCTCCATCCTATGTAACCACTTATCATTAGGTCCCATTAGACATGTGGCTTTAGCTTGCTATCTTGCTGGGCTAAACTTAGACCCACCAAACATGTTGTGAATTGGTGGGCACCATCCAATCTAGTAAGGTTGATCATAGTCGTTGATCGTACCTCATCACATATCATGCAATGGATGAATAGATGTAAAATTTGAAGCATAATGTGAAGAACCTACATGATATCCATTAGATCATCAACCATGAATGTGCACCATTGGATCTACATCATAGACACACAATACATCACGGTTAAGATGGTTGTTAAGAGTGCAACCTGCAATGTGAAGGGAGGTCACAATACACACAATGACCATCAACTGAAAGTGTTAGGTAAGGGAACGGTCACCAAATGATTTTAAAGACATAAGTTGTAACTTGTGTGACTTGTGATAGCTAATAACTAGTCAACATAAAAATAGAAAATTTGTTCAACACCATGATTGTTAGACATTAGGGTTTAACATTAAAATCCTAAACTAGATTGAGAGCATAAATAAATCCTCCCTGAGCACTTTTGACATCATCTAATCATCTAGACTAGACCAATCAAATCCTCTCAAAAAACCCATGATGAATTTGTAGTCACATTCCTCCGCAAACCTCTAGAAGTGACTTCTGCAACATCCTATCAATATTGCATGACAACCTTACATGTTTTTGAGAAACTTTTTAGCAACATCAACCTTCACAAATTCTTCTAGAATCAGATCCATTTCACTTCTAATCTCCCCTTAGACATTAATGACACTTTTGACATCAATGACAACCAAAATGCCAACAAAGGTGTACAGGGGAGGCAACACTCACCATTGCAGATCTACGTGATGGTTCTCCTTCCTAGGAACATGATCAATGGTATAGAAATTGAAACAAATAAGAAAAGATACAACCAAATCCTGATATTGAGATAGTTTACACTACTTAGCTTGATACATTCCCATGATCTGATTTTATGATTGATTCAAAGTCACCATGAATATGAATATGTTTAATTTTAGAATTTATTGTGACATGCAAGGCAACAATAAAGGCTTCATACTCGATGATATTGTTTATACAATGAATTTATAATTGAAAGGAAAGATGAATCACCTTTCCTTTAGGTGAAATAAGAAATTCACTTGCCCCAAAACTAGTTTGACATCTCGATTCATTGAAATACAATTCCCATATAGGATCATGATTTAAAGTAAATAGATATTCATATGGGAACAAGTCTGGATTAGGGAAGGAATTATTTGAGGGAGCTTACACTAAATGATTATTGACAACTTGATGTTTAATTGCTTTCTAAGTAATGAAATTAAGATCAAAATCAAACATCACCCATTTGGTATCCTTCCAGAGAGATCAGTTCTAGAAAACAAGTTCTTAAGAAGGCCACTTTTAACTATTACATGTGTCTCTTCATGGAGAATATAGTGTCTTAGCTTCTACATGACAAATATGAGAGCAAGAAATCATTTTTTTATTGCAGAGTAACGAGTTTTACATTCAAATAGAACATGTATAATGTGATAGACTCCTCTTTTCTCACCATCATTTTCATGTTAAGCTAATAAAGAAACTAAAGAATGAGGCAATGTGAAATATATAGTAGAAAGGGTCTATCTTGCATAGCTTGCATTAATATGGGAGGATTAGCAAAGCAGTTTTTGATGGAATCAAAAGCCTCTTGACACTTGTCATCCAACCGAAAGTACACATATTTCTTCAAAAAATGTGTGAATGGAAGGGTACAGTCAACCAATTGAGATATGAATCTATGAATTTCTTGAATATTCCCTTACAAACTACAAATTTGAGAGATGTTCTTAGGTGGAGGCCTGTTAATGATTGCATTGATATTACTTTTATCTACTTTGATTCCATACTGAGAGATGATAACCACTAGTAGATTTCCAACATCTACAATGAAAACACACTTAAGTGGATTTAATATCATTTTATAGAGTCAAAGCCTTTCAAAGATAAGACATATTCTTAATGTGATCTTGACAAGTTATGGATTTAGCCAAGATATCATCAACATAATCTTCTAAGATCTTATGAATGAAATCATGAAAGATTAAAGTCATTGGACATTGATAGGTTGCTTCAACATTCTTTAACCCAAAAAACATGACTACATAACAAAAGATATCCCAAGGTTGTATTGCACTGATTTTCTAGATTAATAAGGATTTGATTGTATCTCGAGAAGCGATCCATAAAGGAAAGTAAGGTATGAATTGTAGTCCAATCTACAATCATATCGATATTTGGTAATATAAAATCATCTTTAAGAGAAGCCTTATTAAGACCATTAAATTCAATGTAGGCATGGATACAACCATCATTTTTACTAATGGAAAAGATATTTGAGATCCAAGGTGAGTAGTCATTGGGATGAATAAAACCAACTTTTAGGAGCTTTTCTATCTCATTCTTAACTAACAAAGCAACCTTGGGATTCATTTCATGAATATTTTTCTTAAAGGGCTTGGCCTTAGGACATAGGATTATTTTATGGACCACAACAGATGCATCAATATTGTTAATTCCCTCATATGACCAATGGAAGATATCAGGATAATGATGTAGAAGATTAGAATGTGATTTAGATTCTTCTAAAGAAAGGCATTTCCCAATCTTAATTACCTTTTTATAAGAGTTTTGATTCATGAGGAAAACAAAAGTATCTCCCTTAAGGAGAGTACTATGGTCTTCAAGATGTGGCATAGACATGTTTTCACCATCATAAGATAAAGAAGTTTTCTCATCAACACTCATGACAGACTCTCCAAAGTATGCTTGATAATTCAAGAGATACAAGAATTTACACTTATGGTGATTAGAATGAAGATCATAATAGACACCCAAGAATTCTTCTAGAGCTTCTTCTGAAGAGAAAACATCTAGAGCAACTTCATTAGAGTCTACTTTGTTTTCAATATATTTTGTATGGACTAGTATAAGAGGAAGAATCTTAGTAGAGACCATGTTGAAATTCAACCATGGTTTTTCCTTAGACATAGTAGGGTGGTATCCAAGTCCAATCTTAAAATCATATAGATCAACCTCTAAAGGGACTTTAATACCTTTTTCGGCAAACCAACAACCTTTATCTCCATAACTAAACTTAGAAAGAATATTAAATCCTAGTCCATAATGTGAATGCAACTCCCAAGAAGTAGGAGTAGTATAAAAAGAATAATTAATATTATCAGTATCACGTTGCTTTATGGAAGTATAATCATCCTTCTTAGAAAAGGTGAATGAGATATTTGGAATGTTCAAGATGATCGGATCTACTTTATATTCCTTGATGTAAGATTCAATGAAGTCTAAATATACCCTATCATCACCCTAATATGCATCGGGTGAGGAGAAGTAGGAGTAGACTTAGGACTTTCTTCTTTAGGGACATTCTTCTCAAGAGTATCTTTAGAAAGAGATACTACAAGAGTATATGTTGACACATTGGAATACAATGAAGGAATGCAATTATGAAAGGTAGGTGTAACCAAGGCATGACCAACTACTTCTTTTTGACATAAATTCATAACATTAGGGTTAGCCTTGTTCATAACTACTTGATTGTTAACAACAAACTTAATAGAGCCATGAAGGGTAGAATTGATTTCTCCTAAAGCATGAATCCAAGGTCTACCTAAGAGGAGATTATATGGTAAAGGTCTTGGTATGACATACACCAGGGTAAGAATGGCGAGTGGTCCAATATTAAAGGGAAAAATAATAGTGCTCAAAGTTTGTTGACCAATGTTATCAAAATCATGAATAAATAAAGATGTAACAAGATAACTTGAATAAAATTTAACTTTAGGCAGTAGATTGAGGCTACAAACATTGAGTGGTGAATTAGTATCAATGAGAGTTCACCTAATGATGAAATTATTAATGTAAAAAACTACCATCAATAGATTTTCTTGACTTCACACTTCTAGAGGTGGGAGTTCATGTGAATAGAAAGTAATATTTGGTGAGCCTAATCCAATATGATCTATCAACAAATTTACATCCATTGATCTAGAAGAAGAAGGAAAAATAATCTTTTAACAAGCTTCCTAAAGCATACCTTGATAAATCGAGGTAGTCTGAAGCAAATCACAAAGTGATATCTTAGCAAGATTAACACGAATTTTCTCGACAAGATAATTCTCACTTTGTTGCTTGATTGGAGGTTTAGGTGTGTGAGGAAGATCTGGTCAAGAAAGTAGTAAATAAATAGATTGATCAATACTTTGTTTATTCCTTCTAGTATCATAAGTATGAGCTACTACATTATAAGAAGCTTTAAATTGTGTAAATTTTTTAAAGATCCAGAGAATTATTATTAAAAGAAACACCATGAATAGAATGGACTCTCTTCAGAGAATGACTAGTCAGAGTCACATAAATGATTGGTCTCTTAGGAATTTCAGGGGTAGTAGAGACTAAAATCACATTTATAGAATTCTTATCATATAAGGAAGGATATTCTAAGGGTGAATTTTGTATAATTGGTTTTCAAATAGGAGAAGACACCTCTAGGAAACCATCTAGGGTGTCCTCTAGCATATAAAAATCCTACTCTAAGAAGACATTGTCAAATGCATTGAAATGTTAAACAAAAAGATCCGACATGATAGTTCACGTCTTATTCACCAAAATGTAGAGGGACTTTTCTAACCTCAAGATAATGGGATCAAAAGGAGAAAATTATCTCTCAATCACCTCAATAGACTCAACTGTTCAAGTGAACTAGAAATAAAGACATTTTAAAATTGAAATATAAGCTATCTTTAATAATGAATATAACTAAAAATATCAAATAACTTGCATACATAAAATGATACAATTTTTTAGTTTACAAAAATGGAAAGCAAAAAATATATAGAATGTGATACCAATCAGGTGAAGTATCATCCTTGGACACCAACATGTTGCAAGGATATCTGTGCAAATAAAGCCCAAAAACTACTAGAATGAAATCCTTTGTTTTTTTAACCTATTCGTCACCTGCACACATGGAGATGAAGAAAAATCTTGGAGATATATACGTGTTTGCATTAATCAAACCCTCAATTTGGTGTTTCTACCTCTATGAATAGCTAGATAAGATTGGAATGCATAAAAATTAAAATAGATGTGTGATAGAAACAAACCCTACTATGGAGGATAACCCCTATCATGATAAAAAGATGCTAGATGAGATTAATTAAGTATGATAATCTAGACAATATTGATAAAATGACAAGAAATAGAGCATTACTAGTAGTTGTGGCCCCTTTCTTGAGATGATAAATCTGATGAGATCATGTGCAAAGGGAGTTCTTATTTTTGCAAATATCTAAAAATGTGCAAAATTTTGACAAAGTTTTGTTATGGAAAGAGTGATATAGAGCTCTAATTCCAATTTTTTTTTAAGAACTTATGCAAATGAGAGACAAAGGAAATTTTTTCACTAGGATTGTGTAGGAATGGTCGTTACAGTCATATTTGGGCACTGAGAAATGTGTCACAAATGAACTATATAAAATATCCCATTTGAATCTCAAATTTTTGCAAGGCGTTTGTGCACCACAAAGATGTCTTTGTGATACACTATCATTTGACCAATTTACTACAAAATTCAAACCATAGGCTAAAAATAATTCATTATTTCCATCCATGAGGTCATAATTATGAAATATTGATTATGGATTTTGTCATAAATACACTAGGTGCCATGCATGAGTGTGAAATTGACCTAGGGTGCAATTTTTGACACTAAAGGTTTATACTCAGAATTTCCAAATATTGAATCATACTTCTAAATCAAAGGTTCCAACACCCTTTACCTCTTAATTTGGCTTCAAATTTGTAGAACAAGTGCAAAAAAGTTGGTAATTCTAGTTCTGGTAGGTTTTATGGGTGGATAGCTTTGGGGCATGATAAATCCCCCTATAATTTGTGTTACTCACAATAAGGTTGAGATAGGAAAAAATTTAATGTGCACATTATCCCCTATAATTCCCTCCCACCCATATGGCTAGGTGGCTTCTTTCCTTAGATCTATTTTTAGTCTGTTACTTTTCAATTTTGTCTATATGGTTAAATGCATATTTTAGATTAGGTTTCATAGTTAATTAAATAAATTAAATCCACCTTGAATTCAATCAATTTTTAAGACAACAAAAGAACCAAGCCTAGGGAAAACTAGCTCTCCTTTTGGATTTTTATCCAATCTCAAAACCTTGTCGACTTGGCTTCTAATGTTGATGTGAAGAAAGCTTGATCTTAGTAATCCACTCACTAGGTCTAGTATCTCTTTTTCCACATAAAATTTTGGTGAACCCAACATATCCTACACTCAATTTTATTTATTTATTTCCTTATGTAGGAGTTAATAGTGAATTCCTCAAAACTTGATCATCACTTGCAAGATAATAATAACTTTCATAAGAGAGAAATGGAAGAAATATCATGTTATGATTATGGATGCAAGATTATTAGATTGAATATCATGTACATATGATGCCTTGCTTATAAAATAAATTTGTGAGATAGGATTAGACAAGATATTGAAATGTGTATTAATCTTATACAATGAGACAACTACCTCAACAAATATCAAATGAATTAAGACACAAGCATTAAATTCCAAAAGATAAGATAAGATCTAGTGACAACTAACATTATCTAGAAAGATTCCTTCCTAGAACCTAAGTGGAATTAACATGTAAATATGACCTAGATAGGTAAAACATCTATTTACACCAACACCCACCCTTAAGTATAAGTTAGGGAGTATTATTATATAGAGATGCAAACATGGGTCCTAAATACAAGGCCATGCTAGGTACCCATATATAAAATCTAATTAAATCTCTCTCAAATGAAGAAAAGGAGAAAAAACAATGGGAAAAAAGTCCTCTCAAAAAGAGAGATGAAATACAAAATTCTCTCAAGGAGGCATGAGAAGGACAAAAACCCATATGAGGAAAAAACCCCACATAAGAGAGAAAAAGAGAGAAAATGCAACCCCCCTCAATGTAGTGGCTTCTACAATGATGGTGGATGTCTGACAATGAATGTTGAAGATGATACAAGACTATCGAACACTGTTCCTCCCCTTAGGAAGAAACAAGGCCAAGATGATATGCATGAAGAAAGATGATGTGAGATGTCCTTGAAGAATGATCAAGTGTCTTTATGTCAATGCTGAAAGGTGTCACACTACAAATTGGTGTTTTACACCACACTACAAAAGAAAACAATCCAAAATCTATTAGAAATGATTGTAGAACATAATCTAAAGACAAAGATACCTCCTCTAAAGACAAAGAAGCCTCCTCTAGGTTTTGTACAAAATAATCCACACTTATGTCTAACTATGAATTATGATCATGTAGAGAATGAATGAGAGGGTGGATTGTTCCCTTACAACAACTGAAGAAGGATCATCTCCATCAAATAGAAGATGAATGTAATAAATGATCTCCAAAATTTGAAATGTGGGACTCACAAAATAGACTGATAATATCTATCAAGTACTCATACCAATTAGTCATCTTTGGAAGACAATGTATATCCTACTATATTGAATCACGAGGAGTCAAAATGATGGAATCATAAGAATCCTTAAGTACAACAATAGATGAAGGAGATGGAACATCAACTCATATCACTCAATCCTTAGAAAGAATACCAAGATTGAAATGACCATACTGAATCTCCTCAAAAGTGTCCACACAAGATGCCTTAATATGAACATTTGTTGAATCATGAGGAGAAAAATGTGAGAAGGTGTAGACTCGATATTGGTGATAAACTTCCCCAACTACAACTATATCTTTTCTATTCAAATATTGGATTATGAAAAAAAAAATTATGAACTCAACACTCCTTCTTGCCCCACCATGTGTGATCTAGTAGATAGAAAGGATATTGGTTGACAATGAAGGCATATAAAGAACATTATTAATACTTTGTCATCCATATCAATGGATCCCTTCCCACAAACACACACATATATGTGTTATTATCCATCATGATGTGTGGTGTTGAATAAGTCTCAAATGAAGTGAACATACTATATGATGAAGCCATGTCATATGAGGCTATTGAAATGAATATCCACATCATTGAATTAGAATATGTAATTTCAACAAGTGCTTTCTCCTTAAGTTTATCTAACTTTGATAATGAAGAAGAATTGATTTGAGTCTTCTTAAGAATATGATTCAACTCATAAATTTGTTTTCAATAAAATTGGTGTTCATCATGCCCTGTTTTCTTTCAATATGCACATGTAGGTCTCTCCTTCTTAGATGATTCCCATTTTGACAGAGATGATTCAAATTATTTATATGGCTTTTTATTTTCTTCTTTTGCTTCTTTTTAGGATTCCCTAATTCTATTTGTACCTTTGAATCACTAGCAAACAATGAATTTGTGATTTTTAAGACTTTATTAGACCCATTTACATTAACTTTGATTCCTCTTAGATTAGGAAATTTGAAAATTCATCAAAATTAGGATCAAAATATGATGCTCCCATAGAAAGTTGATGGGCATGTGTAAGGTCACCCCTCTTTCACATGTTCATATCTTGCCTCAAAAAGGATAGATAGCATGCAAATATTTGCAAAAATGTTGATCTTATATGTATGAATGATTGAGTTAGGATAGTCTACTAGTTGAGTTTTGAACTGATGGAAATTCCATGTTATTAGTGATGATCTTTGATGATACTATGACTCATGGTTTCATGTTTTTATCATATTGGATATTATTTTAGGAGTATTATGTATGATATTTTTGTTTCCTTAGACATGATTTATGTTCTTATGCTTATATGGATTGGCTTGGTTGTCATTTGATATGGATTATGTGATGAAGCTTAGTTAATTAATACTAGTTACAATTATATTATATTTATCAAATGATTTACCTTATGTGAATATGCAAGTATCTATCTAGCGTGGTATGATTTAATAAGTTAGTAGTTTATTTGTGATGGATTATAATTTTTGTTTAACTCTTTGATTAAATATTAAAATGATAATTGTATTGAAAAGCTAAAGGTTGATATGTGTAAGAATCAATATAAATGCTTCAAATATCATTATCTCTTATAGAATACCAACACTTCTGGTTGAGTGAGTAGGTAAATGACCAATAAATGTTGGGGGTCACATAGCCAGTCTTCTATGATCTTCTCCATGATTATCATCTTAATGCATATGGAGGAATTATGTTCTTATGTTTAAGTGTTGTGAAAATTATGGTTATGTGTATGTGGTTTAATGCATTTTGTGATATTGTTTAAATGTGAGATTTTTTTTTTTAGTTTTTGTAAATTGTTATGTGTAGTGTTAAAATTATCACCCTTGACAATTTCACACTAGGTTTTTCTCTCCCTATGTGCTTGGACATAATTATGCATTAGTTGCCCATTTTTATAAACATTATTGGAAAATAAAACATGGGAAATCAAATTATGAATTTAATATGTTTCCCTCAACAATTTTGATCTTGAAAAAAGAAGAATCTAGTCTAGGGTTCCTTGCGCCCTAGACCAACATTTTTGGCTCCAAATTTGAATATGTTAGTGTTGGTAATTTATTATTTGAATTTCAAATTTCAATTATCGACTACCAATATGTTTTTTTTGGAAATTATAATAATTGTATATAAATACATAGTATTTTCACCATTTTAATCCTTGCACTTCAATTGAGCAAATCAAGTATCCTAAAATTAGGCAAGGGTAGTCAAGAGTAGAATTATCAAGAATTTTAGAAACATTATTACAACACTTTCATTAATCAAGTTCAATCTTGCAAATGATCAGGATGAATGAAGAAATTATTTTCAAGGAGCTATTGTGATCAATCATGCCATATCATGAAGATGTATTGAGTTATCATCCACATGCTAGTTGTAGAAATCCATTATGTTATGGGATCACCTTTTATAATTCCATCAAAATATCAAAATCATTTTTCATTTATCAAATTTAGTCAATTATTGTTGTTTTTTCCTTTGCCCAACCTAGGGTATACCCTCTTGATCATCATCAATTGTTGTACGTGGAGGTAGAAATACCAACACAGGGTTTGAATTAGGTATGCCCCTATATAACACAACATTTTCCCCAATTTCATGTGTGCAAGTCACATATGGAGGTTTCAACAAAAGATAGTGTAGGAAAACAAAGTGCAAACATTAATCTAGATCTTAAAACTTTTAGATCCAAAAAAACAAGAGTCTAGTCTAGGGCATAATACTCCCTAGACTAGTCAATTCAAGCTCAAATTTTAGTGACAAACTCCTCACTATTGTTATTTCTCAAATCCAAGTTAGTTTTGCAACTTTCTATTTGCATTTGTCTACTAAATTACATTTTCAAATCTAGGGCTATATGTCAAATAGACTTATCAAAAAAAAATTCAAATTTATCACAACACAAATAAAAAATAAACATAAAAATTAGGGGATTGGCTCTCCATTGTGGCAGCAATCTAATCATCGAACCCTAGTTCACTTATGTTTAATGTTAAGTCAAGTGAAAAGAGATAAATCCTAGTTGACCTAGTTGGATCTAGGATCACTTTTCCTACACAACACTTTGGTGAAATTGGAATATCCTATACTTGCACTTTTCTAATTTTCATTACAATTTTTTTTAAAAAAAATTGATTAAAAACCTAGTTTTTTTTAATATATTATTGTTGATTTGAAAGTTTTTGCATTCTTTGATCACTATGCATTAAACAAAAAAAGTTATAAATAATTTAATTTAAATTAAATAATTTTAGATCTAATTTTTCCTTGTTAGGTCTTAGATTTGAGTTATTTTTATTGTGAATTTTAATTGTAATATTATTTTGTTATTTATGCATGCATATTTTAGCAAAAAACATTGGAAAAGTGAAAAAATACATAGTATTATTTCAAAAGATCAAAATCATTGCTTTTTAAATATTTTTTGGAAAAATAAATCAATTATAGTATTCAATTTCTAAAAATTATCATTTAAACATATTCAATTGTCTTAAAATATAAAAAATACATGCATATATGTGATTCATATAGATAAATTAGGTTTTGGTGCATTTCTAAATCTCTGATCACTTCCAAACCGAAACCTCTAAAACACAGGACCCTGAGACAATGTAGGTGGTTTCCATATTTTGATTTTACTAAAAATTCCTATCTAGTCTAGGGCATATTGCACCCCTCTCTAGTTGGTTTGGGCTGAAATTTTATGTGTGAAACCCTATCTGTGGTCTTTGTTCAAATTTGGTTCCTGTTTCTAGTAGTTTGTCTTGAAACTTATAGATTTTGTTGTGTATTTCAAAATTTACCCAATTCACCTAAATCAATGCAATACCCCCAAAAAAGGACAATAACAAGATGTTTTCTTTCTAAAATTATGGTTCTAATATAGCAAAATGTGGTTTGCCTAAATTTTTTTGTGGCATTGCCCCAAATCCCATTCCATGCCATCAAAAGGGATATATATAAGCTTGAATGGTCGACCATTAGTTTTTCTACCTATGGGAAAATTGTGATAGAATGAAATAAAATAATTGACACATTTATTAACATCTCTCCTATTTGTGGTATTTTGGAGCAAGAGAATGTAATCATTGACTATCATGACAATCATGTTTATTCTTCTCCCAATATCTCTCTTACTTACATGAGAGTATCTTGGTGAAAGAGGATCCAATCATTGAGAATCATGAGAATCATTTTTGTTTCCCTCCCCATAGCTCTCCTACTTGGGAAGATATTGTGGCACAAGAGGATGAAATCATTGATACATTTTCAAATGATAGTAAGATGAATGGCATAGATGAATATTCTACATTAGATTCCCCATCAATAGAAGATTGTCCACAAGTAATTAACTTAGTTGAAGTTATGAACATTATACCTAATTTAATTATTGGACCATCTAAAACACCTCTCATTATAGTGCCTCCAAAACCTCATGGCCATATCCTAAACTTTGCAAAACAACTCACTAGTAACCACGTGCAACAAGATGTGTTGAAGCAACCGAGTTTGTTAGAGTAATCATGCATTAGCTAATAATTAATTGATGTTTAATTAATCATTATTCTAATTTATTCTCATGCACTTAAACTAAACTTAGGAGTTATTTCATATGTTAGCTAGAGAGCTATTATTAGATTATTTTATCTCATTACATGAGACATTGACATTTTTCATGATCTAATACATTTATCATTTAGGGTTGCTCTTATATAGCACTGAAACCTCATTGTATTAACATGCCTTTTGATGCCTTTGATAGATCTTTGAACCTTTGAGGACTCTTGTTTTCCTTGAAGATTATTGAGGTTCATTTTGTATCTTTTTCTTGTTGAGGAATATTTCATATTATTGTTTGCAACTCTCTTGTGTGGAAGATGTATTTGTTCATTGTTTGACCTTGGGGGCTAATTTTTTTTCTTTTTTTTTTGCAAAATAGGTAGAATTGGGGAAATGGCCATAAATTTTTACTTATGTATCAAAATTGACCAAACGAGATATTGTTGGAAAGCTGGTTTCAAGCACTATCTAATGGTGTTGATGGTTTTTGTAGATTTTTCTGTTGGTGCATTATATAGCTTATTGAAGTCATAGGTGTTATTTTTACTTTCAATCTCATAACTTTTGACCCGTTTCTCTACTTTTTTGCAATTTAGTGGCATTCAAATGATCTTTTAGAGCTATTCACAACCATCCATGCATTTTCCAAATTTTTGTGTAGGTACATTGTATTCAATTTTTTGTGTTTTCACATTCTAGTGAATTACTTGGATGTATTAGCTCTTGGAAATTTTTTCTTGTGTGGGACGACTCATTTTTGTCTCTTCTATATGTATTTCTTGTATTCTATCCTATTTGGGAATTGTAGACATATTTTTCATGCATATTATCTTTTGCAGATGAATTGAGATAAAGTGTCATTATGGTGTATACTTTTTGGGGATTTTGCACATCTTATTGTGACTTTTGTAGTTACACTATGATATAAAGTGTCATGGGGGGGTTGATGTTTTCCTTTTTCTTCCCACACACCTTTGTTAATTGAGTGCCCCTTCCATAACAAGTTTGAATCTTGGTGTTTCTTGTCTCATGCATGTGTGCTTTAGTGTACATACCCTTTATTTATAGGTCATTTCTCCTACATGTAGTTCTTGGTTTCACATAGTTTTAGTGTACCTATCTTGGCTACCCCTTTCCATATTATGGCGGGTTTCTATTGTTGGTTCTAATGTTTCCTAGGTTTCTTTTTTTAAATGGTCTAGGTATCTTTCTTGTTCCTATGTACTAGGAAGATGCAATGGCTAGTTACCCATGCATTTCGGTGAGATGGAGCATTTACCATATGGAAATTCTTTGATTCCTATTTCTGGAAGCATCCTTCCAATTTAATTTGATCAATGACTATTGGTACTTGTATTTTCAACTTGCATCTAACATGTTGAGTAGTGTTATTGGGTCACTCATATAGATTCATTTGTCATTTGTATCTTTGAGTTCCAAATGTTTGCCTTTATTTTCCATCTAACTTGAGTAGTGTTGTTGGGGACACTCATGTAAATTATTGTTTCTCTCTTGATAGTGCTCTTCAAACTATTGGTACCTATATTTTCAACTTGCATCTTGCATGTTGAGTAGTGTCATTGGGGTCACTCATGCAGATTCATTTACCATTTGTATCTTCAACTTTTAGATGTTTACCTTTATTTTACATTTGATTTGAGTAGTGTCATTGGGGGAGCTCATGTATATTATTGTCTTCTTGATCTTGACATTTGTATCTTTGACATTTAGATGTTTTCCTTTGTTTTCCATTTGATTCAAGTAATACCATTGGGGGAACTCATGTAGAGTATTTTTATCTTGATCATGATGATCATTTTTGTAGTACCCCTCCATTCTCACCTGAGATGTGCAGGTAGTCTGGCTAAGGATTTGGAAGAGGAAGATAGGCCAAGGGCTTCTAATGGTATTTTATATGTTAAGATTGAATTAATTAAATAAGGGTAATATTGTTTATTAAAATATTAGATTAAATTGTATTTAAATTTTTAAATGTTTTGTTTATATTTTTAAAAGTCACGAGTTTATTAAATGATAATTAAAATATTAAATAGTGTTTATTATTTTAATTAATTATTTTGAGGATAATTGATTAGAATAAATGATTTAAATTAATTAGATAATGTGCCTTGCAAGTAAAGCTTGCAAAAGCTGATTAAAACAAAAAGTATTGAAGGATATAAAAATAAATAAATAAAAGTTGAAAAAGATGTGAGAACGAATGAAAACTCGGTTTTAACTAAAAAGCTTGCTTTTAAAATATATATATATATATATATATATATATATATTCTTTTATTGATGATTTTAAGGAGTTTTTTTTTAAAAAAAAGGGGTAATACCTTTTATTTTATTTTATTTTTATTTGGAAATTTTTGGGGGGAGCTTCTTTTATGATGGACACATTGAAGATTTTGAAATAGGAAAAGAGCTCTTGCGGAGGATTTAGATAGAGTAGAACCTATTATACGCTGAGTATAATAGAGATAATGGATGAGATATATTGCATTAGGAGCATGGGAAAAAAATGCAGTCCTTAACAGAAGTTAGGAACTCGAGCTACCCAACAAAAAGGAGCTCTCCATAAGATCATTGACCAAAAAAAAATGAAAAGGTGGAGATACGAAGATTTCAATCTCTACAAATTCTTCCATTGATTTTGAGGTACTCTCTATGATGCCAAGTAAGTATCAATTACCACAGTTTAGGTAACGATAATATTGCAATAGAGAGAAGCATGATTTTTAATCTTTAATATTTCAGTGATGAATATGCTATTCTTTATAAAGGATTCCTATTACCTGAAAGAGTATATAAATAGTTTTTATAAATATTTTGATCATTATTCAAATAGCTTGTAAATTAAAATCTGAGTTTTTCATAAGTTCTATCCTTTCAAAATTCTTTCCAATCACTTTCTATTCGTTTATTGTATGCTCATATGTCAATTTAGATTTGACATCATTTATTACACCAACTTTCTTTATCCTCCTCTTCTTTCTCCCTATTGTTATGCTTGATAGACATCCCTTCATTATTTTGGATATCTGATACAGTGATCATTAGTATATTGTGAGTCTAATTCTTTTAGATTGTTTCATTTAGCATCACCAATATTCCCCACTGGACCATTATCCCTTGAATTGTTTCATTTAGCATCACCAATATTCCCCACTGGACCATTATCCCTGTTTAGAATGATGGAAATGTTTCAAATCTTTTTGATCGATTCCTCTCGTAGTTTTTAAACCTGAGGGAGAAGTCTTAAGATTTATCAGTCTTAATCGAACTTACCTCATTCCAATGAATGGCAACACACAAAATCTGTAGCCACAGGCCTTCCGTGACTACTGCCAGGCAATAGCGACCAACAATGTCATATCACCTCCTCTAAGAAAAGATCGTGCTAGAAGATAACATGAATAAGATTTCCTGAAGGGGTGGTCATTCGAAATGACAGCTATCTCAGCCCACGGTTCCCTCAAGACAACCTCATGCCACCTCTTACATCTTTTGTTTTTTTTTAGAGAATGGAAGTCATCCAAATATCGACAAGAAGAACCATGATATCCCCATGTTATCTATGTTTGTTTATACCCAACTGTTATTGGCTTCATAACAGCTGTAGACCTTCTCCATGTTCTGTAATCTGCTTCAGCTCACTAATTTGGAATGCCCTAATTTTATTGGACTGTGCATATTAGAAATGCTTCTTTCCGTGGGATTGCATTTACTCATATATTGCTTATAATCATCTAGGTTGGGAACTAGGGTTAGTGTTTGATACTTGGCCTCTATTCTATTCAATATTTATGTGTATTATTTGACATTCGGTTTAAAATTTAGGTATGTTTATATATATATGTGTGTGTAGAGATATATTTAGGTTTAATTATAGTTTTGTATGTTTATAAGTTGGAATCTGCAATCCTTTTAGAATGGAAGTTGTTAGGTAGAAGTTGTACAGACATTCGATTATTATATAAACTTATAGACATCTATTTTCATTATCTAATAAGCATATACAATTGATAGGGAATGATTAAGTAAACATTAATTAAAAAAAAACTAGGTGGAACCATCTTGGCAATGTAAGCGTGTCCACCATTATTCTAGAATTGGCTACATTGTAAATTTAGTATGTATTCCTTGATTCCATTATTGGTCTGAGTCGTTTGTGCATAGTAATAGGGATGGTTAGTGATTTGAGAATTGTTTAGGAAATTTTGTACAACTGTTATGTCATTCTTTGTTGATTTTATAATTGTTAGGTTATTGTGTTCTTGTTTAGTCATGGAATTGATGAAATAAGGAATTAAGATTACTTTTGTAAATCAAAAATAAATGTGGACTATTTTAGTATAAATGTCATTATGGTAGTCCTTGCAATTGTGGTGTTATGTGACTTTAGGTGACATATGAGGAGTTTATGTGTGATTTAAATGATCTCTTAATATGTGGAAGTCAAATGGTGAACCAAGAAATAAATAAATAGAATATAATTGGTTTTTTTACAAATCTTCATGACTAATGCTTGGATTGTATTCATACTTACCCAGACAATTGAATGATTGATTTTGATCCACTTACATTTAGATAAATGAGAAGGCCAATACAAGTAAATGAATTTAGACAATTTCTTGAATGATTATTTTTCCTTGCATTCTTTTACCATTGATTCATAAGTCCTTTATAGGGATAGTTACTTTTAAAACTCTTGTGAGTATGATTGACTTGACTGTTCGAGTGGTTTGGTCTTCCAATTGTGAATGCGAGTCGTTAATGGCTACTGTTGTTATGCCTTGTGACCTTTCTTTTGCAAGTATGAATAAATATTTGAGTAGGTTATTTTTATTTTGTTTTTGCAAGAATATGCTTATCTAGTTCATCAGTCTTCAGCTTCACCTAAGTGGGTGGCAGCCGCCTAAGAAACTGTCTGGGGTGATGGACCCTAGAAAGGGTTGCATACCCACTCCTCTAGTATGTAATTTTGTATGGGTCACATAATGCTTATGCATAGAGGATTGAGGTTAGTGTGTATTTGTGGTGTTGTGTTACTTTTGTGTTGGGGTAGATTCCTCCTTGAGAGTCTTATGAGTGAACCCTTGGTTGGTCAGTCAATGAGTTGGAGCAGCTCAAGTTGTCGAACTATGGTGCCTCTACGAATTATATACGTAGGCAAGGCCATCAAGTGATGAGCTCCCGAGGCATTAGGTCGGGCCCCTAGGACTGTTCTTCTGAGTCTTGTTTGAGACTTGTCATCTTTTTTTCTAATAACGTAAAAACTACCATTGGTTTATATAGCTTCTCTTAGTGATCATGTGCTAACTATCTTTGACCTGATGTGTGTGCCAAGTCATGTAGACCTTGCAGGTATAGGCATTGGGAACAAGGACTTGTCAATAAGATAGAATGTAAGAGGTATGTTAAGCTGACCTAAGTAAGTAGACTCTATTGCCAAAGTTAGTAAATCACTTCTGTCTTTTCTTGTAACTTGTGTGATCATTGAATATAGCTATAAGTAGTGAATTGTGCTGTTATTATCTTTATTTTCGTTGTTAGTTGTTTGTGAAGTAACCTCGCGTGCCCCAGAGAACTAAGTGTAATAGTGTAATGTAATGTGTTATGTGATTATGGTTAATGTTCTTGCATGTTCAACTGTGTTATTTAAAAAAAAAATTGTTGCAAATGTTTGTTCTCTAGGGTTTGCACGGCGGGCATTACAATTTTTTTTAGAGGAGTTTCTTCATTTCAACATTATATCAGTCATAATTCGACAATAGTCTACAACTTCTTTATGCTTCAACGATGTTTTACATGTTCCTCTTATTTTTTGGGACATTGTTTTGGTTGGAGGCTTCTTAGTCCTTCACATTGTTTTAGAGGCTTCTTCAATCCTTCATTCACCTTTCTCTCTTTTAAAGAGGAGTTTTTCCCATGAGGTTTTCTCCTTTTCTCTAGTTGTGAGAGATTAGATTGTTTGTACATGGGTACCTCACCAGGCCTTGTTTGTTGAGACCCATCATGCATTCTCTTTTTAGGTCTTTTAGCTACTCCCTAAGCTCATATTAAGGGGGGTTTTAAATTAATCATGCATTAACTAATAATTAATTAATATTTAATTAATTATTAATCTAGTTTATTCTCATCCACATAAGCTAAACTTAGGAGTGATTTTCTATGTTAATTAAATAGCTATTATTAGATATTTTTGTCTCATTGCATGAGACGTTGACACTTGTCATGATCTAATCCCTTTATCATTTAGGGTTTCTCTTATATAGAACTCAACCCTCATTGTATTATCATTCCTTTTGATGCCTTTGATAGAACTCTCATAATTTTAAGACTCATTTTCCTTGAAGATTCTTGAGGTTCATTTTGTAAATTTTTCTAGTTGAGGAATATTGTATATTATTGTTTGCAACTCTCTTGCATGGAAGGTGTCTTTTTTCATTGTTTTATCTTGTGGCTCACATTTTTCACAATTCTAGAAAAGTTATCACATAGTTTCTCACACATATAACACTATAAGTAATAAGAAACCAAAATATACAACATCCATTCCATTACCCCAACCATATATTCCACCCCTACCTATCATTCCTTAATGTACGTGGTAAAGAATATGATATTTTTTAGAAAATTTGTAATACTCCAACTAATATCTCCCTTTGTGACTTGATTAAAACATCACCTACATATCACATGATGCTCCAGGAGGCTTTGCTAAATATTAATGTCTCACTTCTATCAAACCAAATGACATAGTAGCCTTGTTTGATTTTATACAAGAAACATAGTTGGATATTACATTCCCTCAACATGAATTAACCTTGCTTGAGATCCAAAACAAACATGAAGCTATAATGATAATGGTTAGAATTAATAAAACAAGGTTTAGATGTACTCTTATTGATAATGGATTGGATCTTAATGTTTGTCACACTGACCTTCTAAATAAACTTTTTATGGATAAGAATCACATAGAACCTATTAATCTTGCTATCTGTGGTTTTGAAAATATTAGTAGGTAACCATTGGGGACAATAACACTACCCATTAAGGTAGGGATCATGAATTTTCCTACCCTAATTCATGTCATGTCAAATACTCTCTCATATAATATTCTTATTGGTAGACCATTGATTCCTACCATGAAGGGAGTCCCATCTACTCTCCATTGTGAGATGAAATATGAATACAATAAAAAGATATGTATGGTAAAAGAAGATGAACAAAATTGTAATTCACAAATTAGAGTTGAACATAACACTTCTAACTCTCTTAATACTTTGATTCCAACTTTAAAGGTGAAAACCATACACGTTGAAGACAATGATGATTGAATTTCACATATAAAAAAAAATTTAGATGATGATTGGGGGTCATTAGATTTTATACCTCATTCTAATGGGGGGTCTAAAATCTCACCACAAAATTCTATGGAGTTGAATAAAAATGGTGTCATTCATCTTCAAATGCATTCCTTGGTGATGATTGGGGTTCATTAGATTTTACATCTTCCTTTGTGGGAGAGTAAAAAATCTCACAATCAAATCCTAAGGACTCTTGTGTTCCATTTTCTCAATCGTATTCTACATCAGAAAATTCACAAAATTCATCCCATGATGGTGATGGGGGCTCTTTAACTTATGTATCTCATGTTTTTATGATGCCTAACTTTCAAAAAATTAAAAAGGATTGGAATTTTTGTGAAATAATCAATTATTCTCATGAAAATTTAGATAAGACATCTCCATATAAGTTGGAAAAGTGTTATGGGTTTTGATTTAAAATTATTTTTAAAAATGGATATAATGAAAACATAAAACAATGAATTAGGAATGATGTGAGGTCTATGTCATATCTATCAAAAAGGGGTTTAGGTTTCTAAACTTCTTCCATGAATTCATCTCATCTACCATTGTACACTATATTTAAAACATCATGTAGTAAGCAAGCAATATTTTCTTCACAAGAGAAAACTTGTCTCCTACACCTTTATCAAAGCAATATAATATTCTAAGGCTTCTCAAAGCCTACTTGATTACTCTTCCTCCTTCAAATTATAAGAAATTATATAGAAATAACTTATTTTATGCATATCATCGCATGCATGGTCATTTTGTAATAACCCATTCCATTTCTCCCAAAAAAATCACATTTTTTTTGTTTATTATTGTTTTCTTTAAGTTGTTAAGAGTTTGAACACTTTTATACTTAGGAATTAATCTATCTATCAAAACATATATAAATCCATTGATCAAATAAGATAGGAATCCATCCATAAAAACAAGATAGGCATCTATCCATCAAAATAAGATAGGCATCCATCCATCCATCCATCCATCAAAGCAAGATGAGTAAGATGCTCTGGCTAGAGACTTTAGATTCATATGAATCACTTTCCAAAGACAAAATTTCCTAATGGAATTACACCAAGGTCCTTCTTTAGGAGTATAAAATAATAAAATAAGGACTTGAATCCCACCTTGAAATTTTTCCCTAAACCTCTTGGGGAATCAAGAATTCCATTTGAGTATACAAGGAATATATTTTATCTTGATATTAGATTAAATTATTCTTCCCTTCCCTTGAATCAACAATTTCTTTGATTGATTAAATGTTGTATAGTTGGCATAATATTTCTTAGAAATTCCATAAGCCACATCCCCAAACACTTGAGTACTAGGAACATCCTATTGAACACACTTGAAGACTAAGAGGGGGGGTGAATAAGTCTTAACAAAAAATTAACCCCTTTGAAAATGATAGGGAGGCTGCAGGAAGCAATCATAGATTCCTGGAAGCTACAGGAATTAGTTACACTGTTTTCAGATGCTGCAGGAAGCAATCTCAGATTCCTATGCTAGGCCTTGACATAGAACTCCTTGGTGAAATTTCTGTTCCACCCTAACCTATAGGAACTCTATCTTTTCTAAGTTCCCCTGGTTCTCCTACCAACCTCACTATCTTGTCAAGTTTGCAACTACCAAGCCAAATCTTGGTGCTATGACTCCTTTCTTTCTTAGCCTTTTATCCATCCAAAAGACTAATCCTCCCTCAATACATGAATGAATCTTGCAGGGGTGAGGGAATGTTTTCCAAAGCTCCAAAACAACCTCCTAGGGTTTTTGGAACTTCACTTAGACTCCATCTTACCAACACTTGCATGAAGCCTATTCCATAGGTTTTGCTCTTGAGCCACTATTTGGTCTTTGAATAGGGGTAAATTGCTTTTCCCTCCTCAACCTACCAAAGAAATGTGGTTCTTGGCTTAGGAAATTTTCTTCCCCTATCTACAACTTCAATATTTCTAGGGTCTTGGCTCTTTCCAAGCCGTACTTTTCCCTCATGCAAACACTGCCCAGAAAACTAGGGTTTCTAACTGTCCAGAACCAGTTTTAGGACTGGTGAAAATTTTTCCTCCTAAAAGGATTGTTGGGATCTCCTCCTTGGTACCATATGTGGCCAAGAACTTCCCCTAAATTCTCCAAAAAGAATTTTAAAAAAATATTTTCTCCCCTGCAAGTTATCAACGCTGTTCTGCAGCATTTCCTAGCCGGGCTCTTCATTGGCTCGCCTAGGGCAAGGCTTTTCTCATAACTCCTGCAACCAGAGAAAACCTAACAACTACCACTAAAATATGTGAAGAGATGGAGCCTGAACATGTTCCCAACAATTCCATACTTCCAGGTACGGAGGAAATGCAGCCTAGAACTCCATTTTTACACAGTTCCAGTCAAAGCAACAAATAAGGAAATAAAACACAGAATTTACAAGAATGGATGAAACAATGGAACAGCTATAAAATGTGAAAAAATAAAATTCTAGAGGCTTCTCTACATGCTAAAAAAACCTACAAAATGCCTCTTTTAATTCATTTAACTGCTTTCTTGCAAACAAGAACTGAAAAACAGAAAAATAAGACAAGAATGTTGTTTTCTTCAGTTTCTGGAAAAATAGTCCATAAAAAGAACTTATAACCCTCAAAAAAGGTCTTGGAATGCCTTAAATATGCCTTCCCAACAATTTAGGTTCTTGGGTCGAGGCTTAAATGACCTAAAAATGCCTTTTTGTAAAATCCGCTGTGTTTTCAGACATTTAACAATTTTTCACTATTTAGCAAAGTGAGCCTCTAAACTCATTGGAATATTGACACCCTCTTTCCAAAAGAAAAAAAACAACCCTAAGCACTTAAAATAATGGTCAAAATGACCTTATGATAGCACAACAAAATTAAAAACTCAAAAAAAAAATAGTCCTTTGCCTGGTGCTCCTGCACCATTCTCCCCCTCTCAGCACAAACAACTAAGGAATTGTGGGAGAGATCAGAGACATATCAATGCCTTGCTTCTTAAAATCTGCTTCTTCTACCCAGGTAGCTTCAGATTCATGCTTATCCTTCCATTTGACAAGATGCTCCATGTACACCTTGTGCCTTGTAGTCTTTTTCACTCTTGACTCCAAGATCTTTTCTGCTTGCAGCTTGTTTGGAGTTGGTATGGACATGTTGCTGATGTATTTGAAGACCTCCTAACTGTCCTGATCCAGATCGTTGACTGTTACTTTATATTTGATCAAATCAGCAACATTGAAAACTAGAGAGATGCCCAAATCTGATGGTAACTCCACCTTGTATGCATTCTTGCCATATTTGGCCAATACCTTGCATGGAACCACTCTTTTCATCTGTAACTTGGTTGCCATTCCATTTTGCAATCTAGATTTGTTGAGGTGGACCATAACATAGTCTCCAACTTCAAATTTTACATCCTTCCTTGACAAATCAACATTCTCCTTCAACTTTTGAGTTGCTGCAGTAACTGTCTTCTTGACCTGCTCATGAATCTCCTTCATGGTCTGAGTGAAGTCTTCAGCATGTCCAATCCTATTCTCCATTGATCCAGGGTCTCTGATTTCACAAATACCTCTTGGGTGCATCCCATACACAACCTCAAAAGGACTTTTTCCTGTAGTTCTATTTACACTGTCATTATAAGCATATTTAGCTTGAGAAATTACCATATTCCTTGGTTGGACACCTTAACAGATTACCTAGCACTCTGTTAACCACCTCTATTTGACCATCGGTCTGAGGATGGTAAGCTGATCCAAATGATAGATTTTTACCCAATCTACTCCATAGAGTTTTCCAAAAATGACTCATGAACTTCACATCCCTGTCTGATACAATGCTCAATGGAAATCCATGGATTCTTACAACTTCCTTGAAGAAAAGATGGGCTATGTAACTTGCATCATGTGTAGTCTTGCATGGAATAAAATGACTCATCTTACTAAATCTGTCTACCACAACATAAATACTATCAAAACCAATCTTGGTCTTAGGAAGACCTACCACAAAATCCATGCTCACACACTCCCATGGTCTGTTAGGAATGGGTAAAGGCTGATACAAACCAGCATTGTTAGCTCCCCCTTTAGCTTTCACGCATACAACACACTATTCCACATATTTTCTGACATCTCTTGCTAACTTAGGCCAGTAATAGAATCTTTGAACTAGTTCTAAATTTTTATTAATACCAAAATGCCCACTAAGACTGCTATTATGTTTCTCTTGGATCAGATTTTCCCTCATTGATCCTCTTGGAACACATAACTGGTTACCCTTAAATAATAGTCCATTTTGTAGTGTATACTCAACATATTGACTATGAAAATGATTTTCAAAATCTGAACATACCTTGTAGGCTTCTGAAAAGTCTTCATCCTCACCATAGAGGTCTTTAAAACACTCTATTCCAATGCTCTTTAGCTGTATTTCCTGCACTGTCAGCAACCTTCTGCTTAATGCATCTGCAACCTTATTCATTTGTCCCTTTTTGTGCTTGATAGTGAATGTGAAAGCTTGGATGTACTCCATCCATTTTAAATGTCTATTACTCAGCTTCTCTTGGGTGTTGATGTAACTAAGTGCCTGGTTATCAATAAAAACCACAAACTCTTTGAGTAACAAATAATGCCTCCACTTCCTAAGGGATTGCACTAAAGCATATAATTCTAGATCATAGGTAGAGTACTTTTGCTTTGCTTCATTGAGCTTTTCACTAAAGAAGGCTACAGGCCTACCTTCTTGACTAAGTACTCCTCCTACAACTACTCCACTTGCATCACACTCAACTGTAAACAATTTATCAAAACTAGGCAACAACAGAATAGGTTGGGTTGCCACCTCTTGTTTCAGTTTTTCAAAACCTTTATCAGCCTCTTGAGTCCATTTAAACTTTGTTTTCAGACCACCTTTAATAGTATCTAGGACTGGTGCACATATACCACTGAAATTCCTTATGAATTTTCTATAGAATTGAGCCAAACCATGAAAACTCCTTACCTCTATTGTTGTGGTTGGTGTGGGCTAGTTTAGGATGGCTTCCACCTTGCTTGGATCCATCTTCAACGTTCCTTGGGATACTACAAAACCCAAGTACACAAGCTCTTGTGTGAAGAACTCACACTTCTTAAGATTGATTGCCAACTGTTCTTCTTGCAACCTTTTAAGAACCATCTCCACATGCTTCAAATGTTCTTCTGCTGTCTTACTGAAAATTAGTATGTCATCAAGATAGACTACTACAAAGATTCCTATAAAATACTTAAGCACTTCATTCATTAGTCTCATGAACGTGCTAGGGGAATTTGAGAGTCCAAATGGCATCACTTTCCACTCATACAAGCCATCATTTGTCTTAAAAGCTGTCTTCCATTCATCACCCTCCTTAATTCTGATTTGATGATACCCGCTCTTAAGATCCAACTTGGTGAAGAATTTTGCACCTCCAAGATAATCCATCAAGTCTTCAATTCTAGGAATAGGAAACCTATACCTAATTGTGATTCTATTAATTGCTCTAGAATTAGTGCATAATCTCCACTTACCACCTTTTTTTGTTGCCAAAACCACCGGGACTGCACAAGGGTTGATGCTCTTTTGGATCAATCCTTGATTCAACAATTCTTCCACTTGCCTAGCCACTTCTTGGTTCTACTTCGATGTAAGCTTGTATGCTGCTTTGTTAGGCAATGAGGCTCCAGGTATAAAGTCAATTTGATGAATTATTGCTCTCTTGGGTGGTAAAGTTGCTGGTGTTCCATCACTGACTATGCTCTTGTATTTGTCAAGCAAGTTTTGGACTGCTGCTGGTAACATTGTCCTTTCAGCCTTTTCTTCCTCTTTGGACTGCATCATGACCACACATCCTTCATTCCCTTGGTGTAAGTCCTTAAGGAACTCCTTGCCACTACTCAACATAATGTTGGTACCTTTGACTGTCCTTCATCTTCCTCAATCAATGACTGTAGTTTGAAGGTTCTTCCATCCTTCTTAAATGAAATGGTGTTCTCTTTTCCACCATAAACATCACTTCTATCATATTGCCAAGGTCTGCCCAGTAGTAGATGACATGCATCCATGGGTAATACATCACAAACCAGCTTGTCTTTATAGCCTCCAATTGAAAATTCTACTGTGACCTGCTCATTCACCAAAACACTCTGCCCTTTATTCAGCCATGTGACCTTATAGGGGTTATTATGGGGTACTTTCTCCAATTTTAGCTTTGTTACTACCTCCTCAAAGATGATATTATCTATAGAATGAGAATCTACAATGACCTTGCATACCTTTCCCAATATCTTGCACCTTGCTCTAAACAAAGCTCTCCTTTGCTTGGGTTCTTCCTTGACCGGTTGTCTGATCAGCACTCTATTAAACATCAGATTTTCACCTACTTCTAATTCTATTTGACTGATCTCAGGTGATTTGACACTCATGGTGTCCTCTTGTGCATAAGCTACTCTTTTCTCATTGCTTGACGAAGCTTTCTCCGGGCATCTATAAGCTAGATGACCTAGCTGATTGCAGTGATAACATTTCATGGTGGCAAAGTAAGAGTTACTTCTGCCTGCTCCTCTTCCTTTATTTGAACCTCCTTGAGGTCCTCTTCCTCTATTAAATCCTCCTCTTGAAGATGTTTCACCTCCATGCTCAGTAAGCTTAGATTCTCCTTGGGTTCTTTGATCATTACCTCTTCCTTGGTAACCACCATGCTGTCCTCTTTGATCTTTGCCTTTGCCTCTACCTTTAGAAGACTAATCATGCTTCCTCTTGTTCCTTTCTTCAATCTTGATAGCCAACTGATAACATTGGTGTACTATTTTAGGGCTGAGTAAAGCCATCTCTTCTTGTATGTTCCACTTCAAACCATTGAGGTACCTAGCCACTTTTAGACTTTCATCTTCTGCCACATTTGATCTCAAGCAAAGCTTCTGGAACTCTTTAGTATAGGTGTTGACATCTTGACCTTTTTGTCTTAAACTCCGCCTCTTCTTGTGAAGTTGGATCTCATAATCATCTGGCATAAATGCTTCCTTTAACTTAGCAACCATTCCTTTCCAAGTTGAAATGGGCTGCTTACCTTCTTTTTCCCTTTCAGTCTGAACAAACTTCCACCACGTCAAGGCTGATCCTCTCAATCTTGACTTAGCAACCTTCACCTTCTAAGCTTCAGTTACTCCATCACACTCAAAGTGATTCTCCATGCCTTCTATCCAATCCATGACCAAATCAGGATCCATCTTTCCACTGAACAGTGGTATGCCCTCAAGTCCTTTTCCACTCAAGGCTTTCAATGCCTTCAAGAAAGGATCCTCCTCCAAAACGGGGTCAGGTTCAGGGACTTTGTCCTCCTCTGCAACCTCTTCTTCTTTTGGAACTTTTCCTTCCAATTTCACCTTGTTCAGTGCTTCTTCAAGCTGTTCTATTCTTTCCTTTAGGGATTTGTTATCCTCTTCTTGCTCTTCAACCATCTTGGCTAACTGTGCATTCATCACCATCTTGGGCAGTTCACTTGACTCAACTTCCTCTGACATATAAGCTGCTTTCCCAAATCTTTTTCTTGCTCTGATACCAATCTGATAGGGAGGCTGCAAGAAGCAATCACAAATTCCTGGAAGCTGCAGGAATTAGTTACACTATTTTCAGATGCTGCAGGAAGCAATCTCAGATTCCTGTGCTAGGCCTTGACATAGACCTCCTTGGTGAAATTTTTGTTCCACCCTAACCTATAAGAACTCTATCTTTTCTAAGTTCCCTTGGTTCTCATACCAACCTCACTATCTTGTCAAGTTTGCAACTACCAAGCCAAATCTTGGTGCTATGACTCATTTCTTTCTTAGCCTTTTATCCATCCAAAAGAATAATCCTCCCTCAATACATGAATGAATCTTGCAGGGGTGAGGGAATGTTTTCCAAAGCTCCAAAACAACCTCCTAGGGTTTTTGGAACTTCACTTAGACTCCATCTTACCAACACTTGCATAAAGCCTATTCCATAGGTTTTGCTCTTGAGCCACTATTTGGTCTCTGAACAGGGGTAAATTGCTTTTCCCTCCTAAACCCACCAACGAAACATGGTTCTCGGCTTAGGAAATTTTCTTCCCCTATCTACAGCTTCAATATTTCTAGGGTCTTGGCTCTTTCCAAGCCGTACTTTTCCCTCATGCAAACACTGCCCAGAAAACTAGGGTTTCTAACTGTCCAGAACCAGTTTTAGGATTGGTGAAAAGTTCTCCTCCTAAATGGATTGCTGGGATCTCCTCCTTGGTACCATACGTGGCCAAGACCTTCACCTAAATTCTCCAAAAATAATTTAAAATAAATATTTTCTCCCTTGTAAGTTATCAACGTTGTTCTGCAGCCTTTCCTAGCCGAGCTCTTCACTGGCTCGCCTAGGGCAAGGCTTTTCTCATAACTCCTGCAACTAAAGAAAACCTAACACCTACCACTAAAATATGTATAGATATGGAGCCTGACCATGTTCCCAACAATTCTATACTTCCAGGTACGGAGGGAATGCAGCCTAGAACTCCATTTTTACACAGTTCCAGTCAAAACAACAAATAAGGAAATAAAACACATAATTTACAAGAATGGATGAAACAATGGAACAGCTATCAAATGTACCAAAATAAACTTCTAGAGGCTTCTCTACATGCTAAAAAAACCTACAAAATAACTCTTTTAATTCATTTAACTGCTTTCTTGCAAACAAGAACTGAAAAATAGAAAAATAAGACAAGAATGTTGTTTTCTTCAGTTTCTGGAAAAATAGTCCATACAAAGAACTTCTAACCCTCCAAAAAGGTCGTGGAATGACTTAAATATGCCTTCCCAACAATTTAGGTTCTTGGGTCGAGGCTTAAAAATGACCTAAAAATGCTTTTTGTAAAACCCGCTGTGTTTTCAGACATTTAACAATTTTTCACTATTTAGCAAAGTGAGCCTCTAAACTCATTGGAATCTTGACACCCTCTTTCCAAAAGACAAAAAAAACCCTAATAACTTAAAATAATGGTCAACATGGCCTTATGATAGCACAAAAAAATTAAAAACTCAAAAACAAAATAGTCCTTTGCCTGGTGCTCCTGCACCAGAAAACTTGAAACTTTTAGCACAATCCAACCTTCTTTATTAGATCAAAACCTTGAAACATAATAGTAACAAATAATGATATAGAAGTTTAAATCCTTAGCAACTTCAACAACATTAAGAAATGCAAGACATAGAAATTCTACTTCTACCTAGAATATCAATAGTGAAAAATAAATAAAGGACACACATATGCATAAAGGTAACACTAAATTTACTTGGAAAACCCAATGAGGGAAAACCACAATGAGAGTTAACTCACAATATAAAGGCTCATTACCAAAAATACTTGCAAGAAGGGTTATTACCTTAGAGAAAGATACAAAAGGACTGGTAGGATTGAAGCCAACACAAATTTAGGAGCAAGATACATAGGACCTAATGAGATTCACTATCTTAGAATAGGATACACTAATTTAGATAAATATTACTCTATTGACTGAGGCATTATAAAATAATTGATATTTCCTTTCAAACACTTTAGCACTATAACTATTGGATATTCAATACAATTCACACATACAATTCTTCACACTTTTACACTACTCCATATTGTTGCATCTAAAATGATCTTACATTTATATCCATCACAAATTTTCAAAAATTCTATTAGGTCAGCCAAGAAGAGGATAAAAAATGAATTCAACTAGTTAGTCGCCAAAACATAATGTGGTCCCATCCAAAATATAGAGAGGACAAAAAAAACTCTTAGAAATTCTTCCAATGTGATCCAAAACAATATAAACATAGGTGCACATCAACCTAAGTCAACATCAAGGAAGAATGTGGATGAAATGTTGAAACACATAACCGGTGGGTCCATAAACATATATACTTCTTGTTGAATTAACTTGATGTGGTCCCAAGCAAGATGGGTCAAGAATAAAATTTTCGTAACACATCTTCCATTGCTAGCGCAATCCCCCAATCACATGACACAATTAAAGGAACAAACCCTATCATCCAAATATCCACAAATATCACAAAAAGCCAGCTCAAGACACAATGTGACACCAAAGCAACCAATTATCAATGCGCATATCACATGGGGATATTCCTTGAACATCCAACAAAACTTTCATAAACTTCTTCGATAATTAATGCTATGAGATTTCCACAATCCATAGTGCTGAATTTTTAATTTTCTGGATTTTGAGATTGTGTTGGAGTTTTTTCATCAACGTTTTGGATCACACTCAGTGATCCATCATCAGGATGCTAGAGAGCATAGGATATATGAAATGGTTAGATGCAGACTTAATTTCTCTTAAAAGGAAGAGAGGTGAGAGGTTGAGGAGAGAGATGGTTCCAAATCCCAAGATGAGAGAGATAAGGTAAGAATGGTGAGAAATTTGAAAAAATGGATAGGAATAGAATAAGAGATAAATGTAAGAGTGAGAAATTTAACAAGAACCAACAACAAAAATGAAAATCACAAGACAATTGAAAGAGGACTACAACCTCAAGAAAATTCAGCAAGAGACAAGAGAGAGAGATTGAATAATAGATAAACAAAAAAAATTATAAATTGAAATGCCATGTTAAATAATAAGGTTGAAATTTTTACAAATAAAATATAGATTACTAAAAAAATTGAAGCTATAAATTTTTTTGTTGTTCCCAATTAATAATTACAAGAGATTGACAACAAAATATGTGGAACCAAAAGGATCAACGAATTAAAAAACCAAAAAGAATAAACGAAAAGATAGGTAAAGATAAATTATAATAATGAACATTAATTTTATATTTTCCTATTGTTAATTAATTCAATTTAAACATTAACGACAAATAAGAAAGAATATTAAGTTTGAAATATATTAAAATCGAAAAGAGAATTACGAGAGGAACAATAAATTGACATGACCCAAAAATATATATAAAAAGTGCAATTAAAAAATTATATTATTGCACATTAATGTTATAATTAAATTAGTGTTATATTTGTCTATAAAATATGATATTTTTATAAATTACAAATTTAAAATAATATAACTCAAAATAAGTTTGTCTATATCATATTTTAATCTAAACTCCTAAATTATCATTTTTTTATCTTTTGTGTTCATCTAATAAAATAAATATCAAATATAATTATAGAAATTAGAATTTTAAATCAATAAAAATAATTTTGAATAATTACAAATAGTATCAATTATATTATTAATTTTTACTACAATAGCCATTACGTTATAAAAATTTTAGAACAATGTCATGCCACCAAAAGTCATCATAGATAAAACAAGAATAAAAAACTATATTTTAGAAACATAAAATGTTTAATCATGAGATATAACGTTAACATATCAACTTGTGAACCACTTCAATATTTGAGATTAGAATCGAGACACTACATAGACATTGAGAGCACATTAAACAAGTTGTAGGAGTAGAGACATAAATGCAGAGCATTTCCTAGACCAATCTAGATAACCAACAGCACTTCCAACCTTCTACAATTCACAAAGATCTCCTTGGTAACACAGGTGACTTGAAAATATAGGAGTGAAACATTCATAGAACACTAAAATTGAATACCAAACTATAAGACCAAAGTATCAATAGTGGAGGAATGTGGACCATTCTTCCGAATAGACCAATGCAACCTCCTGAACAGAAAACACTTAAGCAACTTGTGAGGCTAGAACTTCCTTTCAACTACACGTACTTCATCAATAACATCAAGGGAGAGCATAAGACATGTTGTAGACATTCAACAACATCTCTCCACTACCATTCATGCTTCCAATCCTCATATTAATTCTTGTCATCCTTATCTGAATATATCATTAGGAAATCAACTTTGTTGACAACAATAATACATAATACAACTTTCTTTGACATGAAATTCAACAATTCTTCTTAGAATAACTTCAATAACTCTTCTTTGGATAAGGCATGAAATACAACCATGAACTTCAACAATTCTTCTTTGATAAGGCATGACATCCAACTACAAACTTAAACAATTCTTCTTTGGATAAGGAATGTCATCCAACCATGAACTTCAACAATTCCTCTTTGGATAAGGCATGAAATCCAACCATGAGCTTCATCACCAATGTTAGGTAGAAATAAATATAAAAATTATAAATAATACCAAGGACTAACTTACTTCTCAAGTTCTAACATCAATGAAAACCAATAATCAGTGTTTACATTAGTGTGAACAACTTCTAAAAATATCCTTAGTGTTGACATCAATGACAACAACTTCCAACAATCTCCTGCTTTAGCATTGATGAAAACACATGTTGCTCACTCTCCCCCTTTGAAATCAAGGACAAAGGGCCATATATGTTTGCATAAAGCAACACCATTTATTTTGACTTCAAGGAAAAAGTGCAAAAGGATCTTCTATTGAAGAAGCAACACATACTCTCCCTTTGACCAACAAATTTTTTACAACTATAGGAAACTCCCTCTTACTACCAACTCTCCATGAGTGGTAGCATACATCAATCCAAGAGTAAAAGATACAACATGAATTTCTCCCCCTGGATAGATGTACCATTTATGCATCTAGTTAGAACAAGAAGGGGCAATAACCCCTAAATTCTACCATAGATACTCAAAAGTATCCTTTGAAAGTTCCTTAGTGAAAATATTTGTAATCTAGTCCTTGGTAGGCACATACTCCTTTTTAACTTCATGTTCTGCAACCTTCACTCTCAGAAAGTGATACCAAATTGAGATGCGTTTATTTTTTGAGTGCATTACTGGATACTTGGAATTGTTAATTGCACTTGTATTGTCACATAGTATAGGAATAGGTTCATCACAAACCACCTTCACATCCCTTAAATTTTGCTTCATCCAAAGTACTTGATGTTGAGATGATGGAGTCACAGTGTCCCTAAAGCTATAGTCTTCAATGAAGGACCTTTTCTAGGAAAGATATTCAACCACACAGAAAGTTTTGTAACAATGGCATGCAAATGGAGATTCTATTATGATGATATGAGATGATACAAGAGTCAAAATTCCCTAAATATATAGGCATGAGAGAGAACCTAAAATGCATAATATGTTGCCAAGTATCAAAATCACACTACATGTGACAACATATGAACCCTACCTAGGAAATGATAAAAGGTTGAGATATGTTCTAGAAGGAATCTTATCTCTACAAACATGGAATGACCCCATTATTTATGATTTATATAATAATGCAACCTAGGACTTAATTAATTAAATGTAAGACCTAAGTTAACTTATGCTAGTGTAATAAATAATTAATTACACTAACACTTGAGAACAACAAGATGTTGCAGCAATATATTCTACTTCTACTTTGGAAAAATACACTGAATCCTACTTTTTTATAAAAAAATGAGATCAATATGTCTCACAAGAAGAATGCACTTCCACTTGTACTACTTTGGTTATCGAGAAAACTTTCCCAATCAATGTTAGTATAGGCACTCAGAGAGAAATTTTGATCCTTTTCATACCATAGGCCATAATCTAGAGTACCCTTCAAGTATCTGAAGATTCTTTTCACAACTTTCCCATGAGATTTCTTAGGATTGGCTTGAACTCTAACAACTAAACACACCACACACATGATATTCAGTCTAAAAGTAGTTGAATACAACAAACCTCCAATCATGGACCTGTAGAGAGTTTGATCAACTTTCAAAGATGTTTGAAGTAGTTTCCATTGCACCAAAAGATTAACCTATTAATACCTGATATAATTTCCAAATTTATACAAGGGAGGCAGTTAATCCATGTCATGAATGTTTCACAACACAAGGAGACCAAGGGAAAAACTCTTGCAATAATCCCCTCCAGCGCAAGCGAGGGGTTTGAACCCATGACCCGGGCTTTGATACCAATTGTTCAATGTAGTTGTCATTGCACCAAAAGATCAATTTGTTAATGCCTAATACAACCACTAGATTTATACAAGATCCATGGGAGGTGGTTAATCCATGTTATGAAACCGAGCGATGCACTACACAGAACAAGGAGACCAAGGGAAAAACTATTACAATAGGGGAGTCATCATATTTTCTTAAGTGATAGCCTATCATCATAGGAGTACCCACTAGTTTGGAATCTTCCATCCCAAACTTCCTTAGAATTTCCTTTACATATTTAGTTTGAGAAATAAAGATACCACCATCCTTCTAAATAATTTGAAGTCCAAGGAAGAAGGAAAATTCACCAATAATTGAAATTTTAAATTCTTTTTGCATTTCTTCTGCAATATTTTTACACATATAATCATCTCCACTAAAGATGATTTCATAAAAATATATAACCACAATTAGGAACTTGTCTTCTTGAACCCTAATGTACAGATTACTATTTGCATTACCTTTCTTAAACTCTTGCTAAAGTAGGTACTTATCAAATCTAATATACCAAGCTCTAGGACCTTTCTTGAGACCATATAGAGCTTCCTTGAGTCTACAAACCATATACAAATTCTTTGATAACTAAAATACATCGAGTTGCTTAACATATACCTCTTCTTCTAGATCACCATTTAGGAAATCTGACTTGACATCCATTTCATATACTTTGAAATTCTTATGAGAAGAAAGAGTGAGAAACATCTTTATAGATTCCATTCTAGCTCCCGAAGAAAAGGTCTCCTCAAAATCGAAACCTTCTACTTGTGAATATCCTTTGCAAACCAATTCGGCTTTATTCCTCACCATTTCACCATCCTCATTTAGTTTTTTCTGGAACACCAATATTGTTCTTATCACATTTTTATCAACAGTTCTAGGAACTAATTCCCAATTCTAATTATTTTCTATTTGATCAAGTTCCTCCTTCATTTCCTTTATCAAATTTTCATATTTGCTAGCATCAAAAAATTTCTTAGGATCAATTTTTGATAACAAACACAGATTTACTTGCTCGCTGTCTCTTGCAAAATTTATCTTGGTTAGCACACCTTCATCCTTATCTCTAATGATATGATCCATAGAGTGATTCACTTGCACCTTTTTTTTTTGGATTCTTCCGAGTCTTTACTGATTTTGGTTCCTTCTCTTCTTTCTCTTCTATTTCTTCTTCTTCTTCAATCCAAGGAAGCATATCAAATCTATAAACTTTAGGTTCATGTGAGATTTGACACAAGTCTTTATCTACTTTGACATTTATAATTTCAATCATCTTCAATAACCTCTTGTTGTAGCATTTGTATGCCTTGCTTTTGGTAGAGTAACCAAGAAATATCCTTTCATCACACATGAAATAAAACTTTCCAAGATCACCTTCATCTCTTCTAATGTAGCATCTACTACCAAATATTCTAAAGTATAAGATAGTAGGCCTTCCATACCATAGCTCATAAGGGGTCTTATTTTTGTTCACTCTCCACTGCACTTTGTTAAGTAGATAGATAAAAATGTGAACTACTTCCTTCTAATACATATTTAGTAGGTCAACATCTTTCATTATTGTTCTAGCCATTTCTTGCACTATTCTATTTTTTTTTCAACTACCTAATTTTATTGAGGGGTTCTAGAAGAAGAAAAATGTCTACTAATGCCATGATCTTCACAAAACTTTTCAAATTCATATGAAGTAAATTCATATACTCTATTTGACCTTAAACATTTTATCCTAGAATCCATTTCATTCTCAAATTTTTCTTTAAATATCTTAAACTTATCAATTGCTTCTAATGTATCTTTTAAGAAAGTAACCCAAGTTGTTCTAGTGTAATAATCTATAAGCAACATAAGTACCTTTCACCTTGTTGAGTCCTTATCCTTATAGGTTCACATAGATTAGTGTAGATCAATTCTAATGGCATTGACACAAAGCACTCCTTGCTTTTGAAGCTAGTCTTTGTTTTCTTTTCCATCTGACATTCTTTGCACAATGTGTTTGAAAAATTGGAAATCTTAGGCATATCCCTTACTGCATGAGAGGAACTGATCTTTACTAAGTTTTCAAAATTGATATTTCCAATTCTTTTGTTACATACCCAACTTTCTTTGATCTAAGCTAATAAGAATATTCTTCCATTAGCCTCCTTTAGATGATAAACATTACCATTTGTCCTTGTTCCTTCAACAACAAGCCTTCTAGACCCTTCCTTTTTTATTTCACATCCATTAGCAAGATAGCTAAGATTTTACAACCTTTTCTACACATTTTACTAACACTCAAGAGATTATGTTTTAGACCTCTAACATAAAGGACATCTTTAGTTTGTTCTTTCCACCAATTTTTATATATCACCCTTTCCAAAAATTTATGCTAACTTGTCATCACCAAACTTAACAACCCTACCATTAACCTTCTTCAGACTAATGAACTTTCTTTTGTCACTATTCATGTGATGAAAACATCCATTGTCAATCACCCAAGCATTAGATTCTTAATGTTCATAAAAGGAATTTCATAATGTCATTGATCTTTCATTGACCCTGCTATTATGTAGGGTACTAGACCTTTTACATTCTCCAATGATGTTCTTCTTACCTTCCAAAACCATTAATAAATTTCATCGTATGAATCATTATCTTCATCTTTAGAGGAAAAAATTCTCTCCTTAAAATAAAAGCCTCTTTTTATTTTATCTCTTTTGTCATCATCAATTAATTATTTATAGGTACATTTAGATGCAAAATGACCTATTCTTCCATAATTGAAATACGTGAATGGTAACTTACCATTGTATTTTCCAATTCCCCTTTTTAATCTCCTCACAAAGTTTTCTTCAACCTCATTGAGGTCTTCAGTTTGATAAACAACTCATCTTCAATCTTTTCATTGGCTTTAAATGTAGTTTCCTTCTTTGTAACATCTTTATTAAATTCTCTCATCTCAAAGGTAGTAAGATTACCAAAAATTTCATCAACTGCATACTAATCCAAGTCTTTTGACTCTCAATGATAAATACTTTATGTCCATAAGATTTTGGGAGAAATCTAAAAACCCTCTTCAATATTTCAGTTTCCTTTACTTCACCAATACCAGAGATGCAAAAGACAACTTATTGTACCCAAAGAATATAACTTGCAATGTCTTCATCCTCTATCATCCCTAAAGTCTCAAATTTTCTCATAAAGATCTACATCTTGGCTTACTTCACTTTAATATCTCCTTCATATATGTTTCTAAGCTTTTCCCAATCATCTTTGGGGGAACAACAATTCATCACCTTCAAAAATTTTGAATCAACCAATCCACACAAAATAGCATTCTTAGCTTTGGAATTACATTCATATAGTTTGATTTTAGCTGGATTTGTAAGAGGAGTGGTAGGAGCGATATAACCACTTTTGATTAATTGCCACACACCAAACCCAAGAGAGTTTAGGTGTCAAAGTTCCATTCTCATTTTTCATAAATAGTAATTAGTCCCATCAAACCTAGGACCCTTGTATGAACCATCATGTCCCATCCCATATCTTTGCCTCAATTTTTTAAGCTTCTATAGAGGAACTTGGATTTGATAACAATTGTTGAACACACCCAGAGACTAAGAGGAGAGTGAATTAACTTGATTTGTCATAAGAAAGATAGGACAAGAATGAAATTTATCATAACATGTCTTCCATTATTAAAAAACCCCCCAAGCACACATTGCAAGCAAATGAACAAGCCCTTTTGGCTAGATATCCATAAATATTCTAGAAATGCAACTCAAGACACAAAAGGACACCAAAGTGGACAATTAGCAGTGTGAAAATCACATGGGGATGTTCCATGAACATCCAAAAATACTTTAATACACTTCTTTTATACTATCATGCCACCAACAATCACCACAAATCAAACAAGAACAAAAATCTATATTCTAGAAACACAAAATATTTAATCATGAGATATAACATTAAAATATTAGCTTGAGGACCAATTTAGCATATGAGATTGAAATTAAGACACTACACAAACATTGAGAGCACATTCACCAAGCCGTAGAAGAAGAGACATCAATGCAGAGAAATGTGGAGCATTTCCTGGACTAGTTTGGACAACCAACAACACTACCAACCTTTTGCAATTCATAGAGATCTCCTTGGAAACATATGTGACTTGAAAAAATAGGTGTATAATATTCATAAAACATTGACATTGCATACTAAATTTCAAGACCAAAGCATCAACAATGGAGAATGAAGAGAACTCCCTAATAGAATTCAATGTAACTTCCTGAACTAGAAACACTTAAGCAACTTGCAGAGGCTAAAACACCCTTTTATAAACACATACTTCATTAGGAACATCATGAGAGAGCATAAGACATAATTTAGATCTTCAACATCTCTCCACTATCATTCATACTTCTAATCCTCATCTTAATGTTTCTAATCCTTATTTGAATATATCGTTATGAAATCAACTCTTCTAACAACAATAATTCATAATGCAACTTTGTTTGACATGAACTTCAAAAACTCTTCTTTGGATAAGGCATGACATCTAACCATGAACTTCAACAATTCTTCTTTGATAAGGCATAACATCCAACCATGAACTTCAAGAATTATTTTTTCGATAAGGCATGACATCCAACCATGAACTTCAACAATTCTTCTTTGGATAAGATATAACATCCAACCATGAGCTTTGTCACCAAAGTTAATCCAAACTGAATATAAAAATGATAACTAATAACAAGGAATAACTTCTCAAGTGTTGAAATCAATGACAACTAACAATCCGTTTTGACATTAATGACAACAACTACTAAAAATATCCTTAGTGTTGACATTAATAACAACTTCCAACACATCCTTTGTTTCCTAGACTGCCTACATACCCTACTTCCAAATGAGATCAAGGCATAAAATATGTTCTATTTTCTATTCTAAGTTGATGTGAGCTATTATGTGGGTATGCAGCCCTCTCTAAGGCCCATTTTCCCTAGACAGTTCCTCTACAACTACTACCCATGAAGGGAAGCAATAATTATAAGTAAATAGTCACCACAAATATTACTTGTTTCTTAAAAAAATAACTAATGCCTGGTCCTAAAATAATGTCAGGTGCCTTAGAATCATTGAACTAAAATTTCATTCCCATGATTAAATATCCAATAAATTATAAATAAGATGAGCAAATTAATAAGATTCTATTAAAACTTTACAAGAAGGTTTACTAATTTTGAACTAGTGGGTTTTGGCTCATTTGATTTAATGTTTTATATTATTGATTCAAGAGAGATTACCCATCCCTTGGATTTTATTACCAACAAGATGTTCCTTGTTTCTCCCTAAAAATTTAAAGGGATGATGCCACATACGTCATTATTGTAGTTGTGTTATGCTATATATGCAGTAGGTCAAAGTGTGATGACATTAACTATAAACATCATCCAGAGGCATCAGTGATACCGAATGCTGGTAGTTTTAGTTTTGATTCTTGTTTAAAGTTTTCTATCTAATATAAAATAAGAATCATACTAATTGCATAAAAATAAATGTTGAAAGTAAATTTAGCTAATACTAATTATTAAAATAAATGCTAATTACTTTTTCATAGATAAACTTATCCAAATCTAATTGTCTTTGGAAATTATTTATTTTTGAAAGTAAGTTAAACTAATTCTAATTGCCAAAATAAAACATATGCTAATTCTTTTGCAATATAATGTAATACTAATTTATTTTAAAAAAGTAAATAAAATTATCCAATACTAATTGCTTGAAATTAAACTATACTAATTAAATGAAAATTACTTTTCTAAACTTATTGACTTCAATAACCATACTAAATACTTTGCAAATATAAATTTAACTAATGCTATTTTTCTTTGCAAATAACTTAAACTATTTAAAACACTTCAAGGATTACTTTTGCAAATCTAGCTTAAGTAAATACCTATTTTTTTCAAAATAAACTTAAACTATTCTAAACATTTAAAAATAAATTTTAAAATTGTAAGTTTAACTATTACTAATTCACATAAATTATCCTAAACATTTTGAAAATTACTTTTACAAATATTAATTTGTTTGAAAATTGTTGGTTGATAGATTTATCCTTCATAAATAAATAAGAAAATGACTTGAAATTCCCAAGTGGAAGGACAAAAATCACCAACAGTTGAGTCACCGGCAATGATATTTGCAAGTGCTCTCTACTTATTTTACAAGGCACAACTACCTTCTAATGATATTCAATGAATGGAAAAATTGGGTATGCTTTTAACCAAAAAGCAAGAAAGGTTCACATAAATTTACACATAGTCATGAAAGTAAATGCTATAAACTAATATAGAATAAGAATAATATAAACAAATGATTCAAAGCCCATTTGTCTTAAACCCATAACAAGAAAAAGGAAAAGAATTATTTATAGAAATTATTTCAACAAATGAACTATCCTGAATTCAAAGTTACATAAATAATCACATAATCAGTTTCATATAATAGATAAACATTAAAGAGATTATAAAGAAGTACAATTCAATTGTAATTAAAAAGAATATTGATATACACAAAGGTGTATAATATCTCTTATTGCTTAATGCTTATAAGTGGGTTCAAAGTCCCCCTCTTCTGTACAATAAAACCATTTTTCCAAAACTCAAAATTATTGCTTTCTTTCTATTCCCTTTCCTTTTTTGATATTTCCCCCTCTCCCCCTTTTTTTACATTGCTTCAAAAGTTTTTATAGGCACACCAAAATTGTTACATCATAGGAATAATGGTCTTGAAAACAACCAGAAGATAAAAGATTTTGAAATAGAAAAATTTCTGAAAAAGATGTTATCATTACGTGTCACAAAAATCCATGCACGTCGCTAAACCACTGGATGAGCTGAAACCCTGAACAACTCCAACTGCATTTCCATGACCAGATTGCAGAATTCAACACATTCTTCTTCTTTATCTAGGATGAAGATTGCCTGATTATACTTGGAATAGCTAGTCTTTTCTTTCCAGGCTAGCGAACATAGTTCAGAAATGATGTCGAATTGTTCCTCTTCTATCCAATTCAAATTGGGTTGTATAATAGGAACCAATTCATCTTACCATTCTACAACTTCACTAGGAAGTACCATCTTGAGAAAATTATGGAACTAAAAATGCTGTTACCTTCCCTTGCATGTAGACTTGTTTAATTTTGGTGCTGAGAAGTGACCATTTATTAGCCAAAAGAAATGTGCCAAGCTGTCACAAAATCTATTTCACCAACTTCCTTATTTAATGGTTTTCCTTTCAGAGGATCTTAAAGATTACGTTACATTTTCAAATTGACATTCCAAAGCATTTGAGAAGACATTCCTTAAATGCGTCATGCAATTTATTTAATGAACTAACACCTGAAAAGTCATGCATTCCAAGGAAAACACCCAGTCGTGGAGAAGTAGAACTTCACATCCCTCAGTCGAGAGTTTTAAGGTTTTGTGAACTTTTGATGTCCCAACTTTGTAGCCCATCACGACGAAGGTTTCGGTCGGGTGATTCTAGAATTTTAGAACCTAGTGGCTTAGTTAGGAAACTTGGCAGGGCCATGATTGATTATGAAATTTGATGAGACCATGATTTGAATACATATAGGATTTAACAAAGGTATCAATCAGAGGATTTTTATATGGGCCTTGGAATTTAAAATTTCACAAGTACTGTTGGCTCCAACTAGGGACTATATTTTTGTAGAAAATATAGAGAACTCCAAAAGCTTTGGGGTAGACCAGTCTAAGTCCATTGGGTATGAAGTCATAAGAAATAGCAGGAAAAAAAGGTGTTGCTCGTAGAAGGGTGGAGGGGAACCAAACACAAGTCAAAAATGAGCAAGACAAAACTGACTAAAACCTATAACACATTAAAAACTTCTACTATGTAAATGGTCCAAAGACCCTACCTCCAGAGAGTATGATATTCACGCAAAGCCATTCACGGGCTGAGAGAAATATACCCCACTATGAAATAATGTAGAGTAAAGGAGGAACATGCATATAGTTAATCACTGACTGGGGATTAACTTGATAAAACTAGAAAGAGTGACTCCATATATTAATCTTCTATTAGTAATTTGGCCCTCGGGAAGCCAATTTTCATCATGCACCTATTTTGTTTGAAAATTTATACCTATTTGACCTATCATAAGATCCTCAATATTCATCTCGATGACCTCAGGTACAACCTAATGACACACTCATTCCAACTAGCTTGAAGAAAGCAGACCTCAGATTGGACAACCCACGCACAAACCATTAGATGAAACCCTCCTTTTGGTACCATAAATATAAGTGATTATATCATTTTGAAATCCCTAGTCTTGACCTGCAACACACATTCCATTGTATTTGGGAAAATGCTTAATCTTTCTGTCAACAGATAAAGAATCATGCAAATCAGAAAACTGATCACCAATTTCTTGCAAAACTAGGAGTGTACTTGACTAGGAATTCTCATCCTTTCCTATGAAACTATTCCCAACTAAAACATTTCCTCTTTTGATTTAACAATTTTATAACTTATTTCACCACCTACACTCATGTCTTGCAATACAGTTGCAATAACTTCTTTTTCACACAAAAATTCATTTTTTCCTTCATAGAAACACTTATTAGGGTGGTGAATAATATGAGATTCAACACATTCATTTTTTTGATCATCCTCAATACTATACCTATCAAAATGCTTAGTATCAAGATATTTAAAAAGAAAAAGATTCAAGGAAAATACCATTTCTAACTTCTTATAAATTTACTTTAGTACCAGCTTGCTCTGAAAATTTGAAAGTTTCATACTTAGCTTGCATATGACTAGAGGATACGATGTTGGTAATTTCATCCTCATGTTGAATGCTACCAAGTAATTCTTCATCTTCTTTTTCATTTGATTGATTTGTAGGATCATGTTCACATTGAAAATAATAGGATTCAATCCTTCCATTACCACAAGAATCAATTTCCTCCTCAATTACTCTTTTTCTATTAAAATGTTCGGGGGTGAAAACAAAGAGACTACAATATTTGACAGTAGGAGACTATGTGTATGGGAATTCTATAGGTTGAGGAATTATTTTTGGAAAGGCAGGATTTCTTATGTTTTCATTATTCAACTCAAGCAGGGTCATCTTCCATAGACCACTTTGAATCATATCATCCTCAATTTTGACAGTCTCTTCTTGCACAATTTCAATATCATTTATTTTACACCTTTTTAAACAAAATTGAACATCTGGGTGCAAAGAAGAAATGAAAGTGAAAAGTTGTAGTCATTTATTTGGTTGAATAGAAGTAGGCATCTCTCTAAGAAATCTATTAAACCTATCCACAAAATATCCGATCTTTTCATTTTTGTGCTTATGAATATTGAAAAAATTTCTCAATAAGGAAATTTCAGCTACAGGGCCCTTATATCTTCCCAAAAACTTATCTTTTAATGAATTCCAATCAGTTATGCAATCATCTTCTAAAAGAAAAAACCAATCAGCAATAGGTCCATTAAGAGATTCAATAAATAGCCTAACAAAAACATCTTCTTGACTTACCCCCAAAATATTGCAAGCAACTGTGAAGGCCAAAATGTGTTTTTTAGCATCTAGAGGACCTTCCCCATCAAAATTCAAAAAATAATTTCTTGATCCTTCGGGAAATGGTGAATATATAGGTAAAGAGAGAGGACCAAAATGACTTCCCCAAGGCTGAGAGGAAGTTAATGCCATTATGTATATGCGAACATGAAATCAGCACGTCTTAGGACAAAATACTTTTGAGTGCATTACTATTTGCAGAGTCTCCAACCTTCGTCCTCAGGGAGGGACTTTAAAATTTGTTTAAAGAATAGGAAACCAATTATTTATTGCATTTGTCTTCCCCAGTAGAGTCACCAAAAATCTGTTGGTTGATAGATTTATCCTTCATAAATAAATAAGAAAATGACTCAAAATACCCAAGTGGAAGGACAAAAATCACCAACAGTTGAGTCACTGGCAATGATATTTTCAAGTGCTCTCTGCTTATTTTACAAGGTGCAGCTACCTTCTAATGATATTCAATGAATGGGAAAATTGGGTATGCTTTTAACCAGAAAGCAAGAAAGGTTCATAGACATTTACCCATAGTCATGAAAGTAATTGTGATAAACTAATCTAGAATAAGAATAATATAAAAAAATGATTCAAATTCCATTTGTCTTAAACCCACTGTAGGAAAAAGGAAAAGAATGAGATTAAAAAGAAGTACAATTCAATTGTAATCAAAGATAATAAGTATGATATACACAAAGGTGTATAATATCTCTTATTGTTTAATGCTTATAAGTGGGTTCAAAGTCCCCTTCTTCTATACAATAAAACCATTTTTCCAAAACTCAAAATTCTTGCTTTCTTTCCATTCCCTTTCATTTTTTGATATGTCCACTTCTCCCCCTTTTTTTACATTGCTTCGGAAGTTTTTATAGGCACACCAAAACTATTACATCATAGGAATAATGGTCTTGAAAAAAATTGGAAGAAAAAATATTTTGAAATAGGAAAAGTTTTGAAAAAGACATTATCATTACGTGTCGCTAAAATCCACGCATGTTGGTAAACCACTGGATGAACCGAAACCATGAACAACTTCAACTGCAATTCCATGACTAGATTGTAGAATTCAACATGTTCTTCTTCATCCAGGATGAAGATCACCTAATTATACTCGACATAGCTGGTCTTTTCTTTCCAGGCTAGTGAATGTAGTTCAAAAATGATGTCAAATTGTTCCTCTTCTGGCCAATTTAAATCAGGTTGTATAACAGGAACCATTTCATCTTCCCATTCTACAACTTCACCAGGAAGTACCATCTTGAGAAAATTTTGAAACTGCAAATGTTGTCACCTTCCCTTGCATGTAGGCCTATTTAATTTTGGTGGCAAGAAGTGACCATTTATTGGCCAAAAGAAATGTGCCAACTTGTCATGAAATTCGTTTCACCAACTTCCTTATTTATTATTTGTCCTTTCAGAGGATCTTAAAGATTATGTTACATTTCAAATTGAAATTCCAAATCATTTGAGAATACATTCCTTAAAGGTGCCGTGCAACTTATTTAATGAACTAACACCTTAAAAGTCATGCATTCCAACAAAAACACTCGGTCGTGGAGAAGTAGAACTTCACAACCCTCAGTTGGAAGTTTTAAGGTTTTGTGAACTTTCAACATCTTGACTTTGAAGCCCATCACCATGAAGGTTACGATCGAGTGATTCTAGAATTTTAGAACCTAGTGGCTTAGTTAGGAAACTTGGCCAGGCCATGATTGATTATGAAATTTGATGAGACCATGATTTGAATACATATAGGATTTAACAAAGGTATCATTCAAAATATTTTTATATAGGCCTTGGAATTTAAAATTTCACAAGTAACAAAAATAAATGTACTATAATTAAATAATACCTTGCAAATATAATTTTAACTAATACTGATTTCTTTTAAAAAAGGAATCTTCAACTATGCTAACTACTTTTGCATTGCAAAGTTATCCAATCCTAATTTCCTTTAAAAGCTAATCATACTAGATGATATTTTTTTAAGATTATTTAACTAATACTAATTTTCTTTAAAATATAACTATACTAATTCCTTGAAATTTACTTTTGTAAATATAATTATACTTAACTATTCTAATGCTTGAAAGTTACTTTAAAAATATAAATAATTTTTCCAAGATAAATAAAGTTAAACTATTCTAAACACTTAAATTACTTTTGTAAATATGAATTTAGCTAATAAAAATTCTTTTTGAAAATAAATAAACTTTAAACTATGTTAAACACACAAATAATGTTTTGAAAATATGAAGTTAGCTAACACTCATTATTTTAGTAAAATAAATGCATTTAAACTATTCTAAATATTTGAAAAATGATTTTGTAAATATAAATTTAACTAATACTAATTGCTTTGAAAATAAATACTAATTGTAATAAAAATTTAACTAATACAAAATAGATTAAATCAATACTTATTACTCTTGAAAGTAAATAGTAATTAATTTTGTAGAAAAAAATAGTTTTTAAAACCTTCTACAAAATAGATTAAAATCAAATCAATTTAATCCAAATGATTAGTTCTCATTTTCTGATCACCAAGATTCACAATGGTGAGGTGAGAGCATACAAAGATTACATAATCCTATTTATAACTTAAAAGTCAATAAATCCAATTATTACTTTACTCTTAATTAATTTATCTTTTATCACAAGAATAAGTAGAACAATTAACCACATGTTAGTAAAATGAAATATTTGTTCATAACTATAACTATTCAATTAAAATTCAATATGCATCAAACAAAACCATCCCATATAGAAAGTGATGTTCATAAAGTTATCTATTGTTTCCTACAGGTATTAAACCCACCCCTAAAATAGTAAACGAGCCACATTTCTTCACCTGAATTAATTAGGTTCTAGAATAATATCAATATTTATTATTAAGTTAACATACATTACGATTAACTTTTGAATTATATCTTAGAATCTTTCAATGATAGTGGTTCATTCATAATTTATAATTGATATGTATTTCCTTCAAGGGGTAATAATTATACCCAAGTATAAATAATTATCTATAACACATTGCATTTTTTGGGTCAAAACTTAAATAGGGCCAACACAATACAAAAAACCTACTAAAATTGGTAAATATAATATTTTTCTAAATGATATATATAATTTTGTAGAATGACCAAAGGCGTGACATTTCCAACCCTTTAAATCTTATCAATCAATATCATGTACTATGATCTTATTCAATTATTTATCATTAATAGAATAATCTCAAGCAACACTTCTTTATACAACTAATATTTAATTACCTCTATTACTAATCTAAATCCTATTTTTCTATGTAAGGTAACTATTCTTGCTCTCTTTCAGCATTGACCAGATTGGGTTCGAATCACTTCCCTTTGGCTTCGTCTATGGATTTGTTGGGTGGTAAGAAGAATTTTCCTTTTCGGTTTGAGAAAATGTGGACTTTCCATCCTGATTTGGGTAGTTTGGTTAAGGATTGGTGGAGTATCAATGTGGATGGGTCAGCTATGTATAGAGTTGTGAAAAATTTGGCTAATGTTAAGCTTAATGTTCAAAAATGGAATCATACTTCCTTTAGTCATATTTTTCAGGAGAAAGATGGATTGTCTAAGGAGCTTCACATGGTTCAACAAATTATTCAATCGTCTAGGTATAATCAGGATTTGATTATGAAGGAAAATGTTTTGCTTTCCAAATTGCATAATATTATTGCGAAGGAGGAGGAATTTTGGAATCAACATTTGAGGATTATGTGGCTGAAGAGTGGTGATAGAAACACTAAGTTTTTTCATATTTCTACACTGAAACACAGAGCTTCGAACCAAATTAATTTGATTAACTATAATAATCAAGCTTTGGAAAATGATGTTGATCTCTAGAATATTGTGGCTTCTTACTTCTCTCAGCTTCTTTTTGTGGAGGGTGTGCTTGATGTGGCTTGTCAAGAGGATATATAAGGGATATACCCCGATTGGTGGATGGTGAAACCAATAGGCAGTTAGTTTGTATTCCTTTAGCGGAGGAAGTTCGGGGTGTTGTGTTCTCCTTTAAAGGTAATAAGGCCTCGGGCCTTGATGGCTTCCTTGTGTTCTTTTTTCAGTCCTTCTGGGAAATTAGTGCAAAAGATGTGGTTGCGGCTACTAAGGATTTTTTTAGATCAAGATCCCTTTTAAAGGAATTAAACTCCTCTTTTATTTTTTTGATTCCCAAATATCCTGGTGCTACTTCTTTTGAGGAATTTCATCCTATCAGTTTGTGCAACTCTATCTATAAGATTATCTCTAAGGTTCTGGCGTTGAGGTTGTAAAAGATTTTTCCTCTTATCATATCCCCTCAACAGAATGGTTTTGTGGCTGGTAGGCAAAATTTGGATTCCATTCTCTCTGTGCATGAGAATATTCATTCTCTTTCTGTTAATAAGTAGGCTAGTTTTATCCTTAAATTTGACTTACTCAAAGCTTATGATAGGGTGGATTGGGGTTTTTTGTCTAAGATCCTTCTCTCCTTTGGTTTTGGGGAGAAGTTGGTGGCTTTGGTGTTTCAACTTATTTCGACCCCTTAGTTCTCTGTGCTCATCAATGGGTCTCCTTCTCCTCTCTTTGATTGCACTAGGGGTCTGTGACAAGGGGACCCTATTTCTCCTTTCTTGTTTATCATAATGGTGGAGTCTTTGGGTCATCTTATCTAAATATTTGTTAATTCTAGTCTTATATCTAGGTTAGCCCCCTCTTTTGCTAATCTTGTGTGCTCTCATCAACAATTTGTGGATGATTCTCTTTTGCTTGGGCAGGTGTATATTAAGGAAGCTAAGGCTATTAAATAGATTTTATATATATATGAGGTTGCGTCTGGGAAAAAAGTTAACTTACAAAAGAGTGTTATTTTCTTTTTCAACACTCTGATTCAAAGACAGATTAGGATTGCTAGAATCCTATAGTGTCAAATTGGTGAACTGCCTGCTTCTTACCTAGGTCTCCCCTTATGTTCTAAGGCCCTTGATTCTTTGTGGAGGGGGCTGATCCACAAATTTAATTCCAATTTGGTTGGGTGGAAGGGGACTTATTGAGCCAAGCAAATAAAGTTCAGCTGATTAATCTACCTTTCAAAATATTTTGGTATATGCCTTTGGTTTGTTTCATATGTTGAGGAAATTTGTGGATATCTTGGAAGGAATTTAGAAAAAAATCTTATGGATGGGGCTTGAAGATAAAAAAAGAACTCATTTGGTTGCTTGGGATGATGTATGCCAGCCAAAAAAGGTTGGGGGGCTAGGTATTCACAAAATTAGATCGTTTAACATTGCCCTCTTGGGGAAATAGCTATGGAATCTCTTGTTAGCCAAAAGAGAGTGGGCCAAAATCACTTGGAGTAAATACTTACATGGTGTTGATGGGATTAGAGATGTGGTTTCTCATGAGTTTAATCCTTCAAATAGTTATGTGTTGTGGAATTCTATGTTGAAGGCTCGTAGGATTGTTGCTAAGGGTCTCTCCTGGCAGTTGGGGAATGTGAGGAGTATTTTATTTTGGGATGATAATTGGATTGGTAACGAACCTCTAAAGGATCAGCCTTGGGCTCATCCCTTTATGGACCTTGGTTTGCATTTGGTTGGCAAATTTGTTGCTGATTATATTGATGGAGGTTGTTGGAGGAAATTGTATGAGTTGGACCCTGGTCTTGAAATTATTTATAAGGCTATATTGAGAGTGCACATTCCAACTAGTCCTTCTCCTGATAGGTTTGTTTGGAAGCCATCTTCTGAGGGTAAATTTTCTGTTGCTTTGGCTTTTTCTCTTAATGATTCCTTTATGGGTCCGCCTCCTTTTTGGGCTTTTGTTTGGTCTTCTAGACTGATTCCTAAGATCAATATTTTCTTTTGGCTCTTCTATCAGAATAAAATTCTTACTACTGATAATCTGATAAAAAGAGGTTTTGTTATGCCCAATAGATGCTTTCTTTGTGAAGAGGAAGTTGAAAATACTTGTCATTTGTTGTTTGGGTGCAGATATGTTGGTGTGATCTGGAATCATGTGCTTTTGCTTTGGAATCTTAGTTGGGTGTTCCTTGGCTCTATTAAAGACTTATGGTTCCAATGGGTGTGCCCTTCATCCAATCTGACCTTGCAGATTTTATGGTCTCTCTCTTTGCCTCATTTGATTTGGGGGGTGTGGTTGGAGCATAACAATAGAATTTTTAGGAACTCTGCTCTTCCCGCTTTATCTGTGGCCCATAAGATTTATACTAGTATAAAGTAAAATTTTCTTTTTGGGATCTCCTTCCATGATGGTCAAAATATTAATCTCTACTCCTATGATATTTCAATTGCTCGAAAGTGGAAGTTGCCTTGTGATATATCTCTCTCGGTCTCTAAAGGGAAATCTTCAAGAGATGGTGTTTCTTGGAAGGCACCACCAGATGGTTGGGTTAAGATCAACTTTGATGGTGCTCTAAAGGTAATTTGGGACCTGCTGGATGTGGCGGAGTGATTAGAAATTCTAATGGTAGGCTCGTATCTGCTGTGGCACTCCCTTTGGGAACCCAAACAAACCACTTTGTGGAGGCGACAACTACCTATCATAGTCTTGTTTTGGCTCAAAGAAGAGGGTATAGGGAGATTTGGTTGGAGGGTGATTCTTTGAACATTATTAATAATTTGAAGAATATATCTCCCCCATCTTGGAAAATTGAGGCCTTGATCAAGGATTCCATTGAAATTATTAAATCCTTTGATAATGTTTATATTTCCCATATTTTGAGAGAGGGAAATAAGTTAGCTGATTTCTTCACTAACTTTGGTGTTAGAGATAGTAAGGTCTGGGATTTAAATGACCCCATCCCTTATGAGGCCATGACTATTGTTATAAATGAAAGTTAATTTATTCATTAAGGTGTGCACGTCCTTGCTCATGTGGTTGAATGTCATTAGTGAGGATGTTATGGTTATGATTTTGAGGAAAGGCTATCAAATGGCATGAAGTTCAAATTCATTATGGTATGCATGTCTTGTGGCTACCTTCACACAGATTGTGGGTGTTAGTCGCATAATCCTCTAGAGTCTTTTGTTGGATAATTTAGTTTTGGGTGGTGTTTGCTGCTTCCTTTTGAGTTTCCTATTGAGTGCTTGGTCTTTGTTTTCTATCATCATGGGTTGGGATAGAAATAGTGCTGAGCCCAAATCCTGTGATACTGCTAAGCTGAGAAAGGAGGTGTGGGATATTTTAGAAAAGGGTGGTCTTACTCCTTTCATGGAGAAACTACATGTCAATAATCCTTAGGTTACTGAATTGGTTGAGAAAGGGTGGAAAGGGAGAACCCTAGACTTGGGTGGTAGGGAAATTGCGGTGGATGAGGAATTCATAGCCTAGATTACTGGCCTAGCAATTAAGGGTATGAAAGTGTACATGGATAAGAAAGAATCACATGTCATGATGTCCCTTTTCTTTAAGAAGAATGAGATTGATGACTTGAAGCCTACAAAGAGTGGTGGGTATCTGAGGAGTTCCTTGAAAGCTCTCTGGTAGGATGTTGTCGAATAAATCATGAGGTATGTAACCCTGGATGGAAGGTACACGGCCATTAACAATTACCATTTTCTATTGCTTAACCATTTTAGGCACAAGAAATGGGTGTCATTTCCCTATTATTTGCTAGTGTCAATGGACTATGCGATTAAAGAGCATAGGAAGAATCCAAAAAACCCTGTATTGCATTCGAGGTTGATTCTTTTGATTTATGAACACGTGAAAGCTCATGATGTCCATAAAAATCTTGTTTCTCCAAAGGATATTTCTGCTAAAACTAGGGAGGGTTATGAAACTGAGTAGGGTGAGGAAAGGGCTTCTAAGAAACTGAGGAAGAGGAGGCTTA
>VDFB02271358.1:148841305-148936305 GCA_007258455.2 Sequoia sempervirens | reverse complement strand
TCACTAGTATGTAACTGTGTATTACAAAGGTGTCTAGGATAAATGTTTTGGCTCCATATTTCTCCATAGTGGTGCTTCAGGTCTTATGATTCTGAAGGTATGTTGATGGTTTTGTTCTATTGGTTGTTTCAAGAGGATTCATCATTTGGTGTTCCAAAAGATGTTCTTCTGAGTTACAGTGTTTGACAGTGTTGTCTGGATGTACTAGGATTGTATATTCTTCATGTGAAAGTTGTTGCAAAGGAGTTTGATAGATTTTAGGATGTTATAGGAATATTCTAGATCATGTTGAAGCATGGTGTGTGGTTTTCAAGTTGGCTTGAGTTTGATGAAGCATACACTTAAAATTTTAATGGTGTTTGCATGGGTAACAACTGACTTGGTGTTTACACTACATGTGAAGTGTCTTTGAAGTTTGTTCCAAAGCATGTTGAGGCATGTTAGGAAAAATTCGGGTCCTAGCTAAGGATTTTTCTGGTTTTTCTTCATTCCTATCCACTACAAGAATGTTTTGGCACTGACCTAATTAGAATTTGCATGTTTGAGGTTACTGCCAACCTTGGAAAGGGTTTCAAGGTTGAGGATGGTATAAGTATGAGTTGAACTATTGAAGGAGGTGGAGATAGTTTTAATACAAATGTGTGTGTATATTATATGATGTGAGTGATTAAAAATTGAGTAGAGCAATGTGAACTTTCAAGTGTTGGATTACTAGATGTAATGAGCAAAAGGTGTCTACAATCATTCAAATAGACTGCAAAGGTGTTGGAGCTATTGTGGTGGATCTTCTGTTGCATTGAGATCATGTTCTCTATAAAACATTTCTTCTCTATCTCCTTTTTGTACTCTGACAGTGAGCCTTGGCTATGAGCCTGTCTGGACTATGTGTCCTATTCTAGCAACGAGCCTTTGTATCTATTTTTCTATTACTTATATTGTGAGCTAAACCTCACCATGGTTTTTCCCTTCTTTGGTTTTGTGCATAGTGTTGAGTTGTTTCAATTTCTGTTATCTATATTTTATGTTTAAACATTATAATAGATTAAGGGTTTAATGAATGCATGTGGATCTAATTACTATTGATAATTTTGATGTTTTAATTAGATACAACTAATTCAGCCCCCTCTCAGTTGTCTTGTTCATTCAACAATTGGTATTAGCGAAAGGTTCCTTGGAGAAAAGCTTAACAACTTGAGGTAGATAGATGGGATGGCGAACATGAAGGAGATCCCTATGTTTGATGGCACAACCTATGCATTATGGAAGGTTAATATGTAAGGATATCTAGTTTACCTTGGATATGATGTTTTGTAAGCATTGCACAATAATTACACTATAACTACAAATGGACCAAGCACAAGTGATGAGATCAAGGCCTATGAAAAAAATGGTAAAGCAAGGTTTGTTCTTTTGAGTAGTCTTGCAAATTCTGAATTAGTGAAAGTTATGGATCTAAAAACTGCTAAAGAAATCTGGGATAAGCTAGAAAGTATTTATGAAGGAGATGATAAGCTTAAACAAGATAAGATGCAGAATCTGAAGACACAATTTGAGAACTTGTGAATGTTTGAAGATGAAACAATTACAAGTTACATGTAGAGGGTTGATGAACTTGCTAGTGCAATGAGAGGTCTTGGTGCAAAAGTCAAAGAACCTAAAGTGGTAAAGAAAATTCTTAGAACTCTTCCTGAATCTTATGGTCAAAAAGTTTTTTCTATTGAGGAAGTTTAAAATTTTAATACTTACACTAGAGATTAGTTTTATGGCACACTAATTGCATTTGAAATGAGAAAATTTGGTCTAAATAGTGGTGAAAAAAATGGAGACTACTTTCAAGGATGGAAAATTAGAAAAGATTGAAGATTCTAATAGAGATGATCTTGATGATGTGGAAGCTAAGTTTGTAAGAAGGATGAAAAAGGGCACCAATAAGTATAAAGATAAATTACCTTTCAAATGTTTTAATTGTGGAAAAATAAGTCACTATGCTTCAAGATGTCCAAATAGAAGTGTTAACAATAAGAATAAGATGCTAGTATGATCAAGAAAAGCTATTATGTGAGAGAAGATGCTAGTATTTCAGATGATGAATCTAATTATGGAGACTATGATGATAATGAATGCTTGTTCTTGGATTTAAAAGATGAATTTGTTTCTGCTAACTTTGAAAGATGTGTGAAGGAAAGTGTTCTAGAGATAAAGTATAAGGATGAAGGTACTTTGGTATCTACTTTTCATGTTAGACAAGATAAGAACTATTGAATCATTGATAGTGGGTGCTCAAATCATATGACCAGAGACAAGATTAAGTTTGTCAAAATTGAAAAATATGGAGGACTTATTAAATTTGGAGATGATTCAGGTGCTAAGATTTGTGGAATAGGTTCGATCAAATTTTATGGCAAGCATAATACTAATGATGTTTACCATGTCAAGGGTTTAAGGAATAATATTTTGAGTTTTAGATAGATGTGTAGCAAAGGATATAATATTATGTTTCAGGATGATGGATGTGAGATCAGAAAAGGGTCCAAAAATGTGATTGTTGTTAGGAAAAGGGTAGCTGGAAATGTTTATCAAGTCAAGGGTGCTAATGGTTATTTCTTTATGACTCAAATTAATATAAGTTGGTTATGGAACAAGAGGATTTATCACATCAATTTTGATAACTTGGTTATAATTAGTTTAGTTCAAGAAATGAGAGCTTTTCCAAGGATTACAAAGCTTATCAATGTTATCTATATAGAGTGTCAGATTGGAAAGCAAACAAGAAGAAGTTTCAAGGGTAAAGAAAAATATTCTACTAGGTTATTAGAATTGGTGCATACAAACCTTTGTGGTCCTATAGGAGTGAGAATTCTACAAGGTGATAGGTTTTTTATGCTTTTTTTGATGTAGGAGCATCCAGGGTGTAAGAGCAATTTTGCATCACCCAAAACAATGTTTCTTTTCAATAAGGGCTAAATTTGGTAGGTTTACTATTTTGTAAGTTTGCATTTATGCACATTTGGACACAAAATCTTACACAGACCTCCATAATGGTAAATTGAAGCCAATGGAAAAGAAGTCACTTCAATACCATTTGTCATTTGAGAGATTAAAATTTTAATTTTCAAAAAATCCTAGTAAAATATTTGAGGTCAATTTTGAGGCACTTAGAGGCTCCGTATGGGCCTAAAAATTGGTGGAAAACAAAAGTAGCTAGCCTCACAAGATTTCTTGAGACCTTTTCAAAAAGGTATTATAATAGAGAATCCGATGATTAGATCAAAAGCTATGACCCTGTGAAGTTGTAATACCAAAATTAATAAAATTTCAAAATATCTTCTTGAGGAAGTTACACTTTCTAGAAGATTCTAGGGTGGTTACACTTTCTAGAAGATTCTAGGGTGGTTACACCTTCCAAATAAAAGGATGTAAACGAGGACTATAGAGGGGAGGCCAGAGAAGAGTAGATGGTGGCTCTGATTTGTAGATTTGTGTAATCAGAAAACCCATATGATGGCAAATATAATGTTGTAATTTCATTTTCATTTCAATGATAATAGAAAATATTTTATTTCCTTCTTGCATTTTGTTTGTGCCATTATCTGTTGTTTTTGTGAGTTTTAGACTGTAAGGGGAGTACCCTTCATCATTATTATAGAATGGCATGGGTTACTTTTCTCAGAGAAAAATATGAAGCCCTAGATAGATTCAAAGTTTTTAAAGTTATGGTTGAGAATGAAATGGAATTGATGATCAAATTTTTGAGGTCTAAAAGAGGTGGAGAATTCACCTCTAATGAATTTAACATGTTTTGTGAGAATCATGGCATAAAGAGGAATTTTCTACCCCTAGAAATCCTTAGTAAAATGGGGTGGTTGAAAGGAAGAATATGATTTTTCAAGAAGCTACAAGGACTATGATGAGAGAAGCTAACCTAATGGAAATCTACTAGAGAGAAGCAATTCATATTGATGTTTATATACTTAACACAGTTCAAGCAAAGGAAAACAACACAAAGAATCCCTATGAGTTGTGGTATGGAAGGATCCCTAATGTCAAGTACTTTAGAGTGTTTGGAAGAAAATTCTATATTAGAAGAGATGAAGAAAACTTAGGAAATGCAAGGTCTAATGAAGGAATTTTTCTTGGATATTCTACTAAAAGTAAAGCTTATAGGTGCTAAAATAAAAATATGAGAAATATTATTGAGATTGCAAGTATCAAAGTGGATGAAGATCTACAAAGTTCAGTGGTGATAGATAGATATGAATCTGATGAACTTTCCTATAGAGATGAAGAAGAAAAAGCTAAGGAATAGGAAGCACATGATGAAGAGGAAGAAGCTTTTTTTAGACCCCTAAAACCCCTAAGTATGTGAAGAGAAATCATTTTGAAGAATAGATAATTGGAGAAAAAATAAAAAGTGTGTTGAAAAGAAGAGTTGTTGAAGTAGAGGTAAATCTATGTTTACTTTCTAAAGTTGAACCGAAAATAATAATTGAGGCATGTCAAGATGAACATTGGATGAAAGCTATGGAAGAATAAATTTTGTAGATTAAGAAGAATTAGACTTGGGAACTTGTCCCAAAACCTACAGACAAAAGCATAATTAGATCTAAGTGGATGTTCAAAAAAAAACTGAATGAATAGACTTTGAGGAGACATTGCTTCGGTGGCTAGAATAGAAGTAATCAAGATGTTTTTGGCTTTTGCAACACATAAATATTTTAGAGTTTATCATATGGATATGAAGTCTTCTTTCTTGAATGGAGAGTTGGAAGAAGAAGTATACATGGAACAACTAGAAGGATTTTAGTTTTCCGATAAACCTAATATGGTTTGTAAATTGAAGAAGGCATTATATGGTGTAACATCCTGCTATGCAACCCCAAAGGGTAAGAGCCAAAAGAGGACAAGATAATTTTTTTTTTTAAACATGAAGAATAACTTGCACATAAAGTAGTTTCCAATATGATATATCCACAACATACAAGGCCAAGAATGGTTGTGTGCACAACCAAGATGGGGAGGACTGATTTACCCTCTAGAGAAAATCTGAACAAGAGCAAACAAAATAGCTCCATAAATTTTGCTCCAGAACTATCTATGCCGGTTCTTTAGAATTATCTACTCAGGTGCTCCAGAATTATCTGTGCCAGTGCTTTGGAATTATCTGTGCAGGTGCTCTAGAAATATCTGTGTCGGTGCTCTGAAAATCTCTACACTGGAACTTTCTATGTTGGTGCTCTAGAAATCTCTACTAGAACATCACAAAACAACATACATAAAGCTCTAATGCACCAAAAATTTAGCAGTAGCAATGCAAAGAAACAATAGAAAGCAGTGTTGCTTTGGAACCTTTGCAGATTATTGCATGAAGGAAATTCACAGCCCAAGCTTTGATTTTTGCATGAAAAATTCTAAAAGAAAAGCCAAAATGATCATCATAGCACAAGTGAGTTTGATACCAACACTGGAACCCATAAGCCAAATATAAAACATCACATTTCTTCTCATTAAATTATATGATTACATATTCTCTCTCAAGAGAGTACAATATACATAAAGGAATATACATGAGTACAATGGCATAGCCATGAATAAAATACAATAACTGAGAAGATAAGTACAAGAGAGAACACCTTCAATTGATGCTCCAATAACCTGTACACCAGTCCCCAATGGCGGTGGCAACACCTCCCTACCATGTGGAATCAAAAGAGACCACCCCACCATGCTCGGAGGTAGTCACAAGGCCCAAACAGAAATAACAATGCAAGGGTAACATATGGCCAACACTCACATCAGACACAAAACAAACATGAAATACAATGCATAAGGCCAATGCCACAACATGAAGATGCTCATATAATAACATGTAGGGTACTACTCATGACTACTAAGGTACAAGGTGCTAGAGTGTAGACTGGATGGAGTGTCTTCATGCATGCACAAATGAATGGCACCACATGGAGTCAAGTACACCTCTCATACAGACAAGGAGACTCATTCATGCCTGAATCAACACCCTACAAATGGATAACTCAATGCCCTACAGATGGATAGGCCTTATCATTTAACCAAATGAGGAATCCATAGAAAATATGAAACAATGAAAAAACCACTAAAATCCATCATTAAAACCATTTAAAACAGCCAAGCAAACATTGCTGCTAAATCATTTAAACAGTTGATCACATACGCTAACAAGAAGATCAATACCATTCAAACATTCACCATTAACTCCATAAAAGAAACCAATCATGTAATCAGTATTAACCTCATTAAATTATCCCACAAAACAACTTTTAAATTAGATAAAATTTACTAAGTGACAGAGGCACAAAACATGGATTCTAGCTGCAGCTCAAAGGAATGAAAAGAGGGCATAAAAATTTCATAAAAATTAAAAGTTCCTAGATTAAAAATATAAGTTTGACCTAGTTAAAATTTTGATGTTTCCAGTTGTATTCCACCTTTGGCTTCTAATTTTATGATCAAAAGTAAGGTGTTGTTTAAAAAAATGTATTTTAAATACTAGGCTGGGCAAAAACATGAAAAATGAAAGTGCCCGAATTAAAAATCAGACAAAGACCCAGTTGAGATATGGGCGTTTCTACATGAAATACAACTTTATTTTGTATTTGTATCAGGTGGTTAATGAGTAGCAATAAAAAAAAGTGTTTTACCAAGTGGCACAAATTTTGGCCAAAAAAGAAAGTATTCAAAATTCATTTTGGACTCCAACCCAGTTGAGATTTGGGCATTTCTTGGTGAATCTCATAGTTGGATTTTAGTTTAAACTAAGATATTTGTACATATTTAGAAAATGCTCAGAATTTCCCAAAAATAAATACCATAACCAGGTTAAAAAGAAAACTTAGCAACCAAAAAGCCATGACAACACCTCGAGCAGCCAAGACTCCCAAAACATTTAAACACACTCATTCATACATTTCTAACTCAAAAATTTAAGAAAAAAATAAAAGAATACCTCAAATCTGCCCCAAATGTGAAATGAAGAAATGCTCTGTTAGCAAGGCATGGCGAGATTCCAAAACGGGGCAGCAAGACAACAAAACTAAGTTGAGCCTCTGGTGCCACTGCCCACAAATTTCTTCTCAGAAATTCTCCATGTTTCTTCACCAAATGAGCTGCCCAAATCATGGGGTTTTATTCTCCTTCCCAAAAAAAAAAAGCATTTAATTAAAATCACTAATTATACAACATTCTCTACCTCATATAAAAATAATAATTTAAATCCAATTGATAAAATACACAAAGCTCCCCAAATAATATGTACATAAGACTATGAGAACTCACAAAATGGATTAATAAAATCATTTAACATTACTAAATAAAATATATCATTCTCTCGAATGATCAATAAAGACCATTTAAAATAACATATTTAAAATCTCATTGAAATAACTATTCACATTTCCAATCAATAAAACATTATAAAATACCATCTATAAAACCATGTCATAACACTGAAAACCAAAATAAATAGCCACATAAAAAGATTAACGGAAACCATGAAAAAATACCTCAACAAGACATATTGGTAAACCACAAATGACTGAAAGGTGCTCCAGACATTACCATTAGGTAACTGGACGATAAGAAATCAACATGGAAACACTGCACTGACAGGGTGTACAATGGGCTAGGGTAGGGGACATTTGCCTGTGACTACCTCCAGTAACCACCATTGGGGAATATGAGTACACTCAAGCCTGTGGATCCAGCGGAGTCGATACTCAGTACCTACATCACTCCAATCACATGTCAAAGTACATGTGCATGTAACATATATCATATAGTTGAAGCAACATCAATCATCAGGAAGAGGGTCATGATATCATAAGCCTCTCGGATACGAGTGTTACGAAATAATCCCTTTCTTGTCCATAATCATACAAAAGCAATGATAATATTATATAAACATATAAGCATGTGATCTAGAAAAATAACTAATCATGTTAACCTTTCCCATACTCATCAATGTCTAATCTCATTATAACAACATTTAACATTTAAAATATCAAATCAAAATCAAAATTCTATCTTACCTAGGCTGGGGTTAGAGAAGTGTTACATATGGATTGAAGCAAGCTCTTAGAGCTTGGTATGCTAGGTTGGATATGTATTTGATACAACAAAGATTCAATAAAGGCACCGCAGATAGTAACCTTTACTTTAGAAGAACAAACATATAGTGTGGAGAAGCAGTGAATAGAGGAAGAGGAATTAACTACATGTAGTGATTTTCAACCATTCAAGGAGAAAATTTCAAGAGAAAAGGGAAGATCGGAATCTAATTTATTGCAGAAGCACAATAAAGGAACAAAGAATAGAAACCCAAAAGAATTTGGTGGTCACAAATGTGGACCTATGATAAGAAGTTGTCTAGAGAAACAAGATAAAACCAATGTAGGTGGCTCAAGCATTTAGGTTGAGCAGAATAGTAGAAGAGGGAAGTCTCTCATAGACAAGGAGAAATTATGGAACAAGAATAAACATGGGATTACCATCCCATGCACCTTCCAATGTTCCCTAGTTTACCAACTCCAAGAACATTTCACTTACCCAGTGTTTCTATTGTAGGAGCACATGAGCGAATAGGTGATCAACACCAACCAAAAATATTGTAAGTTTTATTTTCTTCCAATTTTAGTTTGGTTTTCTCTCTTTCAATAAGTTCCTAAACCTCCTAAATTCTACAATTTAACAATACGACAATGGAAATCTTCTCTCATGAAATGTGATGATAGAAAATCTTTTAAGAAAATGCAACTGGCCGGTGTAAATCCAATCTCCTCTACTTTTTCCAACATCCTCATAGTCTGAATGTGATGGAAGAACATGGGAATCCATCAATTGTAGTTTCAACTTCTTGGTAGAAACATATGTAAAGTGTGAAAGCATAGACTAGGTACATGAACCATTTGACTGAATGTCATATGAATTTTTGACTACAAGATTAAAAGGAATTTTGTTAGATATTGTAGTTGCTATTGCCCTGGCTGACATATATGCAAATGTGGAAGCATGGACTAGCATGTTGAGTAGTCTTGGACTCTAACTGAATCTAGAAAAATCAATTTCATTTGTGCCTTTTTAGCATCAAAAGTGAACATGGGATCTTGGAAAAAAAATAGCAAACATTGGAAGGAGGATCAGCTAAAAAAAAGAAGGCATTTATTTTAAATCAAGGAAAATTGAAAGTAAAGGGGCACTATATATAAAATAGGACAAGAATTAAAACCTTGAGGTAGTAGAGATTAAAGGGTAGAATCCCACATAGTGGTTCAATCATAGAAAAGAGGAAGGAGGGGCACTAGAGAGGTTTGTATGGTGGAGAAGGAAGCAACCAACCTAGGAAGAAGATAATGTGCTAGGGTTTAAACAAGAAAATGTAGAGAAAAATAGATAGTTGGTGCCATAAAAAAAGGATTCGATGTTTAAGTGTGGTGAGAGATATTGGAAGCTCGACACTTCCACCCTTTGGTCAGTGCTGATCACGCGAGTCGTGACATGGTATAACAACCTCCTATGGATCCTTGATTTGGGATAGTGGCAGTTTCCTGATAGGTCGACCTTTTGGGAAATATGGCTAGCTCAACTCCCAAACATGGTATTTGAGCCTGGGTTGCGTGTTTGCATTCCATGCTCATGCTAGGAGATTGTTGGAAGCTCAATGCTTCCATCCTCTATCCAGTGCCGACCATGCGAGTTGTGACATGGTCTAATAGCCTCTCATGGATCCTTGATCTGGGATTTTGGTGGTTTCTTGATAGGTCAGCCTTTTGGGAAATATGGCTAGCTCAACTCCCAAACATTTGATAACAATAGTAGGTTTTGATATCAATGACAACTATATGCACTTCTACATAGGAGAAGTGTATTGATTCTATGTAGAATTATGTGTAGTTATCATTGATGTCAAAAGGGGATCAAAGGAGAAGTGTGTTGATCCTATGCAGAAGTTCATATAGTTTTCATTGATGTCAAAAGTGCAAATCATGCAAAGGAGATTGTTAGCATGATGACAAAGGATGAATGTGAGAGAAGTGGATCTAATGGTAAATTAGATGGTAGATTCAAACTGGGTTTCTCGAGAGCTTTCTAGGGAGGTATTGTGCAGGTCAAGAAAGCGAAGGGTGTGCCAAGAAAGGTATTATTTTTGCTCTTGGGTGTTAGGGTTTATTAGTTAAACCCTAGGGATACTTGCAATCATGGCGTCCTCAAACTTTTCTATTTTGATGTTGACCTAATATCAATGGGACTTGCCCAGGAGTTTCTTCAACAATCTGATGATCATTTCATTGGTGTGACACCAGTGTATTGCCAGGAGTCAAGTAGGAGTCTCTTCGATAGCCTAATATCTATATGTTGGTATATTGTGGGTTTCATAACTTAGTAACCTCAAATAAGAGGTTCTAAAGTTTAGTTTCTTAGTGATGGAGCGATAAGGAGTGTGGAAGTGTTATCGATGTGACTAAATGGTTTTAGTGGGAGTCATTCAGATGTCTCCTCAATATAGCAACGTGAAGGCTATGCTTGAGTGGGACCTAGTCATAATGATGTGGGTGACAGAGATGACAAAGTAGATGCATGGTATGACAATATTGGGCAAATGGTAATCCACATCCTTGTTGTGGATTATGGAGTAGTGACATGGTGATGACATGGACACGAGACAATAGTATGTGGACTCCACATTGGAATGGCATGCTTGGTGTTGTTGTTTTCATCAGAGTGAAATTTCATCATTAGTAGGACTCTTAAGGTAGTCCCTCTAATGTAGTGATGACCTTCATCAAGTAGAAAAAGTGATATTTCCACGACCTTGAAGAAAGTCTCTCTGATAGGGCGATAGGAGAGTGTGATGTTGATTGTGGGACCCGATAGTAATGAAGGTATTTAGAAGGTGATTGATATGGATAAATGTTGCAAACGTCTAGTGGTTGATTTTGCATCACTATTGCAAATCAATGATTATATGTGCATGATCTGACAAAGAAATTCAACAATGATCATTGGTACAGGATGAAGAACATTGATTGGACGATGTTGGTAATAATATGCTTCATCAGTGTGAAGGTTGTGTATCACCCTATGACAAACCCATGAACCTCTCATTGATAAGACATTGCGGTATCACCAGGAATGTGGAGCTAGTCCCTCCGATAAGGTGATGGGGGAGTGGATGTCAACTATGGGACTAGCTAATGTAAGATGTGGAAAGTGATGTAGGTTGGTGCAAACGATGTGGTGATAGATGATTGATATTTCTAGAAATTCACATCCTTGTTTTGAATGGAATCGGTGTGACTGAATAGTATCACTAGGACCTTGAAGCATGTCCCACCGATAGAGCAATATGATTGATCGACGGTGAAGATCAAGTGGCAAAGATTATATGGAAATAAGTGATTGACATGAGATGAGAATCAATGGTGATAGTCAAACTGAAGCTAATTGAATTGTGGTGATTTAAAGGTGCCAAGATGAACAAAGGATCTTAGTGTGAGATAGAAGATCTATAGCCAATATTCAAACTTGAAGATCTACAATGGTTTGGTCCATGTGAACCAGGGTTTCATCTGGTAATCGACATAGAGGAAGAATTTAATTGGTCTAGCTACACCAAGCAACCAATTATATGAAGATTTGATCTTCAAGCCAGCCATATAGATCACAGGAATGATTGAGATCAAAAACATATCAAAGGATCAAAAGAGAGAATTTAATGCATATATGATCTTATGGTTTTGCAGGATGCTATTTTTAGCAAAGTTTCTGAGACAAAATTTAATGTTGTGAGGCTCTATGGATAGGTATGGTGTAGAGAAAGATATGTGGTAAACCCTAACAAGTGATTAAGATCAAATCAAATTATATGAATAAAAGAATGCATTGAATGCATAATCAGATTTTAGGGTTTGACAGAGAGAATGAGGAAAATGCTCCATAACTAAACTAAATGTGGAATCATCTTGAATCAGAGGCAGAGTGACAATGAAGATATCTGATAGACCCTATCAGATGAATTCATGTTGAGCTAGATAGTGTTGTGTAGCTCGAGGTATAGGTAGCTTACTGGTGAAGTTTGCAAGGTAAGGAAACCCTAATTTGATGCATGAGCTGATCTGAATGGTTGAGAGAATATTGAGGAAGAGATTGCAGATCGATGGAGCTAAGAAAAAAGAAGATAATCTAAGATTGTCTAGGCAGTTGCAGTTGTTGAGTGTGTGAGTTAGAAGTTTGTAAGTGCACAGAGTGTTGAATAAAATTATGTATTGTTGAGTGTGTAGTAGTGGTATGGAGGGAGAGTGTGTGGCATAGGAAGTTAGAATGGAAAATGTTCTAAGTGTAGAAGAGGAAAAGAGAGTAGTAGAGTAGACAGAGAATGCATTTTTTGAATTCTTGGACTGTAATATAGAACATCATCTAAGTGTTTGCATTCATGGTGAAGAGAGTGTGCACTATAGCGAGATAGAATAGTGATTGTTCTATGTGTAGAGGAGAGTGCAGAGCAGAGGTGTATGTTGCTAAGTGTACAAATTCAACAATAGAGTGTGAGTTGTAGTAAGTGCAACAATGTACTAAATGTAATGATGCATTATAGGTTTTGTAGAACCAATTCTATGCATATTTGAAATTGTTAATAATTATACTGAGTTGTGGCTTAGATTAGGGGATTGTAGTCTCCTGGAATTTGTGGCTTCTAAATTAGGTAGTTGATGCTTCCTTGGGTTATAACCCTAAAACATTGTAACAGAGTTTTATTTTGTGACACTGGATTTGAGCAGTAAACTCAAGCAACCTTTGTCACCATGGTTTTTCCCAAATCGGGTTTTCCATGTATATCTGCTATTGTGGGAATTTGTGTTGATTGGCTATTTGTATGTTTATGTTTTCATCTTTAGTATTCAATCTACACAATAAGATTTGAGTAAAAAATTTGTACAAGGCATTTGGATTTAAGGAAGTAATCTACATAAGGTTTCTAAGGGAAAAAGTTTTAAGAGATAAATTTTTGGTATCTAATTATTCACCCCCTCTCATTAGATCATTGTGTTCCAACAAGAGCATCATAGATTTCTTTGAAATATTGGAAGGGAGTTAACACCAATGATGTGCAATTTGTTTGTAAAATGTAGATGAAGGTGTTTAAACAAATCATAATAATCATTGATGGATAGGATAGATACCCATCATTCCCATACCTAATTAACATAAGACAAAGCAAGATTCATTCATACATAGAGAAATCAATAAAAAATCAATGGATCATACTTAAAATAACACATAAAGCATACAAAAAGAAATCATAATTCATACAAAGAATAAATGAAGCAAACACATAGAATACATGAAAAAATACATCAAATACATGAAGTGAACATGCAAAAAGACACAAGGAGAAAACATAATCAATACAATGTAAACATAAAAAAATAAAACATAAACACAATATTAGTACTAAAAAGGATTCAATTCAATAAGGTAAAGAGGCCTTAGTCTTAAATATGTCTCAAATACCAAACTTCATCCATCAAATGTGCTAGAAAAATGGTGCTCTCATAAGGAATAGAAAATTTCATTATGTTATCTACCACTCATGAAACATATGGATCCATTGGAAACAAAGTTGTGTTATGCTAGGTGGCCATGTAAAAATGCTCAAGTTCATGAATCAATAAGCTTTTTTATGCCACATCCATGAAATATTTTTCCAATCAAACCTCAAGGAGTGTTGAATTCACATAAGACAACTGAGAGGGGGGGTCAATTAGTTGTACATTAAAATATCAAAACCCTCATAAAAATTCAGATCCACATCAACTTAATTATCCCTTGATTTGTTAAAATGATTTAACATGAAAGAAAATAACAGAAACTAAAACAGACCAACACTATGCTTAATAGGACACTAGATTTATGTGGAAAAACTAAGAAGGTAAAAACCATGGTGAGGATTAGCTCACAATATAAAGTAATTGCAACACTAAATACAAAAGGCTCACTATCAGAGGGTTCACTACCCAAAAGAAAGAAGGGCTTACTACCAAAGCTCACTGCAAGATTATAGAAAAGAAGAAAGAAGAATGTTACAGTGAGAAATCCATCTCAATGCAATAGAAAAATCCACCACAAGATCACCAACACATTCATAGTCTCTCTAATTATTGTAGAAACCTTCTTCTCATTGTTTCCAATAGTCTAACTAATTGAAGTTCACACTTATCTTCAAAAAATATTACTTCACAACTCTTAAAATTCACATCATATGACTCACAATACAATTATCCATCAACTCAGCTCTATTATATACCTCTTCAACCTTGAAAACATTCTCCAAGGGCGGTTATGCACCTCAACCATGTAAATTCAACTTATGTTAGCACCAAAACATTGTCACAGTGGAAAGGAATGAAGGTAGACCACACCACAACTTAACTTAGTCCTAAATACATTCATAAATGTCACACCACACTTTCAGAATCATCAAAGAAAATCCACAATCAGTGTAAATAATTGAGGTCGATCAAACCTGTGTAGACACCATTAACGTTTAAGTACATGTTGATGGTGTTTTATGCACAACAATAACTCAAATAGAATAAAAGTACTCTATCTCTCTTGAAATTTAAATCTCTATCAACAAGCCTCAAGAGATAACCCAAAGGTGTCTAATGTCAGGTCTTGACAATGCAAAAATAACTCAATGATAAATGTGAAAATGTTGGTAATCACAAGGGACCTTACAAAATAAATGTTGGAACCTTTAGATTTATTAGATCTTGCAATATGGTGATACTTTTAATCCTATAACCTAACCTAGATTTCAAAAGAAATAGAAAAAGATAATAATTTAAAGACATTATAAAACTAAACTAATTCCTAAGACTGATAATGCAAATGATTAAACACTTAAAGTGGACAAATCCTTCATAATTGATTCTTGTTAAACCCAGAATAAACCTGCGATCTCACAAAAATAGTGCAATCTTCTAAGGAATTAAAGATTTTCAGATCATGAAGCATTCACCTAGATCAACCTTCTTTAACAATTGAAATTAATAAATACCCAAAAATGAACTTAGCACACAAATTTAAGGCCCGGGCTAACTTTACACAACAACTTATAATTAACAAGCTGCTAAAAGTAAGGACCAAGGATTGCTCAAACACTTCAAATATTAAGCCATAAACACCATTGCAGCATATCTAAATCTAAAATTTAACATGCAACTAATAATCTCAAAGCAATCTTAAAGATCTAGAACAACAAGAACCATGCAAAGTGAAGCAACACAATAAAGAGCACCAAAGAACAATGCCTTTACTTATATTGAATCACCCAAGTTTGCAACAATTCATGTATTCTCAATGTAACATCACTTGCTCTCAAAAAGACTAACTTCTATCTCAATTCTATCTCTGGAAACTATGTCGAGCTGATTCCAACTCTTACAAAGGAGGTTTAGGTCAGCCCCAAATTAGGGTTTACATCAATAGGTCAGCCCAATATGTTAGCCTAGGAAGTTTTGAATAAAATAAAATTTATATTTAACCTTGAAACTTCATCAAGGTTGGCCTAGACCCTTCCAAAATATTCCTTTTCTTGCACAAAAATTGAGGTCGCCCTCTATCTATATTGTCACATGTTTGGCACAAAGTTCTAGGCGACTTCCTGTTGGTTATCTTATCCCTTCTTGTTGATTTCTAATTTATTGGATAACTCTAACTTTTTCCAATATTTCTTTTATATCTTCTAGATTTGCAACTAGAATAAATTTAACCCTTGTTTTATAATTTTTGAATTCCTCTAGATACTAGGGCATCACCTTATTCCATTTAATCTATAATTCATGGTATTTATCTAGTTTTGAAATGTAAATTGTTGCATCCTCCATATTTTATTTAGTGATTGCAACACTATTAGAAGGAGAATATACTTCATTCCACCATCCTTGTAACCTACTGATGTTCATGTTTTTCTAGCCAAACTTCTTTCTTTCGGTCATTATCTCCAGAAAACTAATGCAACCATCATATTTTTCTTTCACCTTCCCCTATATCTTCATTATTTTCTTCAAAACCTTGGAAAGGAGTTCTTTCTTATAATTCTAGACCTCAATCCACTCCTTCACTTTTCCAATTTCATCACGGGAAAAGATATCCAACCTAGCCAATTCATCCTTAGGTACCTGTAGAATTTTTTGCAACTCCTTGATAGTTGGCTCATTAGACTTCTTGCAATCTGCAACAAACTATGAAATATGTTCTATAAAATTAGAAAAATTGATGTGAACTTTAAGAATTTTTTTAATTGCTTCATCTCCTCGATTACTAACATCTCGTAATCACCCATGAGTGCTCTGAACAAAAGACTTTAACTTTTCAATTTTTGAAACTACCTGTTTAGGTAGCAATCCATCTGGAATAATACTTTCACTCCCAATAGTTTTCAAAGGCTTCATCAAGTGTTGAACATATTTGTAGACATCATTTAGTTGTCTTTGTAGCTTCTCCTTTTCCTTAGTTTCTCTATCTAATCTCCTCAAAATTTCTTGGGAAGATTCTTGGAATTCTTCCTTTTCCTGATCCTTGGTGGCTGGCCCCAAATTAATAGTTTGTACTTTGTAATTGGAGGGCCTAACCTCATCCTTGAACTTATCATTTGCAGGCATTTCTACATGGATAACCCTATTATTGAATTCATCTCTTGAGCTCTTAGAGATTTTCCTGGCTCTTTTCCTCTGTTTGGGTTGTCTGCACTGCTCAAGCAACTTGTCCCAAATCAAAGCTTCCTCTTGCAAAATTATGGGTTTCTTACTATTCCTTCTTTCTAACCATTCAGGAGTAACAGATTGCTCAGTTTTCACCTCCTTATTTGGAATTTCAACCACATTTACCTCAACATTCTACTCTACTTTTGGTTGATCTTCCTATTCATCTTTGTCCTAGTGAGGACTATCAACAAATTTCTCTCTATTTTCCCATGCCTTAGGGTGATCTTCTAGTTGATAAATTATTACCTTTTCCAGGGACTTAGATGCTTTCCCTTGAAAAAACTCAAACTCTATATTCTTACTCTTTGCTCCGGAGGTAGAGTGTTTCATTTCATGTACCAATTTCCTCCATTCTCCCCTTTTAGGAGTAGAGACTTCATCATCTTCTTTCTCTAGTTTTTCACAATCATTGGATATGTTTCCTTCCTCATGAACTGATCCCTCTGAAACTTGTACATTATGATGTGGAGAAGGAATAGGGGAATTATTTCATGTGGCTACTCTCTTCTCTGCATCATTGGTAGGTGCCTCTTCATCTTGCACTTCTTTCTCTATAACTTTCATCCCTTCTACCGGAGAGACCTTATGCTTGGGAGAGTTCCTTCTAACATACACTTGTGGCTTTTCCCTTGAACTTTCCAAATCAACAACATTTGCTAAAGAAGGAGCATCGATATCAACATTTCCCTTCCTTGACTTAGCGGCCTTTTGTATTTCTGTTATTATTCTTCACTTATAGATTGTGGGGTTTCACCTTCCTCTATAGCAGTGCTAACCTGAGGAGCCCTCTTGGTTTTAGGAGATGGCTTCTCCCCTTTCTTCACTTGTGTCTAACACCTAGTTCTCCTCTTAATTTGAATAGGTCTTCCTTCCTCTTGACCATCCTCTTCATGAGGTTTAGTAGTATCATCACCTTTATTAGCTTCAATTTCTTCTTTAGACTAAGACTCCAAGTCTCCCATCAAGTCATATGTGAACTTTGCACCTTTAGCTTCCAATTCTAACACTTTGTGCTTTACCCATAACTTGGAACACTTCACTAGCCTAATAACTTGGTCTAAATCTATTACCTCTTCCTCTGACTAGTTGATTGGAGGAAATGGTTTGCTCTTGTGAGGCTCATAGTCATGATGTTGAACCAAATTCACCTCATCATCCTGTACTTGATTAGGAACTTCTACCACTTTGTACAACCTTATCAGTTTGAGAGTCAATATGGAAAATTTCCTCCTAAAGACATCAAATTCATCTCTACAATTATCCCAATAGTCCTCAATGTGGTCCTTATTCCTGAATGTTCTATTGGCTTGCTTCATGGCCTTGCCATATGGGTCAAAATTATTCCTATTGGTATGGGAATATAGCTCAAATTTTTCCATCTCCTTCTCAGAATGTTAAGTACTTTGAATAGAAGGGCAGGCCTCTAAAGCTTCCATTCTCAAAGGGAACTCCAATCCCAATCCTTTCTTTTTCACGTCCTGTTGTAGGGTCTCCTGAAAGCCTACCATTTGTCTTGTCAGTTCTAGCATTAGAAGTTTGTTGGTTGGATACCTGGGTAATCTTAGAGGAACAATTGGAGATCCTTGTACCCAAATGTATTTGAACCTTTGAAACTGAATAAACCATTGACCATACTACTTGATTGAGTCCAAGGCATTAGTAGAAACCTTTACATGAAGAGAATCCTATAACAACTTGGAAATGTACATGAAAAAGGCATCATTGGCCCTTCTGTAGTTGAATGTTTTGTGTTGTAACTATGGGTAAACATCCCATTTCATTTATTTCCCTATAGTTCCCTTGCATAAGAGACCTTTGTACTTAGTCTTGTGTGCCAACATGTAGACAAGATTTGAGGTCATGATGAATTTGTTGGTTTCTTGCACACTTCTCAATTGGGCATCCAAATTGTTTATGATTCTAGCCTAGTGGTAATGCTTGTTTTCCACAATTTGTGTGATGGGGTGGAACATCCAAGTCTGAAATATGTGCGCTTCTTCTACTCCCATGACTCTTCCCAAAAGAGTTATAATGACATGATACTCTAGTTTGAAATCACTTTTGTACAATTGTTTGGGTAGCTTTCTGTAGTGTGGCTTTGGTTTTAGTATCCAAGAATTATTCATGATTTCCAAAGCTTTGTTAGGCTCTTCATCATAGAACTTGATTTCTTCCCAATATTGATTTCCTTAATGAGCTTGTGATGTAAGGCACTGTTGAAAACCTCTGCAATGGACTCTTCAGTTAGATTTGCCATGAATATTCCTTGTGGCCCAATTACAATCCTCATTCTAGAGTCATAGTGCTTTGCACATTCTAGGACCAACTCTAGACATAGTTATGCTAGAGGGAACCATGATGTGTGTGGCAATCCAGTGTGAGTGATAAACTGTGCTAGCTGGGTTGGTGCATTTCCAAACATTCGTTGTTGAAAGTCATCGTAATCCACATATCCAATGTTTGTAGCTGCAATCTTTGACCAAGTAGAAGAAATCTTAGTCTTCGACCATATGCCCTTGAATTCACACTTCATCCTTTCTAATCTTCTCTTAACCTCCACTTTCACTAAAGAATCCTTTGTTTTGGCAGTCTTGTCAGGACTTAGCTCAACCTACATCTGTTAGAGAAAGGACCAAAATCACCAAAATGGAAGATAGAAATTTAACATATCAATTCCCAGAAGCACCAATGTATGCAATGGTAATGCCATTAAATCAAAATGATAATAATATAACTCCAATGAAAATACAAGACAAGCAATTCATTTCAAAAGATCCTATTCTTACATCATGTATGTATGCAAATTTCACTCAAATTGATCACCATACCACAAAATAATCATATAATCTAATGTGCAAACACTCTATCCATCATCATTAAGATTTAAAGCAAAACACAAAGGGGGTCAGATAATCCAAGCTAGCTCATATTCCCCTTTCAAATTAGAGCTTAGGTAATCTGAGCAAGCTCGGATTTCTTAGATTAGGCATGCTTCAACTTATGATCATCAAATTACTTCAATTCGTGGGGTCCCTTGACATGATTTAGCATATGAACGCATCAAACACCTCAAAACCATGAAATAAATTATTTTCACTTGAGACTCAATTCACGTTACGCATCAGGAATTCACATTTCATGGAGCTCGATTATTTCTAGGGGCCTCAGATTACCTAGGTGAACTAACATTTGGGTAATCTGAGCTAGCTCGGAAGCACTGAATGATAGATGAGATTTATTTTTCACTAAGTGCTCATCATTGAGTTCATGTTTTTAGATGCAAGGCATATTCGAATAATCCAAGGGGGCTCAGATTCTTTGGGCATATTAGAGCTTAGAAAATCCGAGCTACCTCAGAATTCCTGAGTTTTGCTCAAGATTGAAATTTTTGCTAAGTGTCGAAACTTTACCTTACCAAAATGATATATGATAGCCTTTTTGCCTCCTTTAACATTGAATCAATGTTATTTCAAAATGGGATTCAAGTTAAATAGCCCATTCAATAATTCTCAACACCATTCTTTTGTCAAACTCGCAATTACAAATCTAGGGTTTTTGAGTTACCGTTCAAAATAGGGAAACCTTCAAAATCTTAAAATAAATACACGAAAATAAGATGCAACGATTGAATTCTAAGAATTCTCAACAAAATTTATTCACCAAATGCATTTAGATCAAGGCCCTATTTTAACCTTCAGAATAAGTGCTTTAAATAATGGAAAACCCTAGATAGTGAAACAAAGCACATTACAAAATTAAAACACATTACAAAATTAAAACATAGAAACTCAATGACCAACTCAAACTATAAAGATTGGAAACAAGGCACAAAATTTAACGAAGACCATCTAATGAAATTGAAGGAACATACCTTGAAATAGCGCATAGCAAAGGAGTATACAATGGCTAATTGGAAATGGATATTTTTAGCCCTAGAACGATCCCTCGAAGAAGATAAACCCAATGTTGGAACTCAAATTGAATGCATGATGGTGGGGACTCTTCTTATCTTCAAGCACTCGAGAATGAGAAATGACCAAATGATCTCTTAAACATCGTTTATCTCCAAATTGACTCTTTAAAATTCATTAATGTAAACAATAAATGCTCAATCATACGCCCTTAGAGAAATCAGAAACCCGATGGGAGCTCAGACTCAGGTAATCCGAGGTAGCTTTGATTGCCCATCAAAATTATGATTCAGGTAATCCAAGGTACCTTAGAATTATTGAACTTGCTACAAACTTAATCAAATTTTCCTTAATTTCAAACTTTTGAACAAGGGTTAGCCTCAAGGAGCTAGAAAATTATCATGAAGTCACAAGAATGCCATCTCAAATGCAAATTTATCATTAAACACATGGAAAAAACAAGATGAATACTGAGAGACTTATCCCTTAAGGGGATGAAGTCAAGACCCTATGGAAACAAAGAAGCAAACAAAGCAAGAAAAGAGGGTCCCTTCTTTCAGTGGGGTGTGTGTGCGAAAATTGCACAACAAATGGCAACTCTTGTTGGAGAAATGCTCTAGAGCATTTCGATGACAAACTAGAATCAAGAACCTAGAATCTCTAGTTTCATTCGTCACATCAGGTCAACCACAAGAAAAGTTTCAAAGTACATGGACAAGCAAGCCTTTCCTGTGTTGGAGTCAAAGTGTGTGCAAATGTATTCATTTCCCTCCCTTAGTTGTTGTAGGATCCAAACTCAGTCTAATCAAGCTACGTAAAGATTCTAACTCCAAAAGCATCTTGGATAGAGCCTCGTTGCTAGTCAGGTGCCCATAGCCCCGATGAGGTTATCACTATGGCCCTCTCGAGTATAGCTCTACTGCCGGTCAGGCATCCATAGCCCTAGTAGAGATACTTGGATACTCTTGATGAGGTGAATATTCACTTTTGATTTTCAATATTCTTTTTCTTTTCTTTTCTTTTGATATTCTTTTAAGATCTTTTAAACTTTCCTTTTCACCTTGCAAGTAATGAAGCTCACACTCAAGGTTGAGAACCACAGTGGCACTGAAGCATAAATAATATTTTTCACTTGAATAGACTTCATGAGGAACCATTAACAACCTTGGAATTCTTTAAGATATGTATATAAGTGTAAGACTTCAACACATTTCAGGTTTAACTTAATCCAATGACTCATCCACTTCAAGCATTAACACATGTGACACCAAGTAAAGGATTTCCACCAGCTGACTCTCGAAGGATGATTAGAGTTGTAAAGAAATACTTGGAAAAATCCTTGATAATATAATCATTTCTATGTAAGTGCAACATTCCCATAGGAAAATAGGGGAGCCCAAAACCAAAAGAAAAATAAAACCAAACCCCAAACCTAAACTAAAGTAGACCTAAACTAACCAAAAAAATAAAACAAACAAAGAAAATCAAAAGAAACCAACATCTAACCTAACTATTTACAAGGGAAGAGCTACAAGTAGCTCAAGATAGGAAGTAGTGCTTCAAATATTTCCCATTGATAGGCAATGGGACATCCTCTCCAATGAGATTTTTTAGGCAAAAAAGAATTGTCTCCCAATATTTTTGAAATTTGGAAGGGGCTAAGCCAAAGCTTATCAAAATTTCCATGCTCCCCTTTTTGGTCGTGTACTTTATCCCAATATAGGACCAATTCAGAGATCCTAAAGGTTTTCACCTTAGCTTTTCTATCAAACCATCTCTTAACGACACCTTGATGTTTAGAAATTTTTTCTAATGCTTCATCCCTTTTCTCTTCAAGGTGCAAAAGTTCAACCAAACGGGCCTCACACCTATCCCATTCGTCATAGTAATTGTTAATAAACTACAAAGTAGGGATTTTCAACTGAATTGGGAAATTTTCTCCAAACCATACACAAGGTGGTAAGGAGAAATTCCTAGAGAGGCCTTATGTCTAGTACGATTTTCCCAAAGAGAAAATTTGAGTTGGGTATGCTAGTCCTTAATTTTCCTCTCTAAAAATTTATGGATGACTATTAAAAGATTCTTATTTGAGGACTCAACTAGACTGTTTCCTTGTGGGTAGTAATTGGAGGAAAACTTAACAATGATTCCATGATCAAAATCCCAACCAGAAAAATTTAATGAAGAAAATGCAAGACAATTATCACAAACCAAAGCAAATGGGCAACCAAAGTGATTGATAATATCTAATTCTAGAAATTTGATTACTACCTCAGAAGTGCATTTTCTTACAAGCAAGAGCTTTAGTCCACCTAGTAAAGTAATTAGTTACGAAGAGAATGTACCTGTGGCCTATAGAGGAAGGTGGATTGATTGAACCAATGAAGTCCAAACCCCACTGAACAAATGGTTTTACCTCAATTACTAGCTAGAGCAGAAGTGTTGTATGCTTCTCCCTACTTGTTGTAGTTTGACACACATGGCAGATCCTCACATGGTTGTGTGCACCTTAAACAAAGTAGGCCAATAATATCCCACCCTCAAAATCTGATTTGTAGTAGCTAGTCCAGAACCGTGGCCTGTGTCATACTTATCATGGAATTTGGTCATCACTCTCTCAGCTTCTTCTTTTCCAAGGAAGTGAAGGTAAATTCCTTCATGATACTTCTTGTATAAAACAACCCCCTTCAGCATGTAGTTGTCACTTTTAAAATGCAAGGCTCTCCACTACATTGCATTGAGATGATTCAAACATTGTTGATTTAAGAGATAGTAGATAATGTCATCATACCATTCACCTAGTGAAACATCTTGAAGGTGATAGTGTTGGGCTATGAGATTAGGAGAAATTTCAGCCATAGTCTTAGTTAATCCTTGGCCTCTCACTAGTTTCATAGGTTGGATCTCGATATCATACTCTTGTAACATCGTAACCCACTTAGCTCTCTGTTCTCCTAGTTCATTTTGCATCAATAGAAGCTTGACTGCAGGATTTGGCACTATTGCAAAGACTTTATTCCTCAAGATATAGTGCCTAAATTTCTTCACAACTCTAACCAAAGCATAAGCCTATTTTTCTACACTAGGATATCTCAAATCTGCATCTTTTAATGGAGCACTCATAAAATCTATAGGATGCTCACTTCCTTGGTCAAATTTCTGAGTTAAAATGCCAGAACAAGAGTGATCCGATTTAAACAAACATATATAAAAAGGCTTGGCATAATCAAGGCTCACCAATACTGGGGAATTCGCTATTTCCCTCTTCATTTCTACAAAATCCTCCTTTGCTTCAACACTCCACTCAACCTTTTTCATTTTGCTTCAACATTTCATTCAAGGGTTTAACTATTTCTACGAATCTAATAATAAACTTCCTGAGAAAGTTAATCTTTCTAAAAAAGGATTTCATCTCTTTTTTACTTGCTGGGGGTTGAATTTTTAGTATTACCTCTACTCATTTTGGATCAATAAAGATACCCTTTTTTTAAATAACATGTCCTAACAGCTTTCCTTTAGTGACTCCAAAGATGGATTTCTTTGGATTGAGCGAAATACCAAATTCTCTGCACCTTTGAAATACTTTACATAGATCTGCAATATGATCACCTCATTTCTTTGAGAATACTATTAAATCATCCATGTAAATAATGATACACCTACCAATGATGTCCTTGAAGGCAATATTCATAGCCCTTTGGAAGGTTGCCCCTGCATTGATTAGCCCAAAAGGCATTCTCCTGTAATCAAAAGTCCCCCACTTTTTGGTGAAGGAAATTTTGTGCCTATCCTCATATTGCACCATGACTTGATTATACCCTAAGTATCCATCTAGAAAGGACATCATTTGGGATCTATTAACAATCTATAACACCTCATCCAGTGATGGGATAGGGTAGTTTTCCTTTTTTGAGGCATGATTGAGGTTCCTGAAATTAACACAAAGCCTGATTTCTCCATTCTTCTTCCTTATTGGAACCAAATTGGCAATCCAAGTGGAATTCCTGACTTGAAATATGATATGAGAAGATAATAACTTTTATACCTCCTTCTGAATGATTGGTTGCAAAAGCATTGATCAGTCTCAGTCTCTGTCTGAAAGGCTTAGCACTCGATTTGAGAGGAATAGTGTGTGTAATTATCAAAGTATCATGCATTTCCAAATCTTCATAACTCTAGGCTATAACATCTTGGTACATGTGGAGAGCATCTATTATTCCCTTATTTTCTTCTGGAGTACACAATTTTCCAATGAAAACATTCTTGACATTGTTTGGAGTCCACATATTATATGTATCACATTGAATGCTAATGGAATCCTTCTTAGCCTAGTGTTCTCGATCTTTTATCTTATCCAAATGAAAAATTCTCTCCAGATATACCATCCCCCTTGGAATGGTGTTCGTTTTTAGATTAATCACTTCTTCTAAATCCATTTTTTCTTCTTGGGGCTCCACCTCATCTATTATTTGAGAAGTAAACACATTAGAGCTTGTGATGAAATAAAGAATGTGCTTATGATCTTCACATACCTGAAAATTGGTTACATTATTAGGCACTGAAGGCACTGGAGTGAGTTCAATAGTAAATTTCTTCAAACCTGAAAGTGACAAGCACCCTAAGCTAAAGCATTTGTAGTTTGATTCTTGTTACGAGGTATCAATTGAATGTTAAAAGCATCAAACCCCTCAATGAGATCCCAAAATCTATGTCTATAATTAGTCATCCTTCTATCATGACATGAGTATTGTTTCCTAATTTGCCTCACTACCAATTCAAAATCTCCAAAAAACTTGCAAAATATTGACTTTCTTTCTTAATACCATTAGTAATCCATGAATCAAAGCTTCATTTTCAACTACATTATTAGGACAATGGAATTGAAGTCTATGATCAACAAAAAGGTTTTACCTTTAGGGATGATTAGCTCAAATCCAGCTCCAACACCTTGCTTAGATTTGGATCCATTGAATCTAAGTGTCCAACAACCAGCAGCTCCTGACCCTCTTGATTTATCCTTAATTTTTCTACTACTAGGAGGTTCTTTACAAGACATTATGCTTTTACCCTTAGGATCATCCTAGATGCTTTGCACATTTATCTTAATAGCCAGGGTCAAATTGATGCAATGTTGTATTTTATCCACTACTGTCTGGCATAGGCAACATTCCAGCTCTAAGTGAGAAGCATTATGGACCCTGCACTAGTTTGAAAGAAGAAACTCTTCAAAATTCATATCTCTTCCCAATTGAATTTGGTCCTCTATACATTTCTAGATAAACTCTTGAAAACTATCCAACAAGCTGAGTTGGCCATCTTCCTGGTCATCACCCTCCTCTATTGATTCAACTAATGCTCTAGTGCTACAAGATTTTGATGTGAGCTCAATGGGTGTGCTCTATAACATAAATATTTCCTTTGAATTTGATTCTGAAAGAGGGATTGCTAATACATAATTCCCCAAACTGACTTTTGATACTAATATCTCATTTTAAGTATTCTAGTATTCAGTGATTACATACTTCATTCTAGGTTCCCTTTCAATCTTGATTTGATTTGGCACCCCTTCCAGGGAAGCCACATGTGGGAGTGATCACTTGACACATATCCATTTAGTGCCTTAGTAAAATCTTTGCTTAAGATTAGACCATACATATCAGGAATATCTGCCACTTGAATGTCGATAATTTGTTGAATCCTAGGGTCTGAAACAATTTGCATAGGAATCATATTTAGTTCTCCCACCACATTCACTTATGTCTTGTCCAATTGAGTAAATTTTCATTTAGAAGTTGTAGGAGTAATACCTAGGGCTCTATAGATAGTAAAAGGCATGACATTCATGGAGTCCCCTAAGTCTAGAAGGAAATTATGTAAGTTCTTCCCAAAGAGGCAAACAAAAATCATAAAAGGAGGAGTTTCTATCTTTCCTTGAAATAGACTTAGTTGTGTGTCAACTTGTGCAACTTGATTCCTATCTTTTTCTTTCCCTTTATCTCTAGGTTGTGCTTGAATTTGGTCTTTTGGTGCTTGTGAACTAGAATTTTTCCCAACTACTTCACTAGTTGTCCTATCTTGGGGAACTACATTTGCTTTAAAGGCTCCTAGAATTGTATTTTTGATAGCAGGAACTCTTAGCAACTCAAAAGCAAAAAGACTTACCCTTAATTTCTCGAGTTCCTTAGCTACATATTCACCCAATTTCTCAATGTTCATATCAGCATAAATGTCCTTGGGATAATTCACCACCTTTTCATACCTTCATCAGTTTTCTTTCCCTTAGAAGAATCAAACTTTCCTCTTGAAAAATATTGTGTGGGTACATGAGGATAGGATGGATTGTTACTAGCATTAGGATCAAGTGGTGTAGTGAAGTTATTAGGATGGATTGATGTAGTGAATGGGCCTCTACCCTATGGACCTCTAGTCGGCCTATTCCTCAAATCATATTTTTTTATAGGCTATTGGAACATCTAAACTTATTCAACACCTACTTCCTCTTCATCCAAAGGACCATTATCATTCTCAGTTCCTTCATTAAGCAATTGTGAAATCTCATCTCCATTGTACACTTGCTCTGTCTTATCATCCTACTCACCTAACTCTTCTTTTGGCTTGTTCTCTTTGCTTCATGGGAAAGGATCATGATCCAACACCATTACTAAAGAATCATAGGGCCTGAATGGTACCAATTCTTGATTGCTAGAATTGTTTTCAACCTCATACTGAAAGATGGATGCAGCAGTCTAGAATTTAGGGAAATCCAGCTTATACTGTTGACTTATCTTGTGGAGTCTACACCCTCCAGACAAAGCTACCTCTGCTAGATATACACCACTTGGAGGATTTTCCTAATTATGAGGTTGATCCAGTGGAGTAGGGACACCTCCATTATTTGGTCTTGTATTCCACATTTTGTTCTACCTTTGGGGTTGTCTCCTATCAAATCCTTGTCCACCTATTTGTGCTCTATCAAAATTCTATCCAGATGGCTACCCTCTATCAAAATTATGTCTATGTCCTTGTGCAGAATCCCAATTCTCCCGATTATAACTAGACTACACATTCCTTTAAGCAGCCTGGAGTTGACTATTTTGGTTCCTTAGGTACGTTACTTCCATATTCAGCTTCCTAACTTGTTCTTTTATCTCATCTAATATCTCCTTATCAGGATTACTATAAGGTACTAAATTCACATTATTCTAAGGGTATCCTAATGCCACTCTTGATCCTATGGACTGGTTCAATACTAGGTATGTGCAGGATCATGGTGGGCCAAAAAGTGGCAATATGATGGATATGTGGCTAACGACTTTTTTTTACCCAAAATTGATGAAACGAAAAGGGTTTTTCAAGGAGATTCTCAAATTTCCACCAATATAAATTATGCTCTACTTTTAATTTAATAAGTAATTATTATTTATTTTCTATTCGAATTGCGACTAAAGTCCTAATTGATAGGCTGATTGAAAAACATCCATAGCTTTCAAATGGTATCACATTTTTTGAATAAAAAGCATGCATCACATTCTATGCTTTGCATACTATAGGATTAAAAAAATAAAAATTAAATTTCATGAATTTTTGACCAAGTTAAGGTGGTCAGACATACAAGTTTTTATATTTTTAAAAATTTGTAATAAAAAAAAGCATAATTAATTATTTACTAGGAAAAAAATTACAAAAAAATATGCATCACATTAGGACATGAGTCCTCTACTTATATCTAAAATATTATAAAAAAATATTATCATTTTATTGTGGTTAGGGTGGTTAGACAGACACCTACTTCTTATTTTTCCTTGAAATTTAAGTACTACTATATTGAAATTTCAAATTTTCATCAAATAGATTTAAAAAAAAAACAAACCTAGTAGTTTAGAAACTGCATTCAATTTGCTACAGATTCTTTTCTTACCTTTTTTTGAAATAATATAGATAACTTATTCAAATTTTTACGTCAAGTTGCCTAACTCTGATTTTTTCTGAATTTTTTGCCACTTAAGGGCCTGTTTTTTCCATGATGATCCTGCACATACCCTACTTCAAAATTTTGCATGTAAGTAGGAAAACCAACCTGTTTTTGTGAATTGAGGGGTTGATTGACATTTTGTTGAGGATAACTGGTCATTGGTGGGGCTTCATTCATTGGAAGACATAGATGTGGAACTAAAGGAAATTGTGGCACCAAATTCATAATGGGTGTATGATTAGTTAAAGCCTAATTAACCGCATGGATTTTTCCTGGGTGAGCAACGAGTCCTAGAGATGGAAAGGGTCCTAACAAATGTTGCTTCAAATCAGTGCTAACCTTGACTACTTCTGTATAGGCACCCAACAATGTGGTAGGAGGATTAGTTCTCCATTTAAGAAAGGTAGCAGTAAGGCTATCAAGGGATTCATAGTAAACTTCCAAGGTAGTGGCATCATCCACAACATAGGTAGCTTGTAGCTGAGTGTATGTACAATGAAATATATTATTGAATGACCCTATTGGCTCATTGAATTCCCTTTTAACCTTAGTGAATTGCAAATACAACTCATTGGCACTGATGGGAATTTTAAACTTGTATAAAAAAGCATTTTCCAATTTAGTCCAATTATGGATTGACCCTGTAGGAAAATGATTATACCAATAAAATGCATCCTCCCCTAGGAAATATGGGAAAATACTACAAGCAACATCTTCATGATTAATCCCCCTATCCCTAAGCCAAGTCTGGAAAATCCTAATGTGCTCCTTTGAAATCCTATTAGGATCATTGATATAAAACTTGGAGTGTAAATGTTCAAGGTTTTTGGGAATTACATTGTAGTTGTTAAAGGATAAGGGTGATGAGTTATTTTCCAAGAAATCCATTGGTAACATTGGAGGTGGTAGTGGTTAGGTAGCAACTAACTGGGGTTGTTGAATGGGGATGGCCTCAGAACTAGGTGATGATGGGCTTGATGAGGGTGAAGATGATGGAGAGGATGGAAATGGTGGAGCAAATGATGATTCTCCCCTTCTTCTAGTCCTTCTTGACCTAGTAGGGGCTCTTAACTCCTAAAAATCTTCCTCCCCTAGGGTAGATCTGGTTCTTCTTGGAAATCTCTGAGGAGAAATTACAGATAGAAAATCATCCAACTTGCTTATTTAGGCCATCCTTCTAGTGCCAATCTGTTGATGGTGTTTTCTACAAAACAACTCAAAAAGAATACAAGTACTCTATCTCTATTGAAAGGTAAATCTCTATCAACAAGCCTCAAGAGATAACCTAAAGGTCTCTAATGTTAGGTCTTGACAATGCAAAAACAACTCAGTGAGAAATGTGAAAATGCTAGTAATCACAAGGGACCTTATAAAACAAATGCTAGAACCTTCAGATTTATCAGATCTTGCAATATGGTGATAATTTTAATCCTAAAACCTAACAAAAATTTCAAAAGAAATAACAAAAGATAAGGGTTTAAAGAGATTATAAAACCAAATTGATTCTTAAGACCAACAATGCAAATGATTAAACACTTAAAGTGGGCCAATCCTTCAAAACTAATTCTTTCTAAACCTAGAATAAACTTGGAATCTCACAAAAATAGTGCAATCTTCTAAGGAATTAAATATTTTCAGATCATCAAGCATTCACCTAGATCAACCTTGTTTAACAATTGAAATGAATAAATAACCACAATTAAACTTAGCACACAAATTTAAGGCCTAGGATAACTTTACACAACAACTTACAATCAACAAGTTGCTAAAAGTATGGACCAAGGATTGCTCAAACACATCAAATATTAAACCATAATCACCATTGCATCATATCTTAATCTAAAGTTTAGCATGCAACTAATAATATCAAAGAAATCTTAAATATTTGGAACAACAAGAACCATGCAAAGTGAAGCAACATAAGAAATAACACCAAAGAACAATGTCTTTACTTATCTTAAATCACCCAAGTTTTCAACAATTCATGTATTCTCAATTTAACAACACTTGCTCTCAAAAATACTAACTCCTATCTCAATTATAGCTCTAGCAACTATGTCTAACTGATTCTAATTCTTACAAAGGAGGCTTGAACCTCAATTTATGGAGAAGTAACACTAGGTCGGCCCCAAATTATGGTTTACATCAATAGGTCAGCCTAGGAAGTTTTGAATAAAATATAATTTACATTTAATGCTTGAAACTTCATCCAGGTCGACCTAGTCCCTTCCAAAATATTCCTTTGCTTGCAAAAAAATTGAGGTCACCCTCTAGCTGTGTTGTCACATGATTTGTACAAAGTTCTAGGTGATTACCTATTGGTTATCTTCTCCCTCCTTGTTGATTCTAATTTATTGGATAACTCTTTGAATTTTCCCAAAATTTCTTTCATATCTTCAAGATTTGGAACTGGAATAAATTTAACCCTTGTTTTATAATTTTGGAATTCCTCCAGATACTGGGGCATTACCTTATTCCATTCAATCTATAATTCATGGTATTTATCAAGTTTTAAAATGTAAATTGTTGCATCCTCCATATTTTCTTTAGTGATTGGAGCACTATCAGAAGGAGCATATACCTCCTGCCACCATCCTTTTAACCTACTGATGTTCATGTTTTTCTGGCCAAACTTCTTTCTTCTAGTCATTATCTCCAAAAAAGTAATGCAACCATCATATATTTCTTTCACCTTCCCTTGTATCTTCATTACTTTCTTCAAAGCCCTAGAAAGGAGTTATTTCCTATAATTATAGACCTCAATCCACTCCTTCACTTTTCCAATTTCATCACGGGAAAAGATATCCAACCTTGATAATTCACCCTTAGGTACCTGTAGAATTTTCTGCAACTCCTTGATAGTTGACTCATCAGACTTCTTGCAATCTGCAACAAACTGTGAAATATGTTCTAGAAAATCAGAAGCATTGATGTGAACTTTAAGCATTTGTTCAATTGCTTCATCTCCTTGATTACTAACATCTTGTTACCACCCATGAGTGCTCTGAATAGAGGACTTTAACCTTTCAATTTATGAAACTGCCTCTTTAGGTAGTAATCCCTCTAGAATAATACTTTCACTCCCAATAGTTTGCAGAGGATTCATAAAATGTTGAAAATATTTGTAAACATCATTTAGCCATCTTTGCAGCTTCTCCTTTTCCTCAGTTTCTCTATCTAATCTCCTCAAAATTTCTTAAGAAGATTCTTGGAATTCTTCCTTTTCCTACTCCTTGGTGGTTGGCCCTAAATTAATAGTTTATACTTTGCAATCAGAGGGCCTAACCTCATCCTTAAACTTATCATTTGTAGGAAATGCTACATGGATAACCCTATTATTGAATTCATTTATTGAGATCTTAGAGATTTTCTAGGCTCTTTTCCTTTGTTTGGGTTGTCCCCATTGCTCAAGCAACTTGTCCCAACTCAGAGCTTCCTCTTGCACAAATATGGGTTTCTTACTAAGCCTTCTTTCTAACCATTGAGGAGCAACATATTGCTTAGTTGTCACCTTCTTATTTGGACTGTCAACCACATTTACCTCATCATTCTGCTCTAATTTTTTTTATCTTCCTATTCATCCTTGTCCTCAACTTCCTCTTTGTTTTCCCCTACCTCAAGGTGATGTTTTGGTTCATAAATTATTAACTTTTCTAGAGACTTAGATGCTTTCCCTTGAACAACCTCAGACTCTATATTCATACTCTCTGCTTCAGAGGTAGATTGTTTCATTTCTTGTACCAATTTCCTCCATTATCCACTTTCAGGAGTAGAGACTTCATCATCTTCTTCCTCTAGTTGTTCAAGATCATTAGATATGTTTCCTTCCTCGTGAACTGATCCCTCTAAAACTTGTACATTATGATGTGGAGAAGGAATAGGGGAATTATTTCCTATAGCTGCTCTCTTCTCTACATCATAGTTAGGTGCCTCTTCATCTTGTACTTCTTTCTCTATAACTTTCATCCCTTCTACTGGAGAGAACTTATGCTTGGGAGAGTTCCTTCTAACATACACTTGGGGATTTTCCCCTGAACTTTCCAAGTCAACAACCTTTGCTGAAGAAGGAGCATTAGTGTCAACATTTCCCTTCCTTGCCTTAGTAGCCTTTTGTCTTTATGTGATTATTCTTATCTCCCTTATAGGTTGGGGGGTTTCACCTTCCTCTACAATAGTGCTAACTTGAGGAGCCCTCTTGGTTTTAGGAGATGGATTCCCCCCTTGCTTCACTTTTTTCTAACTCATTGTTCTCCTCTTAATTTGTGTAGGTATTCCTCTTGAACATCCTCTTCATGAGGTTCTATAGTATCATCACCTTTATTAGCTTCAATTTCTTCTTCAGACTGAGACTCCAAGTCTTCCATCAAGTCATAGGTGAACTTTTCACCTTCAACTTCCAGTTTTAACACTTTGTGCTTTACCCATAACCTAGAATACTTCTTCATTGGATCAATAACTTGGTCTAAATTTTTTATCTCTTCCTCTGACCAGTTGATTGGAGGCAATGGTTTTCTCCTATGAGGCTCATAGTCATGATTTTGAACCAAATTCACCTCATCATCCTATACTTGATCAGGTGCTTCTTCCACTTTGTATAGCCTTATCTGTTTGAGAGGCAGTTTGGAAAATTTCCTCCTAAGGACATCAATTTCATCTCTACAATTACCACTAGTCCTCAATGTGGTCCTTATGCCTGAATGTTCTATTGGCTTGCTTCACGGCCTTGCCATATGGATCAAAATTATTCCTGTTGGTATGGGAGTATAGCTAAAATTGTGCCATCTCCTTCTCAAAAAGTTGAGAACTTTGAATAGAAGGTAAGGCCTCTAAAGTTCCCATTCTCAAAGGGAATTCTAATCCCAATCCTTTCTTTTTCACCTCCTACTGTAGGATCTCCTCAATGCCTACCATTTGTCTTGTCAGTTCCAACATTAGAAGTTTGTTGATTGGATACCTAGGTAATTTGAGAGGAACAACTAGAGATCCTTGTACCTAGATGTATGTGAACCTTTGAAACTGAATAAACCATTGACCATACTACTTGATCAAGTCCATGGAATCAGAAAAATCCCTGACATGAAGAGCATCCTACAACAACTTGGGAATGCACATGAAAAAGCAATCATTGGCCCCTTTGTAGTTGGATGTTTTGTGTTGTAACTATAGGTAAACATCCCATATATTGTCTTTCCCTATAGTTCTCTTGTAGTTGAGACCTTTGTACTTAGTCTTGTGTGGCAACATGTAGACAAGATATGAGGTCATGGAGAATCTGTTGGTTTCTTACACACTTCTCAATTGGGCATCCAAATTTTTTCTTATGATTCTAGCCCAATGGTAATGCATGTTTGCCACAATTTGTGTGATGGGGTAGAACATCCAAGTCTGAAAGATGTGAGCTTCTTCTACTCCCATGACTCTACCCAAAAGAGTTATAATGTCATGATACTCCAGTTTGAAATCACTTATGTGCAGTTGTTTGGATTTGGTTTCAATATCCAAGAATTGTTCATGATTTCCAAAGCTCTATTAGGGTCTTCATCATAGAACTTGATATCTTCCCCAATATTTATTTCTACAATGAGCTTGTGATGTGAGTTAATATTGAAAACCTCTACAATGGACTCTTCAATTAGATTTTCCATGGCTCTTCATTGTGGCCCAATTAAAATGCTCATTCTAGAGTCATAATGGTTTGCACATTCTAGGACCAAATTTGGACATAGTTTTTTTGGAGGGAACCCTGTTGCTTGTGCCAATCTAGTGTGAGTGATAACCTATGCTAGTTGGGTTGGTGCATTTCCAAACATTCACTATTTAAAGTCATCATAATCCACATGTCCCATGTTTGTATCTACAATCTTTGACCAATCCTAAGCAATCTTAGTCTCTGAAAATATGCCCTTGAAGTCATATTTAATCCTTTCTAATCTTCTCTTAACCTCCTCTTGCACTAAAGAGACCTTTTTTCTGGTAGTCTTGTCGGGACTCAACTCAACCTGCATATGTTAGAGAAAGGACCAAAATCACCAAAATGGAAGATAGCAATTTAACATATTAATTCCCAAAAGCACGAATGTATGCAATGGCAATGCCATTAAATCAAAATGATAATAATATAACTCCAATGGAAATACAAGACAAGCAATTCATTTCAAAAGATCCTATTCTCACATCATGTATGTATGCAAATTCCACTCAAATTGATCACCATCCCACAAAATAATCATATAATCCAATGTGCAAACATTCTATCCATCGACATTAAGATTTAATGAAAAACACAGAGGGGGCTCAGGTAATCCAAGCTAGCTCAAATTTCCTGACTGCATTAGAGCTTGGGTAATCCAAGCAAGCTTGGATTTCTTGGATTAGGCATGCTTCAACTTATGATCATCAAATTCCTTCAATTTGTGGGGTCCCTTAACATTATTTAGCATATGAATGCATCAAACAACTTGAAATCATGAAACAAATCATTTTCACTTGAGACTCAATTCACGTTACGCATCAGAAGTTCACATTTCACTAAGCTCAGGTATTTCTAGGGGCCTCAGATTACCTAGGTGAACTAACGTTCGAGTAATTTGAGCTAGCTTGAAAGCACCAGATGATAGATGAGATTTATTTTTCACTAAGTTCTCATCATTGAGTTTGGGTTTTTTAGATTCAAGGGGGATTCGAATAATCTGAGGGTGGCATATTAGAGCTCAGAAAATCTGAGCTACCTCAGAATTCCCTGGTTTTGCTTGAGATTGAAATTTTTGCTAAGTGTCAAAACCTTACCCTACCAAAATGATAGATGATAAAATTTTCACCTCCTTTAAGATTGAATTAATGTTATTTTGAAAGGGGATTCAAGTTAAATAGCCCATTCAATAATTCTCAACACCATTCTTTTATCAAACTTGTTGTTACAAATCTAGGGTTTTCAAGTTACTGTTCAAAATAGTGCAACCTTCAAAATCTTAAAATAAATATATGAAAATAAGATGCAATAAGTGAATCATAAGAATTCTCAATAAACTTTATTCACCAAATGCATTCAGATTGAGGCCCTATTTTAACCTTCAGAATAAGTGCTTTAAATAATGGAAAACCCTAGATAGCGAAACAAAACACATTACAAAATTAAAACACAGAAACTCAATGACCAACCCAAACTATAAAGATTGGAAACAAGGCAAAAAATATAATGAAGACCATCTAATGAAATCAAAGGAACATACCTTGAAATAGCGCACAACAAAGGAGGATACAATTGCCAATTGGAAATGAATATTTTTAGCCCTAGAACGATCCCTCAAAGAAGATAAACCCAATGCTATAACTCAAATTGAATGCATGATGGTGGGGACTCTTCTCAGCTTCAAGCACTTGAGAATGCGAAATGACCAAATGATCTCCTAAACATCATTCATCTCCAAATTGACTCTTTAAAATTCATTAATGTAAACAATAAATGCTCAATCGTACGCCCTCAGAGAACTCAAAAACCCGATGGGAGCTCAGACTTAGGTAATCCAAGGTAGCTTAGATTACCCTGCCAGATTATGGTTTGGGTAATCTGAGGTACCTTGGAATTACCAAACCTACTCCAAACTTAATTAATTTTTCCTCAATTTCAAACTTTTGAACAAGGGTCGGCCTCAAGGAGCTAAACTATTGTGATGAAGTCATGAGAATGACATATCAAATGCAAATTTATCATTAAGCACATGGGTGAAACAAGACCAAGATCGAGAGACTTATCCCTTAAGGGGATGAAGTCAAGACCCTACGGAAATAAAGAAGCAAATAGAGCAAGAAAAGAGGGTCCCTGCTTTTAGCGGGGCATGTGTGCAAAAATTGCACAATAATACACTCTTCCTCAAATTCAAAGAAAACTCATGGAAACTAAAAATCACTTAAAGATAATCTACAATATTCCATAAACATCCTAAAATCCAACAAATTCCTTCGCAATAACTATCACTTGAAGAATGTACACACCCAATACACTCAAACAACCTTCCATACTCTATTACTTAAGAATTTTTTTTTTGAAGAACCAAACCATGAAAAAATTTGACTATAGGTAGATATGATCATTAGAAACACACTTCTAGAATCACAAGATCAAAAACCAAAGTATGGAGAAATGCAGAGCAAAACCTTTTCTCCTAGACACTACTGCAACATAGTTCACACACTATTTAACACAACTCTCTTTGTAAAATGATCCAAACCAAGAAATTGTGAATATAGAACCTTTGAAAACCTTTGAAAAACATATCTAAACCACATAATTAGATCTTCAACATAGAAGAAATGTGGAGCCAAACTAGAACACCATTTTGTACACTAGAACACCTCTACAACACAAGTTATTTCCTCTTTTATTCAAATTTTCTCAAAAACCAAGAACCAGTGACACATAATCATCATCTTCAACACTTTCTCATCACCACTAAACTAATTTCAACTCAACTATACATACATATATTCTTATCAAAGCAACACTAGAGGTTGACACCAATAGCACTTACTAATGACAACATAATGCAACTAATCAAAGCATCAACACAACTAGTCATTAATAAAAACACAAGCATAAGACTACAATAATCTCCCCAAGAATGTTGAAACCAATGAAAACACCAAATAATCATAATTGCAATAATCTCCCCCTTTTTCATTGATGGCAATACATGATGTGAAAACCATCAACAACAAACATAACAACTCTTATCACCAACATATTGCTTAATGATTACTCTTTCTCTTTATTTCTCACATTACTCTCTTAGCTACACTATTCAATCCCCCTTTCTAAACACTTTTCACATTTCTCCCTCTCTCCCTTTTACATCAATGTAAAAGGGAAACACATATGCATCTCTTTCTCCCTTTGATATTGAACAATACATATTTTCTCTCTTTACTGGTCTGCATACTCCCCCTGAGGAGCACATAGAAAACTACATAAATCATCAGCTGTACATATCCTTTGACACATATGACAAAGGACAACACCAACCTACACAAATAATTACTCCCCCTAAGTGCAACAACCAACAAAGCCACTACCTACTCCCCTTGAGAGGTAGCCTCCAATATTAGTCTAGGATAAAGAATGAATCTTGAAATCCATTGGACTGATGCATATTCTTATGCATATAGTTTAAGAAAGGATAGGTAATAACCCCTAAATTCTCTTCGAGATACTCAAAAGTATCCTTAGGAAGAGCCTTAGTGAATGTATCAACACCTTGATCCTTTTTAGGAACATACTCAAGCTTCACTTTATTCCTTGCAACCTCCTCTCTAAAAAAATTATATTAGATTGAGATATGTTTTGTTCTTGCATCATTGGATTATTTGAAATGTTAATAGTATGTGTATAATCATAGAAGATATAAATTGGTTCATCATATACCACTCTAATATCCTTCAAGGTTTTCTGCATCCACAACACCTATGTGCATCAAGATGTTGTTGCAATGTATTCTTTCTCTAATGTAGATAAAGATACTGAATCATGCTTCTTTCTTAACCAAGACACCAATCTTCATCCAAGAAAGAATGTACCACCACTTGTACTTTTCCTATCATCCACACAACCAGCCCAACCAACATCTATATAAGCACTCAAAGAAAAATTAGTATCCTTTAGATACCACAAACCATGTTCTGGAGTTCCCTTCAAGTATCTAAATATCCTCTTCACTATTGCAACATGTGTATGTAATCATGAAATATCAATGTCATAGCTTGTTGATATGTTGTTACTACATTCTTCAACCTGAAAGGCATGACTACCCAAAAAAATGTTCCCCAGAATGTAGTAAATGCTTTTTTGTATTGATCTTGAGGGTTGATAAATATTTGATTGTATCCAGACAATCCATCCATGAATGACAACAAAGCATGTCGAGTAGTCGAATCTACTATCATGTTGATATTAGGAAGGGGAAAATCATCTTTTAAGGATGCTTTATTTAAATCATGAAAGTCCATACACATTCTAATATGATTATCAGGTTTCACAAAAGTGACGATGTTTGAGATCCAAGGAGAATAATCTATAGGACATATAAAACCAACTTCGTGGAGATTCTCATTATTGGCTTTAACTAACAATGCTATCTTAGGATTCATCTTTCGTATCTTTTGTTTAACTAGCTTAGCATTTTCAACAAGAACTATGTTATGTGTTACTATCTTAGCATCAATTCTCGGCATATTTGAATAAGTGCAAGAAAAGAGTTCTAGAAAGTCATGAAGTAAAGTTGCATGATCTTCTTGTTCATCATCATCAAGGAACTTTCCTATCTTAATCACTTTTTCTTCATTGTTAATATCCATCGGTATGTCAATTGTGCCTCCCAAAGGAAGTGCACCTTGTTTTATAAATTCAGGATTGTATTATTCATTGTCTATATCAATCTCCTTACTTTCCTTTTCTCTGTTTCCTTGCTTAGCACTAATCACAACACATGTAACCCAATTATTTTTAGGAGTAAATGGCTTTCCATAAACTCCTAACATTTTATTCAAGGCTTCATCATCATTAAAGTATTCCAATGAGTCTTCAAAATTTGTATCAAGTAATATAGGATGTTTCAAGGTGAGAGTTATTTTAGGTTTACACATAATGGTGTTGATGTTTAACGATGGTCTTTTTTTTTCTTGTGTTATCTTAGAAGGAAAATACCCTTAACCAATTTTTGTCTCTTGTGTGTTAGGTTCTATAGGAAAATGGATGCCTTGTTCTTTCTTTCCACATCCTTTTCCACTATAACCAATTTGTTTCATAAGCTCATAACCTCTTCCATAAAGTTTTTCTATTTCTTTTAGGTTTGGTGGTTGTTGATAATCTATCTCATCAATTTTTTTTGTATAGCTTGTATCTTCTTCTAGAGTAGATGAGTTAGATGCTTGTGAGTTTTCTTCTAAATTCTGTGTGTTGACATTACCATTGGTTTTTTCTCAATTTATTTTGTTGTCATTTTTTATTCTCCCATAAATGTTGGTGTGAACTCTAAGGAACCCCAATCATCTTCTAATAACTATGAAACCTTTTCCATATCTTTTTTGTCTTCTTTCGTAGGCTCTATGGTCAAAATTGGAATGAATGTGCTCAAGGGATTTGCCATTACTTTTTCAACTTGTAAGCAACTTTTAGGCTCGAGGTCTATTTCAACCTTGTATACCTTATTGTTATAGACATACTGCATAATACAATGAAGAGTTGAAGGTACTGAATGCATCTCATGAATCCAAGGTCTTCCTAAGAGAAGATTGTATGAAAGGTCATGATGCATAACATGAATAGGAGTTTGTAAGGTATCCTTTCCAACTATAATAGGTAAAGTAATCACACCAAGCGGTTTCTTTCCTACATTATCAAATCCTTGAATGGATAAGGAATCAAGTTCAATTCTTGATTTATCTACTCCAAGTCTATCCAAAAGATGTACACTACATACATTAAGAGTAAAGCCATTATCAACAAGGGTCCTTTTTATTTCCATCCTATTGAATCTAGCTATTATCATAAATGCATCATGTTTCTTTCTCATCTCCAAGGGAGATAGCTCATGTTGGTGAAAAGTAATGTCTACATTAATTGAATTCATTATCTAAATTAAAATTGCTACATCACTTACATTTGTATTAGATAGAATCAAAACTTGTTGAAGGGTTGTTTGAAGCATAGTATGATAGTTAGGTGAATTTTGAATTAGGTACCATAGGGATATATTTGCATGAGTATTCTAAAGTTGTTCAACAAGATCATACTCCTTCCGACTATGTGAAGGGAAATGAGGAGCACTAGGTAAGATGGGATTAGGAAAAGGTAAGGTTGTTGGAGTTGGTTGTCTTGGTTGTGGATTGTTTCTAGTGTTGTATGAGAAATGGTATTATGACTCAATTGTTGTGAAACATTATTCTTATGTGGTTCAAATGTGAAAATGGGTGCGTTTTGAGTTTGAGGTTTGTGTGAAGGTAGGTAAATGATAAGTTGAGGTTGAATCACATTAACTTCTCTTGGTTTTAGTTTGTCATAACAAGGCCTTAGTGGATGAACCTTGTTAGATGAAGTCCTCAAGTGCTTCAACTAACATTTCAAAGTCATCACTACAAAAATGCTTGAGGGTTATGTTAACTTGGAAAAAGAGATTTGAAAATACTCAAATAACTATACTTTCTCCATGTGGTTCATTGATTTATAAGTGTTTTTGGTATTTTTTTTCTAATGAATGGAAAATGTAATCTAATCTAATTGAAATATGAACTAATGTTGAGAATGAAAAGTACAGTAATCTAATTCTATCCACAATTGAAATAAATGTAAACTAAGCTAGATCTAAGGAAATGAATGTAACAGAAACTCTACAAACTAAAACCGATAGCTAACAACAACAAATAAAAACACAAAAATAGAGAATCTAATGTTGTAAAGTGTAGTTTACAATCTAAAATGGGACTAAATCTCCCAGAGGGTCATATGTGTACCAATAAGGGTTTTTAAGAGGTTTAAATGCTAAATAAAAATCACCACAAAATACCGAAAAACTAGGAAAAATCACTTATACTGGGACTAAATCGCTGAGAGGGGCATATGAGTCCCAATTTAGGGTTTTTGCAAATATTTCAGAAAATTCTAAATGAAATTTATGCTTTCTAGTTTGGATGATGTCTAGGCTAAGTGCAAATGCAGATTTTAAATGAAATTCAATGATGTAAGATGCAAAAATGCAACCTATATGCACTTTCAGTAATGCAAGATTTACAAACCCTAGAATGCCAATGAACTAATGCAAAACCATAATGAAAAGTTAATGCAAGCTAGATCTAAGATGATGATGCACTACAAATCATAATTAAGATGTTCTAAATGCAAGCTAACCAAAATGAAAGGTGGAAAATTGTCACTCTATAGTTTAGGACATAGAACAACAAGTTTTCTTCACTTTCAATTCAAGGAAACCCTAGAGATCTCAATCCAAGGATGGAATGAGGGAAAGAGATTTGTAATATGGTGTCTTAGAGTTTTACTAGAAATTAAAAGGGGGTTCACCACAAAGCTAGGGCTTGGAAAGACTAGTAATATGCAAGATCTAATGATAAAACCTAATGATATGCAAGGTTATAATAAATGACCTAAAAATGAATGTGACACATATTAGAAAGTTGGGAAATCAGACAGGTGCACTTGGAAACCTGAATATGCTTGGAATAAGCTCTAAAATTATGAAAATGTAGACTTTAGGGAACATTGGGACTCATACACTAGGATGGGTGTATCAGTCCCAGACCAGGGTTTTTGGGTTGTAATAGGAATTTGGTAGTGTAGATTCATGATCTTCGAAAATATAGAAAATTTCCTATACTGGGACTTATATACCACTTGTGGTGTATCAATACCATTCTACTTTTTCAAAAATTCAAAGTCTAGATTTGCTCTCCAATCCTTGCTCTTCCTTCCTGACTTGATTTCTAGATCTAAACCTATAAGAAGACCTACAAAACAAAATATAGTGTTGATTTTCTTATGGGTGGTTTTCCTTAGTCAAACCCCTAGTTTGGTGATTAAGCCTTGATAAAAATAATTGATCTTGAAAATAAAGGTGAAGATAATCCTAATCTTAAGTGTATCTAAGATTAGGAAATCTAAAATGTAATGCAACCCTATTCTAATGTGGTAGAATGAGATGCATGAATGAAACATGAAGATGATGAATCACTTTGGGAGATCTCTAATCACCCTAATAAGCCCTAATAACACATGTACCTTCCTTAGGTTGAAAGTAGAGTGATAATGGAGGATGGAATCACTTAGGAAATAAGTCATTGGCTTGGCTTGATGGCTAGTTGCATCTCCCCAACCTAGAATCAATCATGATTCACCATAGGAAACCATAATAAATCCTTGAAAATGCTAGATCTTGAATGAAAGTGAGCTTGAAGACCTACAAAAACACTATAATGTTGCTCCAGGACTTCAACTTTGCTTTCTCTTGAAAACTTGAATGCTCTTATGAAAAGAATACTTGAATTCTTGTGAATGCTTAGATCTTGAATTGCCTTCTCTAGATTGAAAATAGTGACTTGAGAGCTTCCTTATATAGGAATTACACCTAATTTACCATTATTTAGATCCTAAAAGCCAACATCAACCAAAAATTTGAATTAAAAATTTGAATTTCCTACTCAAACCCTAAAAATAGGCCACATGGGACTCATACACCACTTGTGGTGTATGGGTCCCACCTGGGTGTATGAGTCCCACCGTAGTTTTTTGAGGTGGGCCAATGATGGGTTGTTAGAAAATTTAATGATTTTGTTGACTTTTTTAGGATTTTAGTTGAAATAAGTCTTAAGATCCAAAATAAAAGGTCATAGGGGCCTATTAATGATGATTTAAAGAGTATTTAATGCAAGGGTGTACTAAAATAGGTCCAAATTAACTGTGAAATTATACCATCTCCAAGAGCGTACAATTTTCTACACTACATAACTATGAGTCAAGTTGTTGAAGGATGATAAGATATATGTGAAATGTGAACAATGTGAAGTGTAGTGTGTTAGAGTTTGGAATTGAGTAATGCATCATGAGCTTTCATGTGTTGGTTCATTGGATGTAGTGAGAAAAAGGTGGCTACAATCTTTCAATCAAACTGTGAAGGTGTTGATAGCATTGTGGTTGATTCTCTATTGCATTGAGATGATTTTCTTTGTGTAACATTCCTTCTCTATCTTCTTTTATATTTGGGTAGTAAGCCTTTCTTCTTTGGGAAATGAGCCCTATTGTATTCAGTGTTGATATGACTTATAATGTGAGTTAATCCTCACCATGGTTTTTCCCTTCCTAGGTTTTCCATGTAAATATGGTGTTCTCTTGTGCATGGTGTTGTTTCAGTTTCTATTATTTTATTTTCATGCTAATTAATTCATCATAATAGATTTAAGGGTTTAATGAATGAATGTGCATTTAAATGTTAATGAGGGTTTTGAAGGTTTAAGGTACACATGATTCATCCCACACTCTTATTTGTCTTGTGCATTCAAAATCCACTTCTCTTCCTTCAACTATAACTTATTTCATTTTCCCTATCTTTGGTGTTTCCATATTCCCCTTCATTCAATTATTTTCCAAGAATTTTAAATCCTTTGCCAGATTTTACTTTTACTACTTCACCCCACTACCTCCTCCTCGTAGCATCCAAATTTCATCTCCTCTTTAATTGATGAATATTTTAAATGTCATGGGGAGTTACACGATGCCTAAATTATCCTCCTGTATCTTGGGCATAGGAGTTAGTGTTGGCATTAAAATTGCATTTGAAAACAATTTCCAACACCAAAAATCCAAATTTTACTTCAAATTACTAGCAATGAAAAAAATGGTTTATTGAAATAAGAACAAGAGGAAAAAAAATGAATTAAAAATTTAATGATTCCTACAAGACACAACCAACAAGAAAAAAATCAAAGGAGAAAAAATAAATATATTTTTTTGGTGTGTAGGATTGCCTGTGCACCCAATTGCTCCTATATCAAATACTCAGGGTAAGTGAAATGTTCCATGAGTTGGAACTCATGAACATTGAAGATGCTATGTTTTTTCTTCATCCATATCTCTTCCTTGTCTACGTGATCTTTACTTTTCACTTTACATTGCACCTTTTTGTCTCTTCCCTCTTTCATCTTTCCTCTCTTTCTTCCTCTCATGATATTCAACCCATTGAAATTTGATTTCCACCAATATGTATCTTCCCACTCTATTCCATCATCTTGAGCATCTTTTTGTACCTCAACTTGTAACATCTTATTCTTTCACTTTTCCAATTCTCTTTCTTCATATCCTTTTGTTCTTTCATTTGAACAAAAATCAACTTTGACATCATCATTACAAAATGTAGAAAAGAAATTCATTACCTTTATTTTCTTCTCTTTCTCTACTAATTCAATAGACTTCTCAATTTTCTCATCTTTATCCATTCCAACTATATCAATTACATATAAATCAACTTCATCAAAAATTTCACAAAATTCAAATTTTACTTCATCATTTGATGCTACAAATTTTGCTCCAAATCCTGTGAGCCATCCAATTTTTGCAACCTCATCTTTTATGCATGCAACCCTTTTATCTTCCACTTTATTTCCTTAAAAGAGACATATATCAACAACAAACTCTTTCTTCTCATCATTCTTTCATCGTTTCTCTTCCAAGGAATCTATCTATTTCCCTTATCTCCTCTTTCAACAAGAGATTATCTTCTTCTTCATTAACCTCTTTGTCAAACATAGGACTACCAAAGTCCATGCTTTGAACTACTACACCTTCACTATTATCTACCTCAATAATACCATCTTTTCCATTCATTTCCACATCCACAAAAGCATATAACTCAACATCAAATTTATTTTCACTAATGTCAAAAAAATCACATGTTACCTTTGTAACCTCCCATCTCTTTGTTGTTGCTCCAACTTTCCTTCAATAAATTTTTCTTCTACATATTTCATACTTTCATCTTCCTCCTTTTCTTCAAGTTTTTCAACTTTACACCTTTCATTATCCATCATACCCTTTTCACACTTTCTTTTAGCCTCTTCAAGTTCTCTTCTTTGCTCCATCTCTATCACATAAAACCTAGCCTCAATTTTCTTTAATAATCCAATAATCCAACTTTTAAACCTCTTTTTCCTCCACTCTTCCATAGGTAAAATCCTCACAAGCCTTCTCATTACCCATATTGTCCTCTTCTTCAAAGAAATATTCAGAGACTCGCAAGCCCATCTCAATTATAGCTCTCTTCTCACCTACAACAAAATCACTCATACTCACCAACTATCCTCTACCCAACAAATTTTTTTTGGAAGACACACCTCTCTTTGTGCACCTTCTACCCAACCTTAACCTCTGTTGGAGAATAATGTTAGAAATCAAGGTATAACTTGCAACAATATGAACTTAAATATGTGGCTGCAAATCTGAAATTATGTTTAGAAGATTACCATAAAATGATTAAGAGATTGAAAAATGCCAAAATAAAAGAAAAATATACAATACCACAAGCCATCAACATAAGTGACACAAGATATACATGGAGAAATCCTTGCAAGAAAAAACTCCACACCCAAAGAGATCCAATGTTTTTATTAATCTTCAAGGAAGTACATCAATACAACAATCCTCTCTACAATCTAACAACACTTTGTTATTTTGACAACCTATAAAGAACTCCTCCTAAACAACCATCTCAAGGATCCAATCTATAGAAGTTTGTGGGAGATAATACCACAAATGGTATCCCAAAAAAGAAAAGAAAAACCACTTGGAAAAACCCATGCCCACCTTAGTGGACAACCAATAAAAATGGAATAAAACATTAAATCATCACATGGCCTTCACATGGGCATCTAACCTATAGCCAATATAAAATAGTTAATATCGAGTGCTCCTCCAACTCCTTCATGTAAGAACATGCACTAACATGCACACTTGGGTTCCCAACCATCCAAGAGCATGCAAAACATGCAAATAACATGCAAGGACATGCACACTCAAGTGGTGCCAACCTAGAAAGTTGGATGCCCAAGAGGAATATTCTCCTAGGATGCTTAGTAACCACCACCATAATGGGTCCACCTCTTTGAATACAATTACAATTTGTCATAGGAAAATAATTAATAAATATTTTGTCCCTCATTTCCTCTAGAACATATTCCAAAGAATGTGGAGACAAAAATCAACTTAGGATAGAAATTTTAATGTCACCTATCCTAACATTCTCCCACTTGACATTATACATTGTAATTACATCTATAAGATACAAATAAAACATATAATCAAGTACAATGATCAAGACCCATGGGCTTCCTACATAAAGAGAATGTATCTGTGGTCACTGAATTCAAGAGAGAATCTACAACATTATCTAAAGTGTCAACCTTCTCAATCAAAGCCTAACCATTCTCATCCATTTCTCACACAAAGTGATAATGAACATCAACATGCTTAGTACAAGAATGATACATGGATTTTTAGCTAAACATATGGTACTTTGACTATCACATATAATCCTCATTGTCTTACAATCAAAACCAATTCCATTACCAAGTCTTTGTGATGCAGGAGCATCCCTGGTTGCCAATCAATCTTGCATCAACCAAAAATATTTGCATTCATTTATTTTCTTGCATTTCAATAGGACCCAGTCTCAGTGTTTCGTTCTACATTATACCACATTGTAACATTAGAGCTCACATGGTAGGATATATGATATTTATTGCAACATCTACATCATATCTAGAATTCAAGTGATTTGGAGATTCTAGCATGAAGTTATAGCCAACAAAATATTAGTTGTATTTGGATAGAGAGAATTCACCGACCAGTCTTGGCTTTTCAAGTGTGTAGACCTATCCTGTGACTTGTGAATCTCAAGAAATTATTTCATAAGGATGCACACTCATCGAGGAACCTTCATTTTGATCCACATCATGTTTTTCCAAGAATCAAATGAGAAACATATGTTTTGGCCGACCTTCACACATTTCATCACTATGGGGCTCGAGACCTCTTGAGGCTAACACAAACCTTTTCTAGAGTTGGGAAATAGTATAAATAAGCATTGTGTAGTTGAATTAGTGATATATTCACTCAAGTAGAATCAAGTTGGAAGATAGTGAGGTTGTAATAAGGGCTTTGACCCGCATTGTATTTTTGGGCTTAGTGCCATATAATTTTGTAATCTATAAGTCGGAAGGAAAAGCATGTTGCTAGTGAATAATTGATCATTTTAAATATATCCATGTATGATTGTTATTCCAATTATTTTATTTTTCATTGTATTTACTCTTGCTACAAGGTTGGACAGTCCTATTCCTGGACCCTCCATCCTTAACTGCACCAAGTGGTATCAAAGCAAAGTTTGTGAACCTTGGGAGAGTGAAGGTGGATATATCACTGACTTGAGGTAGTTTCATTGGAGTGAGTTTGTGAAGTTGAGAAAGGCATTATGTAAGATCTTGTTTGGACAGATCTCTGACTTGAGGTAACCTATTGGTGTTTTTCAATAGATCACCAATTGTGAGGCAGTTGCAACCCTGTAGCCAAATCGTCAACTTGAGGTAGTTGCACTAGATCCTAGGAAGAGATGCCACTAAGGATAATTCATACTATTGTTAATTTTTCTAGAAAGATGGATGGGATGATGGAAATGATGTGAAAAATGAAAGTTAGATTGGATGTTGTTGAAGAAGATAGAAGAAAGGGCTTGAACCCTAAACCTAATGATGAAAGTGATGATGATGAAGTTTAAGCTATCAATCAAATTGAAGGAACCTCTGAAGAGGAAGAGTCATATTAGATGAAGATGTTGAAGGATATTTTGAAAATAGGAAAGTCACCTAGGAGATTTCAAACTATACCAATAACCTAAACCCCGAGGAGTTGATTCATTGGATAAATGACATTGAAGAATACTTTGAATATGAAGAAATTGAAGATTTGGAGAGAGTGGGACTTGCAAAGACTAAACTAAAAAGACATGTTGTAATATGGTGGAAAGAAGTTCAATTGGAGAGAAACATAAGAGGTAAAGAAAAGTTTATGAAATGGGACAGGATGGTGACAAAATTGAAGAACTAGTTTAGTTGGAGTTGCTGAAGAGATTAAAAAACCCGAGAAAAAAAGGAAAAGACTGTGAAAGAATACATTGAGGAATTTCATAAGATCATCATCTGGACTGGACATAGTAAAGCAAGCAAGGAGAAAGTTGTAAGATCTATCAATGGGATGAGGATGAACATTCAGGAAGAGTTGAGTCTCGTAAGGATGAATTCAGTAGAAGAAGCATATCAATTCCCATTAAAGGTGGAGGAAAAGCTAAAAAAAGACATGAACAGAGGCAGAAAGGAAGATCACATTCTGAAGAAGAAAAACCATATGCAGAGCAAAAAAGGGATAGAGATTCACACTGCAAAGAAGAATGGGATTCCAGTTCGTACCATAAGGGGAGAGATGACATAAATTATTACCCCAACAATAGAGGAGGCTACAATTCTTACCACAATGATGGATATCAGATAGATGAGAAGGGATGTGATAAGAGAACTTTCAAAGGAACTTGTTTTAAGTGTGGGGGAGAAGGACATAGAGCATTTGAGTGTTTCCAAGAAAGTAAGAAGATTGAAAATCATGCAAGATCCGGATATGTGGAGGAAGAAACAGTGATACCACCAAGTTTTGGAGGAATTCCTGAGAAGGGAGAATCATTATTAATGAGGAGAGCACTGTTCTAGAAGAAGAAGTACCTAAGGAAGCACCGCAGAGGAAAATTTTGTTTCGAACTAGATGCAAAGTAGGAGGTAAGTGTTGCAAAGTTATCATTGATAGTGGAAGTACATATAACTTGGTTTCTGAGGAAATGGTGACAAAGTTGAATTTGGAAAGAAGATAGCATTTGAAGCCTTATAGGATAGCCTAGATTCAAGATGAGCACAAGATACTAGTGAGTGAGCAATATCTAGTAAAATTTCATATAGGATTATATCATAATGAAGTACTATGTGATATTATGCTGGTGGATGTATGTGATATGTTGTTGGGTAGACCTTGTTAGTATGATAAGAAAGCTATACATGATGAGAGAAAGAATACTTATACCATAACGTCCAATGGAAAGAGAATCACCTTAACACCTTTGGAAGATGAACCTGGAAGTGAAGTATGTGGCACATCTAGAATCAATTTGGTAGATGGAAGGAAATTTGTGGATGTATTGAGACATGAAAACATGTGTTTTTCTTTGATTCCAAGGAATTGTAGAGCCCTATATGCAGAAAGAATCACCAGAGAAGAACCACCAGAGAAGGAAGTCACTAAAATATTGATAGAGTACCAAGATCTTGTATCGAAGAATGTGCCTAATGGATTACCACCAATTCAGAGTATTAGTCATCATATGGATCTTATTCTAGGGGATAGCTTTCCAAACAAAACTACACACTAGATGACACTAGTAGAGAATGTGGAGCTAAAAAATAGATACATGAACTTTTGAAGAAAGGATTGATCAAAGAAAGTATGAGCCCATGTGTGGTACTAGTTGTACTTGCACCCAAGAAAGATGGAGAATGGAGGATGCATACATATTCAAGAGCTATCAATGTTGTAGATGTATTAAGCAGGAGAAGAAGTTTGTTGAAAAAGATGAGAATTGAAGTATTATGTTTTGAGGAAATGAAGCCTGTGTATGAGGATGACATTGATTTTTTTAGGCATGGAAAGCTTGCAAAGAACCTGTAGAGATAGATATAAGAAAATGGTTGGATTATTTTATTCAGGAAGGTATGTTATTCAAGAACAATTAAATGGATAAGATCAAATTAAAAAATCACCCAAAATTCCTTTTTCTTTTCGTCAAAATCACATCATTTCACATGAAAATCACAAGGCACCAATAAGAAAAATCACCACATCAATATTCCAATTCTTTATCAGACTCAATTTCACCTTTACCAACATCAAAATTTCTGTACCAATACAAAAACTTGATTAGAGATATTGAACCAACCAATTCTTTCAACATTCACCAATACACTCCTTAATACAACCCACTTCTCAAGGAAAATTGACAACTATACATACATTCTTACTTTTAGACTTCCAAGACATCTTAATCATCATGTTTCTGATGGAAATAAACCAAAGAAAAAATCACATAACACTGATTTATTAGATTCATTGATTCTTAAAATCAAATCACCATTTGCACATAAGGACCATCATGCTCAAACACACCAAATCAATAAGTATAGTATCCAAACCTCACCCAATCCTTAGATACATCTTTACCACCATTATTTTATCAATTACAATACTAAGAAATCACTTAGATCTCTACATTCATTGAATTTCACATTCTAGCAGTCATAAACCCCAAAACCCTAGTAGGACAACAACATTACAAAAATGGGTATACTAACCAATCCACCTTGAATCTCCATGAAAAAAATACTTTGTTAAGATCCCATTGCATCCATATTAAGCATATCTCAACATCAAACACTATTAGTTGAAAGAAAACATTAGAAAATTGACTGTCCCACACCTAATTGCTCCAAATAAGGTCTATTTTGCATAGCATGTACCATTGAATCAACTAAAAAACACTAAATGACCTTGGGAAGCATGAAAATAGGTTACAAAACTCACAAATCATCCACATTTAATGGGAACTCATCTATTAATCCAACAAAACAATAAACCATTGCCTAAACCCTTAACAATGCCCAAAAAGTGAGGGTTTGAAGAGAAATTACATTCCAGACCTCCAAATGATCTTCCACTACCTCAAACATGTTTAAATATGTCTGCATACACAATATACACCTTCATCAATTCTTGAATACTTCATTTGCATCAAAACACCACTTGGAGCCATCCATTTTCAATAGGGAACTCTGTATTTTCTGAGAATCAAAATTTGTACTCTTATTTTTCCCTACATTATTCAACACACACACATTTTAAAACATCCAATACTAACCTACTCCACCAACCTACACTACTTAATTCAATGGAGTAGTCATAAACTACTATCTAGACTCTCAAACCCTATTATAAGGGTTTACAAACCGAGGTATTGAAAAATTGCTCAAACAAATGCTAAACTCAATAGAATTCCTCTGAGATAATTTTTAATGAAAGCTAATTCCATATTAAAGAAAATGAGGATCTAAGGCTGGTGCTACTGCACAATCCTAATAAACTAGTAAACAACAAAAAAAATACTGAAATTTAAGAATAGTGAACTTTATTTATTAGAAACTCTTCAAGAATACAATGAATGACCTTTTGCTCACCTTCACCAAGCCTTAAATAGATGCTTACATCATGTAGATCAATTTCCCCTTCATCTTCAACTAACTAACCACTTTCTCCAATTGGACGACCCTTCATATTCTTGTCTTTGTTTGCATTTTGCAATTTTTGCAACTTTTACATTTTTTTTTGCATTTTTTGACATTTTTGCAAAATTTCTTTCTTGACCACCTAAAGACCTATTCAACGACTCAAATATATTAAATATGACCACTTCATGATCTTTTTACATGATTTTACATTTGAAAACTCAAATTTAACAATTTTTCCTTATGAAGGCATTTAGGGAACAAGGTGCACCTACACCAAATGTATACACCATTTATAGTACCAGAGAGACCATGGGAAGACATTAGCATGGATTTTGTGTTGGGATTACCTAAGACACCAAGAGGATTTGATTCTATATTTGTGGTTGTGGATCAATTTTCTAAGATGGCACATTTCATGCCTTGTAAGAAAACTAGTGATGTAGTACATGTTGCAAACCTATTTTCAAAGAGATTGTGAGATTACATGGATTACCAAAAGGTATAGTATTAGATAGAGACACTAGATTCATTGGATATTTCTGGAAAACATTGTGGAAGAAGATGAAGATAGATTTGAAGTATAGTTCAACATTTCACCCACAAGCAAATGAAAAAATAGAAGTGGTAAATAGAAGTTTGGGGGATTTTTTGAGGTGTTTGACTAAAGGGAAAGCATGAAATTGGGACTTAATACTACCACAAGAAAAATTTGCATACAAAAATTCAGTAAACCAGAGCACAAGGAAGACACCAATTGAAATTGTGACATGACAACGACCAAGAGGAGTAGCAGAATTAAGAGATATCAGTATGGAGAATAAAATGAGTGCGAAGGTAGAAGAATTTGCAGGATTCATGGAAACAATGCATACTCAAGTTAAGGAACATATGGAGAAGATAAAAAATACATACAAAGAGAAAGAAGATAAGAAGAGAAGACATAAGGGGTTTGTAGTAGGAGAGGAAGTAATGGTATATCTGAGAAAAGAGAGATTTCCAGTTGGGACATATAATAAGTTGAAGATTAAGAAATTTGGACCTTTTAAGATCATTAGAAAGTTTGATTCTGGAAATGCATATGAAGTGGAGCTACCAGAGGAATTTGGCATATCACCTATATTTAACATTATAGACCTACACCAATATCATGAAGGAGATTCACTAGAGGACAAAGAAGTTGGTTTTCCAGACTAGATAGCACATTATCCAAAGGAAATTGAGGAAATTTTAGATAGTAGAATGGGACGTAGTACTAGAGGGAGGCAATACAAGGAATATCTAGTTAGATGGAAAGGAAGACCAGAGGAAGATTCATTATGGATTTCTCAGGCTGAGGTGGAACGCATTGGTTTTACTCTAGCCCCAGAAAGTGAGGCTCACTTTTGTTCAACCTCGGGTGTTTGATGTAGGAGCATCCCTGGTTGCCAAGCAATCTTGCATCAAAAAAAAATATTTGCATTCATTTGTTTTCTTACATTTTAGTAGGACCCAATATTAGTGTTTCATTCTACATTATACCACAATGTAACATATGAGCTCGTGGAGTAAGATATATGATCTTCATTGCAACATCTACATCATATCCAAAATTCAAGTGATTTGGATAGAGAGCATTCATCGACTAGTCTTGGCTTTTCAAGTGTGTGGACCTATCTTGTGACTTGCAAAGCTTAGGAAATCATTTCATAAGGATGCACACTCATCGAGGAACCTTCATTCTGATCCACATCATGTTTCTCCAAGAATCAAATGAGAAACATATGTTTTGGCTGACCTTCACATGTTTCATCACTTTGGAGATTGAGACCTCTTGAGGTCGACACAGACCTTTTCTGGAGCTAGGAAATAGTATAAATAAGCATTGTGTAGTTGTATTAGTGATATATTCACTTAGGTAGAATCAAGTAGGAAGATAGTGAGGTTGTAATAAGGGATTTGACCTACATTGTAGTTCTAGGCTTAGCGCCATATCATTCTATAATCTATAAGATAGAAGGTAGGGGATGTTTCCAGTGAATAATTGATCATTTTTCATATATCCATGTGATTATTATTCCAATTCTTTGAGTTTCTGTTGTGTTTTCTCTTGCTGCAAGGTTGGACAATCCTATTCTTGGACCCCCCATCCTTGACTGCACCACTCTGCAACAAAACCACCTCCTTAGAGGCATGTATATCTTCCATATACTTTTCTTTGGTGGTGGATAATGCAATTTTAGGATGCCTCTTACTCATCCATCTCACTACACCTGCAAACAAAGTAAAAACATAGCTACTAGTGGACCTTCAACTATCCAAGTCACCCGCCCAATCTACACCAACAAAACCATGTATGTCCAATGACTTACCCACATCATTAGTACCACGATAAACCAAATATTAATCTCAATTACCACACAAATATCTAAAAAAAATTCAAATATTCTTTACTAGGGTTAGACATAAACTTGCTCAAAACTCCCACTGCTTGGGCTATATCTGGTCTAGTGCAAACCATTGCATACATTAAATTACTGATGACACTAGCATAAGGAACATTAGATATTTCTTCAATATCATCATTAGAATTAGGACACATGAATAAACTCAACTTAGTACCAACCAAAAATGGAATATTTATTGGTTTACAATCATGCATAGTAAGCCTCTGTAAAATGGTATCAACATACTTACTCTAACTTAACCAAAGCTTTCTATGAGCCTGATCTCTACTAATCTCCATCCCAAGAATACATTTTAAAGCCACAAAATCCTTCATATCAAATGTGCCAGAAATTTGAGTCTTAAGGTCCTTAATCATCATATTTCTATTACCCATAAACAACATGTCATCAACATACAAGACAATGATTAGAATCTAATCATCAATAACCTTAATATAAACATAATGATCCTCCTCACTTCTAACAAAACCAAACTTCAATGCAAAGGCATAAAGTTTTTGGTACCACATCCTAGGTGACTATTTCAAACCATATAAAAATCACTTTAAACAGAAAACCAAGTGCTTTTTTCCTTCCACAACAAAACCATCAAACCGTCAAATAAAAATTTCTTCCTCAAAATCCCAATGCAAGAAAATAGTTTTAACATCCATTTTCTCTATTTCAAAATCATAAGTAGCAATAAATAATATGAATATAATAGAATTTAACTTATCAACAAGAGAGAGTATCTCATTGAAATCAACTCCCTCTCTCTGGGAGTAGCCCTTGGCCACCAATCTAGTCTTGTACCAGTCTAACCGACCATCTGCTTCAATTTTTTTTTTTAAATACCCACTTGCATCCAATGGGCTTCCTTCCTTTGGGAAAACTCACAAGATCCTAGGTATCAAAACTATCTAGATCCATCATATCCTCTTGCATGGCTTGCATCCAAGACTCACTTTATTCTAAAGAAAGAGCCTCCATGTAGGCTCTAGTTTCATTTTCAGTACCCAACAAAGAAAATACACAACAAAAATTAGATGGGCTATACATGTCAACTAGATTTTGTTTACTTGTGGATCTTCTCAAGGTAGGAGTAAGGGGATCTTGTTTTTCTTCTTCTACATGTTCATCCTACACACCATCTGAACTCTCTGAACCCACTTCTTCATCTCCATCCTCAAATCCATCTAGTTGTTCTTTCACATGTGCATCTTCTTTCTTTTCAATCTTTGTCTCGAAGTGCATTGTATTTCTCTTATTTTTCTCGTTTGGATGTTCTTCACCTCAATAAGCTCTAAACTCCCTAAAAATCACATCTTTAGAGAAAACCATTTTATGGGTTACTGGGTTCCAAAGCTTATAACATTTTACATTCTCACCATAACCAACAAAGATGCATTTTTCTACTTTTGGATCCAACTTAGAATGATTTCATGAGACACATGAACAAAAGCCTCACAAGAAAAGACTCTTAAATGTGAAACAAAATTATTTCTACCTATCCACACTTCATAAAGTTTTTTATCAACAAGAGCTAAACAATGCGATCTATTAACCAAATAGCATGCAGTACTTATAGCTTTTTCCCAAAATAATCTATCAATCTTAGCACCACTCAACATGCTCCTAGCTCTGTCCATCAAGGTTCAATTCATTATTTTTGCTACCACATTTTGTTGACGTATATAAGGTGTAGTCTTTTTCTAAAAAATACCTACATGATTGTAAAACTCATCAAATTCCCTAGAAAAATATTCACGCCCATTGTCAAATCTCAACAACCTTATCTTATAATTCATTTTCTTCTCAACTAAGGCTTTAAATTCCTTAAACTTAGTGAAAACTTCAGATTTTGCATGCATACAATAAATCCAAGTGTATCTTGACACATCATTAATGAAAGCAACATAATATCGATATTTTCCAAAAAGAGTCAACATCCATTGGTCCAAACACATTTGAATGAATGATCTCTAATATTCTATTAGCTTTATTAGTCCCATTAGGAAATGATGATCTATTTTGTTTACCAAATGTACATAATACTCACAAAAATCATTTTTACCAATAGAATAATTATAAAGACTATCAACCAAAATTTTATTCAAAATGGTCCAAGACCTTTTTCACTTATGTGACCCAATCTATGGTGCCACAACATACATGCATTTTTAGTACCAATTGCATTGATAGAATTACAAGAAGTGGAGGCATTAAGCCTAAACAAATTTCCTATCCGAGATCCTTTAGCAATCACCAAACTCCTTCTTACCAACCTACAACTAGGCTTGTCAAATGACACATGCATTCCAAAATCATTCAACTTGGATACTAAAAGTAAATTTCTTGCAAGTCTTGGTATATGTAAAACATGATCAAGATTTTTAACCCTTCCATCACTGAAATACAACTTTACCTTTCCCTTACCAAAAATCTTCTTCATGTTGTTATCACCAAGGGAAACTTCTCCCCCATCGTAAGTTGAATATGAATTAAACCACTCCTTGTGAGGAGTCATATGGTAGGAGCACCCTAAATCAATAAGTCAAGCATCATCACTAATAGTGTTAGAAGAAATAAACAAAGCATCAAAATCACCATATTTTGAGGACTTTCTATGGAAGTATCTTAACTCTTTTTCTTATTTCTACACTCCTTCACATGTCCTCTCTTACCACAATTCCAATATTTTACTCTGGTCTTCCTGGTGGTTTTAAGACATTCTTTAGACTTTTCTCTCTTCTTGTCCCCTTTTAGGCTCTCCTTTTTCTTTGGACCTTCCTCACACATACAATGCATCTTGGGAGCCCACATTCATGGACTTTCTCCTCATCTCTTTCGAAAGAAGTATTGCAATGAGACTATCCATCTTTAGTTTTGTACCACCACCACTTATGACAACAATTAGATTTTCCCAAGATTTAAGTAAAGAGAAAAACAACAATATACATTTATCTTCTTATTATAACTTACATCTATAGATGCAAGCTGACTTATAATCATATTAAAATAATTTAAATATTCTATAATAGAATTACCATCCTTCATTTTCAAAAGAATATAAAAATCTTTTGATACAACTTATTAGTTAAGCTTTTAGTTTAGTAAATATCACCGATCCTCTTCCACAAATTATGTGTGGTTGATTCTTCTAAAACATTCAAGAGGATGGAATTTGCAAGACACAACTGAATGGTTCCTCGTGCCTTCTTATCCATTTTCTTCCAATCTTCATTGGACATTGATTCTAATTTATTTTCATTAAAAACTACCAACCACTAATCTCTCTCTTCAAGGAGATCCTCCATCTTCAACTTCCAAATCTTGTAGCTAGTTCCATTGAATTTCTCAATATCCAAATGAGAGGTACAAGCCATGGTTTACAATCTTCTTCAAAAATCTACAAAATCCACAATTCACAAGCTCCCACTATAGTAAAAAATCCTTCAACACTCAAAAGAAAGGCATCCCTTTCTTAACAAAACCATTAGCTTTGATACCAAATGTTGGAAATCAAGGTATAACTTGCAGCAATATGAATTTAAATATGTGGTTGCAAATCTGAAATTATGTTTACAATATTACCATAATATGATTAAGTGATTGACAATTGCAACAATGAAAGAAAAATCAACAATACCACAAGTTGTCAATGTAGAATTTGAGAATCCAACCTCACAGATTCCAATGAAAACCTCCAAGGAAATAACCTATCACCAAAGGATATCAAGATACACAATAATGGTACTTGGCAAATATGAAGCAAAAGATGCATTACCTAAGAAGTTTAATAATTACAAAGAGATAAATACTTATGAAAGGAGATAAAAACCCTAAAGTGAACCCTAGGATTCAGGATTGAATTATCATGTGACAAGTTTCAAGATCATAATGAACGAGACAACATGACTAATTTAATAATGCAAAATAAAGATTCCTAAGTTTATCTTAAGTGAAATAAAGTAAAGGTGACTTAATTAATTAATCAATATGATTAAATTAATCAAGTAAACAACCTATTATTCTAACACCCCCCTTAAGATGAACTTAGGGAGAACCTAAAAAACTAACTTGAACAAAATGCATGAAAGCAAAAACGGGTTCCGACAACTAGGCTAGATGAGGTACCCATGTACAAATGTAAAAGATATCTCACAACAAGAAAAGGAGAAAACCTCATGGGAAAAACTCCTCTCCAAAAGAGAGAAATACAAGTGAAAGACTAAGAAGCCTCCAAGCAAGAGTGAAGAATGAAGAAGCCTCCAATCAAGAAGAAATTGTCCCAAAAGATAGGAACAAAGGAAGAACATGGAAAACACCACTGAAGCATGAAGAAGCTACAAACACTATCATAGAATGATTACTTAAATGCTGAAAGAAAAAACCTCTTTGAAACAAATGATGATCAGGATCAAGAAGACAAGAATTTGCATGAGTTCCCTCAATGACACTACTCGAATCCGATGGAAAACAAAGGCAAAACATCTAGAACTCGAAGATACAAATGGAACAAGTACCAATAGTCTAAAGAACTGACAAAGTGAAAATGGAAGGTTGCCTCCATAAATAGGAATGCAAGAGTTTCCATATGGTAAGTGCTCCATCTCACTGAAATGCATGGGTAACCAGTCATTACATCTTCCTAGTACATAGAAAAAAATACTATATACATAGCTCACTCCAATGTGAAACCAAAGAAGCAGTAGCACCAATAGTAGAAATCCCCCCATAATGTTGAAAATGGAGAGGCATGACATGTATATTGAAATTGAATTCCTGAAAGTAGTGTATGAAGAGGAACCAACAACATCTAAAGGTGCAATCATGAAAGTACAAGCATATAGAAAGGATGTGAAAACAAAATTCACATACGTATGAGAAAGGTATGAAGGAAAAAAAAAAGGAAAACATCAACCCCCATGACACTTTATATCATAGTGCGAGTACAACAAGGCACAAAGTGATGTGCAAGAATCCCAATACTACACATACAAAGTTGAGGCACTTTATTTTAGTTTGTTTACAAATGATAAAAACATGCAATGTGAGTCCATAAGGTCCAAAAAAAACTACAGATGAGAAGAAGGATTTTTGGAAGAAACCAAAAATTAAATCTAGAAACCACTTGCAACACTGTGAAGAGCTCAGAACAAGCTTTCTGATGATATATTGTTTACCCATTTTTGACATTGTATGCAAAAGTTATGTTGAAAACACTGAAGGCAACCCCACAAAAGAAGATATGAATTTAACTAGAAATAATAGGGACTTGAGAAAAAATCTCTAAAAAATACCTACACCACTAGAAAGTACTTTGAGTCCTCTTTTTGATGATATCTCATTTGCCATATTTTGACATTGTGGGCAAAAGTTATGGCCTCTAGAAGAAAACAACTCCTAAAGGGCAAAAAACATAGTCCGCTACATTAAATTTGATGTCCAAACGACTGTCATAGAAAAATGTTGGGTTAAATTTGATGGCCATTTGGCCATCACAACATTTATGCAATTCACCTTATTTTTTAAAAAAATGTTGTTTTAAAAAAATAATAAAAATACAATAAATTTTTTTTATGTAGTTTTTAAAATATATATATATATATATATATATATATATATATATGGGCGGCAGGGCATGTGGGGTTGCCCCCACCACTCCCCATGTGGGGTGTGGTACACCTACGTAGGGCTACATAGGTATAAACCTGCACAGTACCTGCACAAGGTTACATACCCCTTTTGATTTGTTTTTTTTTTTTAAACAAAAAAATTAAAACTTTAAAACTTTTTTTTTACAATAAAAAACTATAATTTTTTTTTTGCAAAAAAAAATAATTTTTTTTTACAAAGTTTTACCTCGAGATGCACGCAGGAAGATGTACGACCCCTGTCAGGTAAATTTTTTTTGCCCTGGGGTGACCTATTCCAAAATTGACAAATTATATATGGAAATAGGTGTTTTGGGGCCTTTTGAGCACAACAGTGAGGTCTTTTTGGGCTCAAAATGCTCCCAAAAATCAGGAACCCCCTAGATTTGGCAAAAAAACCCTTTCTTCAAACTGTCATAGATCTGGCAAATGGAAGCCAATTTTGACAAAACAAAGGTCAATCTTGACTAGTTTGGTAGCTCTAGATTTAATGGAGAGGTTTGATTTGACCCTGAATGCATTGGAAAACTGCTTCAAGGCTAGATCTCACAAGAAAAGAACAAGAAGCTTGCAGATCTAGAGCTCTGATACCATGTAGAAGTTGATAATTCAACTTCATAGATCCCAATGAACACCTGCAAGAAAATAACCTGTCACCAAAGGAGATCAAGAGACACAAGAATGGTGCTCTACAAACATGAAGCAAAAATGCATTACCTAAGAAGTTAATAATTACAAAGAGATCAATCCTTAAGAAAGGAGATCAAAACCCTAAAGTGAGAACCCTAGGATGAGGATTAAATTAGCATGTGACAAGTGTCAAGATCATAGTGAATGAGACAACATGACTAATTTAATAATACAAAATAAAGATTCCTAAGTTTAGGTTAAGTGAAATAAAGTAAAGGTGACTTAATTAATTAATCAATATGATTAAATTAATCAAGTAAACAACCTATTACTCTAACACCCTCCCTTAAGAGGAACTTACGGAGTAGCTAAGAAACAAAGGACATCACTTTGTGCCTTGTTGTACTCGCACCATGGTATAAAGTTCCATGGGGGTTGATGTTTTCCTTTGTTTTGCCTTCTTACCTTTCTCATGCGTATGTGACTTTTGTTTTCACATCCTTTATATTTGCTTGTACTTTTATGATTGTACCTTCAGATGTTCTTGGTTCCTTTTCATGCACTACTTTCAGGCATTTAGTTTCAATGTACCTATCACGCCTTTTCATTTTTAGTATTATGGGAGGGTTTCTATTGGGTACTACTGCTTCTTTGGTTTCATGTTGGAGTGAGCTATGTATATAGTATTTGTTCCTATGTACTAAGTAGATGTAGTGGCTGGTTACCCATACAATTCAATGAGATGGAACACTTACCATATGGACACTCTTGCATTCCTATTTTTGGAGGCCACCTTCCATTTTCACTTGATCAGTTATTCAAACTATTGGTACTTGTGCCATCTGTATCTTTGAGTTCTTGATGTTTTCCTTGGTTTTCCATTGGATTTAAGTAGTGTCATTGAGGGAATTGATACAAAATCTTGTCTTCTTGATCCTGATCATCGGATGTTTCAGCTGAGGTTATTCTTTCAACATTTCAGTAGTCATTCTTTGACAATTTTTATAACTTCTTCATGCTTCAATGTTGTTCCTTTGTTCATCCTTTGTTCCTATCTTTTGGGACAACCTTTTCTTGTTTGGAGGCTTCTTCATTCCTTCAGTTGGCTTTCTTCTCTTTTTGGAGTAGAGTTTTTCCCATGAGGTTTTCTCTATTTCTCCACATTATAGAGATCTTTTGTTTGTACATGGGTACCTTTTTGGCCTTGTTTTTCGAGACCCATCATGCATTCTTTTTAGGGTTTTTAGCTACTCCCTAAGTTCATCTTAAGGGGGGTGTTAGAGTAATCATGCATTAGCTAATAATTAATTAATCTTTAATTTATTATTAGTGTAATTTATTCTTTCACACTTTAGCTAAACTTAGGAATGCTTTATTAGTTGAGTCAATATTAGATCATTATATCTCATCTCATGTGATTTATACACTTGTCATGATATAATCCCTTTCTCATTTAGGGCTTTGCTCTTATAAGCATTCAACCCTTATTGTAAATATCTCACGAAGAATATTTGGAGCTTTCATATCTGCTTGAAAGTCTCTTTTGTAGCTTTTTCTTGTTGAAGAATATTGCAATTCTTGTTTGTAGATCTCTTGTGTTGAAGGTGTCTTTGTTTGTTGTTTGATCCTATGGCTTGTGGTTTTGTGCTTGTTTCAAAATTCTAACAATCAACACAAGTGACTCAAGATATACGTGGAGAAACCCTTGCAGGAAAAAAATTTACAACCAAAGAGATCCAATGTTTGTATTAATCATCAAGGAATTACATCAACACAACATTCTCTCTAAAATATCATAGCACTTCATTTTCCTAACAACTAGCAAATAACTCCTAAACCATCATCTCAAGGCTCCAATATATAGAATTTTCTGGGAGAGAATACCACAAATGGCATCTAAAAACAACAAGAAAAACCACTTGGAAAAACCCACACCCCCCTTAAATGAAAACCAATAAACATGGAATAAAATATTAAATCATCACATGGCCTTCACATGGGTACCTAACCCATAGCCAATAAGAAATAGTCAATACCAAGTGCCCCTTTGATGGATTCATGCAAGAACATGCACAACCATGCACACCCAACCATGCAAGAGCATGCAAAACATGCAAATAACATGCAAGGACATGCACACTCAAGTGGTCCTAAACCAAACAGTTGGATGCCTAAGATGAATATTCTCTTGGTATGCTTAATAACCACCACCATAATGGGTCCACCTCTTTGAATGTAATTACAATTTTTCATAGAAAATAATGAATGAATATTTTTTGCCTCATGTCCTCTAGAGAATGTGGAGACACATAAATCAAGTTAGGATAACAACTTTAATGTCACCTATCCTAACAAACAATAATATGCTTGTAAGGAAACTTTCAGCTATCTAATGACAATTTCCACATAACCCAAAAGAGATATCTATAAAACTAAGTATTCATAATCCACATGCAAGAGAATAGATAACATACCCATGAAAGATGACATAAGATATAGCCTGGAAAAACCCTCAAGAGGGAAAAAACCAACCTCCAAAAGCATCCACACTACATGTATTATTCAGCAATGAAAACCCATTACAATGAATCTTCAAAGACTCCATGAACACTTCTGAAGCACAAGCTATCCATGCATTCCCATGCTTCAAACCCTCACACATGTACAAGATCAACTTGTTAACCTACAACAAACTCTCCAACCTTATACAACTACCCTTGTGGTTGCTTTTATAGAAGCAAGCTCCCACAAAGCCACCAAGTGGTATTACATAGACCATACACCTAGAACCATGAACATACAAAATCATGTGACCCCTCATTTAATATTGGGTACTTTATTATATTTTATTTTTCCCTAATATTAAATAATTGCATTTTACAATTAAGTCCCATTGTTATATACAACATAAAGTGTCCCCAACATTATAACTCCTAGTGATGCACATCCATCTAAGTACCCCTAGGTGCACCACACACACAATAATAAGTTAAAAATTATAAGCATTATACAAGGTTTACAACACCTAATCCTAAAAATTCTCACATGGGTATGTGTAGGATCATGATGGGCCAAAAAGTGGCAATATGTAAGTGACATGATGGCCCATGTGGCTGATGACTTTTTTTACCCAAAATTGATGAAATGAAAAGGGTTTTTAAAGGAGATTCTCAGCTTTCCACCAATATAAATTATACTTTACTTTGAATTTAATAAATTATTATTCATTTCTATTTGAATTACGACTAAAGTCCTGATTGATAGGTTGATTGAAAAACATCTATAGCTTTCAAATGATATCATATTTTTTGAATCTAAAACATGTGTCACATTCTATGCTTCACATAATATGGGATTAAAAAAAATAAAATTGAATTTCATGAAGTTTTGACCAAGTTAAGGTGGTCAGACATACGAGTTTTTATATTTTTCAAAAGTTGTAATAAAAAATTCATAATTAATTATTTACTTTGAAAAAAATTACAAAAAAATATGCATCACATTGGGACATGAGTCCTCTACTTATATCTAAAATCTTATAAAAATATTATCATTTTATTGTGGTTAGGGTGGTCAGACAGACATCTACTTCTTATGTTTTCCCTGAAATTTAAGTACAACTGCATTGAAATTTCAAATTTTCACCAAATATATTTTTTATTTTTTTAAATAAGCCTAGTATTTTAGAAACTAAATTCAATTTTCTACAGATTCTATTTTTACATATTTTTTAAATAATATAGATAACTTATTCAAAATTTTACGTCAAGTTGCCTAACTCTGATTTTTCTAAATTTTTTGCCACTTAAGGGCTTATTTTTTCCATGATGATCCTACACATACCCACACACTAATCCCATAGATCCTAGTGCCATACTACCTCACATTTGGTGATTTATTTGCACACTTAGGAATACTGGCTCTAATACCATATAATATAAGAAGAATAGCCAAGACTCCATTATTAAGGGATTGATAAAGTAACCCCACAATTTAGTTTCATACAACTCTAGAACTACACTCAAAACTCATGATAGACCTTCTTTTGTAAATTATTTTTCCCACAAAATGTAAGCCTTTTCTACTAAAAACTTAGAATATGATTTATCCCCCATATTCATCTATAGGAAGATAGATTTATCATCATTTTTCTCCCAACAACACCCCTCTAATTTCATAGTTTAAAACTTAGAAAACCCATAGTTTCTCACTTTCAACAAGGAAACCAAATTCATAAAAACTAATTGCAACAATTGAGAGTTCAATACTAAATATTTACCAGCAAAAAAGATGAATAATATTTAGGAACAAATTTGATTTTGTTAACAATTTCATGAAACCTACAATAACAACTTTGAATTGAAAATATATGCACAGAGCGCTTCTACCCAGGCTTTTAGTGAGATGATATTCATTCCTCTTGGACATAAAAAGGGAAGTAGTGCAAGTGCACAAGAACCAGGCTAGGTGTGGCCTCATCTTCTTAAAATATCACCTGTATCTTGAACCAGCTAGCAGAGTGTATTGGCGATGGCACTTTTGTGAATATTTATGGGCAGAAGGCATGTAATTGGATGAGTGAACCAGTGTGATCATTAACCTTTTAGTTTTTGGCCTCTTTTTGTTTACGTGATGGTGGATGGTGGTGGCTTCCTATGATGAAAATTCTTTTTTGTAGTCATGTGTGGTAGGCAATGGTGGCATGACCCCAATAGGTTTGGGGTTAGAGTGGTGTAAATGCAATATTGTAACATCAAGTTTTGGGGTTTTCGTAGTTTGCATTTCTTATGGCTGGGTGGTCAAGGTTTTTGTGGTGTGGGATGGTGCCTTTGATAGAATTCCTTTCCATGACAGTATATTGATACATGGTGTCTACAATGGTGATTGTAATTTTTTTTTGAATATTAATATAATATCTTATTTATGTACCAAAAAAATAGCTTTTAATTGAAACAAAAACATGCCAAAATATTACTATAGGAAAACTTCTCTAATAAACAACCTAAATTTTGATTCCAATGGCTTCAAATAAACACATAATATAGTGAAAGTATCCAAAATACTCTGACTCAACCCTCTTTGGTCCCCCAACTAGCTTCACAGGTGATTTTCCCTTCATTTCCTTGAGATTTTCATCATTTTCTTCCCATTCCTCTTCTCTCCTACTATGTGTCCACTTCTCTTCCTTCAACTGCAACTTATTTAATTTTCCCCATCTTTGGAATTTCCATATTCCCCTCCATTCAATTTTTTTCCAAGAACTTTAAATTCTTTGCCAAATTTGACTTTTACCACTTCAACCCCACTACCTCCTCCTCCTGGCATCCATATTCCATCTCCTCTTTAATCAATGAATATTTTGAATTTCATGAGGGGTTACATGATGCCTAAACTATCCTCCTATATCCTAGGAATGGGAGTTAGTGTTGGAATTAAAATTGCATTTAAATTTTTTTTCCAACACTAAAAATCTAAAGTGTACTTCAAATTCCTAGCCATGAAAAAAATGGTTAATTGAAATAAGAATAGGAGAAAAAATGAATTAAACATTGGATGATTCCTACAAGACACAACCAAAAAGTTAAAAATCAAAGGAGAAAAAATAAAATAATTTTTTTGGTGTGTAGGATTTCCCATGCACCTAGATGTTCTTGCATCAACATACAATCAAACATGGTAGCTACATCATTAAGTTTGACAAAAGTTGATACATCAATCTTGTGCAAAGCCTCTTGGGGCATCCATTGGTATGTAGGTGAAATTTTTTGAACACTCATAATACTGAGATGGGGTGAATCAATATTCTTTTAAACCACTTAAACATTTAAGAATTCAATCTTCATAGTATATTAAACTTATAGTAATGAATGAAAGCATGAAAACATCCAACAAAATCGCATAAAACATGAACAAATTTTTATATAGTAAACCCAAAATGGGATAAACCATTGTGAGGAGTAGCTCACAATATATTATAACCAGTTATAGTATATTATAGAAGTGCTCACTACAGGTGGAATCACTATCCCAGTGGACTCATTTCCCATTGAGAAAAGAAAATATAGAAGAGATTGTGGCACACAACCTATACTTGAACTATTACAATTGCATCTAACATATGCATGAATTATAGTTCCATTGAAGCTCAATAAACTAACTTCTCACACTTCATACTAATATGAATTAGTACTCTACTCTTCTCTACATTCACCTTATATTCACACAACTCACATCAATTGATATTCATCATATATACACACTCTCCAAAACATAGAATAAACTTTACATATATATCCAATTTATCCAAAAACATCTACAACATCAATTAGGTCAGCCTAATTGGATGCATATATAAAAAATAACTTGTCAGCTCAACATACATACATACACTCTTTGCACCAAGATTCAAAAAATCATAACAATTTGAAATAGCTCGAAATGGACCCAAAATAACTCCTACATTACGGATCAACCCTTATTCAATCTCTACAAAATACAAAACTCATTAGGTCAACATTGGTAATGACCTAATATCAAAATTTACCCATTATACTCCCACATTTGTACATGCAGACCTCCAATATCTTTCCCATTTGGAATACACACTCTACTAACACCTATCAACATCTCCACAAAATTGCAAAGCAATATTCCAATCCATAGAGAAGTGTAGATTCACCAAATTATATGCACTAAACTGGAAAACACTTGTTACTAGTAAGCCGATAAACTAGACTACTCATAACTTCAACACCAAGAGCCAACACAATGTGAAATTCTAGATTTAGAATCTTTAACAACTATCAAAATTACCCCAAAACCATAGAGCAATATCTTCTACAGCTGACCAATGTTGACCTAAAAATTGGATGTCATGTATACTGAAATACCTATATTGACACTTAGTTGATTTTTGTTTCACCTATCTTCACTAGATCAAAGCTTCTTGCAAATATCCACTTGATTACTATCTCCAAAAATGCCCAAACTATACAAACTATCTACATAATGGTCTTTATACCAGATCACAATGTTGACATCAATGACAACACTACAATGAATAATTGTACAACTTGTACTTATCCCACATGCCCATGTTGCCAATAAATGCATCAATGAAAAAATCTTTATTCTTCCAAAAAAATTTGAATCAAGTCCCAAAGGGATATCTTGGTTGGATTATTAAAAAGTTTCTCAACAAGATCATATTCTTTAGCACTACATTGAGGAATGCTAGGTGGGGAAGGAAGATATGGTTGAGGAAATGTAATAGAGGTTGGTATTTTTTTGGTTGCTTAAATTATTTCTAGTGTTATACATGTGAGAAATTGTGTGATAACTAGATCAATGCAACACATCTTGGCACACATGATTACTTTGAGTGAGCTATTTTACAAAGTCTAGGATATGGCCATGAGGTTTTGGAGATCTGATAATGAGAGGAGGTTTAGAGAGAGGTCTAAAAATGAGAGGAGATCCAACAATCAATTGTGGGCTTATAACTTCAACTAAGTTAACTACTTGTTGACAATATTCTATTGATGGAGGACCTAATGTCAATTTTGAATCTTCATATATGCAAGCCACCTTACTATCATATGAAGAAATGTATCAATGATAAAATCCTATTTCCCCATGATATCTTCCCAAGTAGGAGAGGTATTGGGAGAGGGATAAACATGATTATCAATGATTGGATCCTCTTGTGCCAAGATACCCTCATAGGTAGGAGAGATATTTGGAGAAGAAAAAGCATGATTCTCATGATTGCCAATGATTGTATCCTCTTGGACCAAAATACCCTCACAAATAGGAGATATGTTGGGAGAGGGATCAAAGAAAAATAACAAGAAAGGAGAGAGAAACTCACTTTCAAATGCTTGTAATAAAAATTCTTTAAAATTCTTAATAAGGTTTGACAATAAGATATCCATTCTGATTAAACAAGATTTTTGTAGGGAAAACATTATACTATGTCCTATTGATCAAACTTGTTATGCACAACAAAATTAGATAGTTGTAGGACTAATTTTTAGAAGCTGAAACCAAATCTAAGAAAAGACCACATGCAAGATTCTGCACATAAGATTTAGGCTCAAATTGACTAGATAGGGGTGGTGCATACCTTAGTCTAGAGATTTGAATTTTGATGTTTTAAAAATTTTAAGCTAAGAACAAGTGTCTGAAAAACTATAGTTATAGAGGTTTAGGTCTAAATACACATAGATTTTTGAAAATGCATGAAAACCTCACTTTTCTATATGAAGCACATAAGAATACATAAAATTTTGTATTTTTAAGGTAGTGCAAATTGTTTAAATGATTATTTTCATAATTTAAAGTGTTGTAATTAACTAAATTTTTCCTAAAAATTGTAAAAAAATAATATTTTTTAATCTTTTGAAATGAAAAATGATATGTAATTCTTCACTTTTTGATGTTTTTCAACAAAATATACATGCAATTTTGACAAATTACGACAACCTAATATTGTATTCAAATTTCCAATTGATTTAACTCAGATCTAAGCCCTAAAGAAGGAAAAAACAAATCTAAAATTATGCAATTCGATTCAAATTATTTGCAATTTTTCCTTTGATGTATAATGATAAAGAATGCAAATGCATATTTTTGATAAATGAAATAAATGAAAAATAACAATAAGATCTTCAAAACATCTATATTTTTGCAATAATTTTTAGAATTTATGCTAATGAAAATGAAAAAATTGCAAGTGTAAGATATGTTGGGTTCACCAAAATTTGATGTAGGAAAATTGATCCTAGATCCAACTAAGATTGACCTCTTTTCACTCAACATCAAATTTGGACACAAGACCAACTAGGGTTGATAATTAGCTTGCTACCATAATGGAGAGCCAATCTCCTAGGGTCTTGTGCCTCTTTTTGAGTTGTGAGGATGATAAATTTGATTTGTGTTTTAATAAGCCTATTTGACATGTAACCCTAGATCTGAAATTATATTTTATTACACAAATGAGAAAATGGAAAACCACACAACAACTTTAGATCTGAAATTATATTTTATTACACAATAGAGAGGAACCTATGTTGTAAGTCTAAGGCTGAATTGGGGGGATAGAGTAGTTGGGCGCCCTAGACCAAGATGTTTCTTTTTTGGATCTAAAAACTCTAAGATGTGAGTTACAATCTTCTCTACATTTCTTATGACTTTCAATTGATGGAACTTTCATATCTGATTTGCACACATGAAAGAAGGGGGGAATGTTGTATTGTATAGGGCCTTGCCTAAGTCAAACCTCATTTTAGTATTTCTATCTATGTGTACAATGATTGATGATGGTCAACATGGCATACACTAGGGTGGGAAGAGCCCAAAACAACAATAATTGACTAAAATGATAAATTATAAATGATAATGGTACCTTGATGTGAAATACTTGATGAATTGATGTCACACCACAAGTTGCCACAAATGTTGATTGATGAATGTCTTGATTGATTAATAGACCTACAAAAGGTTAGCTCCAAAAATATAATATCTTTCTATAGATAGTATGTAGAGGAAAACTCAATCCATCCTCATAATTTGATCATAATAGCTCCTTCTTTATAATCATCTAGTCTAATGTTCAAATGAGAACAAAAAACTGTTTATATATGAATTCTAATTGATATTTTTGAATGTAGGCTGACTTGGGATCTTTTTAAACCACTAAAGACTAACACCAAATTTAACTTTTAGCTAGGACACCCTTAACATCAAGGGAAACCCCACCTTGATCTGGTGATTTTATGCCAAATTTGTCAAGAAATTAGGAATTTTATATTATATTATAATCTAGCCTCGAAATGAATAAATTATTATTATAATTAATGTTGTAGGAAAAATAGGGTGTCAAGGTAGTGTGAAATTGTTAGGGGTGACAATTTATGATGCTACAATATGTTAAACTAAAATTTAATTATTTATTTTCCTTCTATAAATTTTGAAAGTAACCAATAAACTTAGTGTCTCTATCTAATACAATTCTCTTTGGTAAACTATGAAATATTACAACTTCTAATTAGAAGATAGATTAACCACATGTACCACATGATTTTTCTTCTTAGGTGTTATGGACATGTGTCATAACAAAAATATATTCACTACCATAAATATATAGTTGTTGGATATTCCATCATTCACACTCGTATGGATTATTTGATTGTTTATTTGTGATTAGTTTGCTTGGTTTGTTTTGAATACGTGTGTATAATTTGTTATTTGGTTGATTTTGTGAGTGCTATTTTAGAGCAAAAAATTACCATTATTCAACCTATATATTTGGAGATCATATTGGCATATGTAATGAGAAAATATTATCCTTGGTTTTCTCTGATATGCTATCATAGCTTTATAGATTTTGTGCCTATTATTTAGTAATTGTAGAGGAAGGGGACCAAATGCTCAAGGCCTCAGGTCACAAGACGGTCTAGAATCATCAACTACCCTCATGTACCTCATGTTAAGGATTGTTTAAGGAAATTTTAATGTTTTAGGAGGGTGAAAAGGAAGTACAAGTGATATGTCACTATCCTTTTGCAAACCCGAGAGGTTTAGGCGATCAAGAGAGTGAATTTTTGAATCAAAATTGTAACTCCAACAACTCTTAGCCAGAGGACTCCAATGTAAAAGATAGGCAATAGTGTGGCACACTAGCCTCTATACAAATAGAGAGTGTAGATTATAGTTCAAACTCAACAAAAAATTACTAGTCTACTTGATGAATGTAACTTTATAAAATAACAAAAAATGTAAAGGAGCTAAAGTACTAGAAAATCAAGAAGAATGCTCTAACATAAAAAGAGAAAGTTGACAAGGATGAAAAGGTGGTAGAAAGTCAAACTCACGATTAGTCCAACCTCCTGTAAGCTCCACACGAATGAAAAATCTACACACAACAGAACAAGGACAAATTTTGGGGTTGTTTCGGGGCTTGCCACAGTCAAACCCTCATTTTGGTGTTTCCACCTCCACAAACAGCCAGATAGATAGAGAAATAGAAGTGTGATAAAGAAAGTATAGAAAAAGAGAATTTTGAACACTACAAAGAGCACTATGCTACTCAAATCCACTCAATAATGTAATAGTAAATGAATAATACCACCCTTGACCAAAGGCACTCAAGGCCAATGAGAGAGGAATGCAAGATTACAATTGTGGCAAAGTTGACGTGGCCATAGTGACACTAAAGGAAGTCTCGCAAGATACCAAGTTGCAACTTCTATGGTAGATGTGAAGAATGTTATGATGGTAGAATGGTAGAGTTGATAGTACCACAAGTAGCCAAGGAAGTTGCAAGAATATGCTTAAGATTTGTGTGGAAGCATGAGAATTGTTAAGAATGTGCAGAAGAATGAATGAGAAGAGAGAATAACCATTTTTAGGTGAATTTGAGAGGGAAATAGTTGTTCAAAGGTTGGTTCAGAGGCATAGATACATTACACTTTGGCCCCAATGGTGAAATTAATGCACCTGTAGATTCTAGAGGTAGGAATCCTATCAGGATGACAACACACCATGCAAATGTCAGTGCACTACACATGCATCCTTGACAAAAATTCCCCCACCGACACTACAGACAAGGGCCAAGTGGATGGAGTGTAGATGGAGGATGTGGAATTATATTGTCGATTTGATTTTTCTAAGGTGAAGGGTATAAAAGGGGAACTTGCAAGGGGGACCTACAAATTCATTCCTATACATTTTCCTCCACTTTAAACATGAGTAACAATGATTGTTTGGTAAATTAGGTTAAAATAATTCCAAGAAAATATACTTGAACTATCAAGGAAGCTAACTACAATTTGGCATGCTCAAAAGTGTAGGGAAGGAAACTAGCTCAATAGGTACTTGGTCTTAAAGATAGTTGAACAAAGTGCACTAGAGGCCTGCAGACCAATGGTGAATAGATCATGTTGGATGAAAGTGCTTCACAAGTCCTTGGACTTGTAAAGAAGGAACCCCACAGGTACTTGGTCCTAAAGGAATCCATATGTAAGAGTCTCCACAAAGTCTAATTGAAAATCAGCTTCATAGGCACACCTACAAAGCAACATGTTATTCCATAAACAAAACATGTTAGATATAAAAATGAAGCCACACAAGTAGACAAGCAAACAATCATGTAGAAAGTCAAAAATTGAAGGAAGATATTTCAAAGGGTCCCTCAAGAACCCTTCAAAAGAAAAGGGGTCCACTCAAGGGATGCTTAGTTTGAAAGTGAAATAGCATTTTTGAAAAGAGAGATTTTTTTTCCAATGATTCTAGCATCAAGGATTCCTTTTGAAAGATTCATTTCATCGAGGAATTCAAAAGAAAGAATGTTCCCTCACAAGGGAAAGTATGGATTCTATCTTATGAATCTAAGATGAAATAAAAATTCACCTAGAGGTCCATGTTGAAGAATGTAATTTTTGAAAAATATTTTGAAAAAAGGTCAGAGATTTCCAAAGAAAAGATTCATTGGCCACCAAATGCATCTTTTGAAAATCTAAGCAGTATGAGAGCCCCCCCTTTGGATGGTGCATGCCCAACACAATGGTACGTGACATCCTAAGGAGAGAAGAATAAGAATGAAAGTGATGTTGTGGCCCATGGAACATGACAAGATGTAACTGTGGTAATGTTGTCACACATGTGAGGGAAAACACATGAATGCCACAACATTATAAGAAAAGCAGAGAATATAAAAAGATGAAAAGAAAGGAGAAAGATAATGCCATAACGAACAAGAGATAGGGGAATTTGATATTTTGGTATCAAATCTACTCATAAAAATAAATAGATAAGTATAATAATATATAAATGAATTTTCATCAAGCCCCTACAATATTAGACCATGTGAAGAAGGCCCATGAAAACAAAAAACTGGGTCAACATGGAAGGGAGGCCTAAATTCTCCAAACACTTTGCATTGTCCCCAATTATTGAAAATCAATACACAAAAAAGAGAAGAATGATGTGAAAAATAGAAGAATTTTTATGACACAAAAACACTCCTGTATCCAAGCACCTATGAGGGTGACAAGGGTCATCTAGGAACATGGAAAACAAGCATGGGAAAATGGAGTACACACACACCATCTAATCTATAGATATAAAAGAGGTGCCCCATAGTCTTTATCATCCAAGAAATCATCATTCTCCTAGTCTATATCATCATAAGGGGAAGGCGGACAATCCTGCAAGGGCAGAATATCAAGGGGGTACCCTTCAACCCTCTTACAACAAGAGCCAAGGAAGAAGGCTCGTGGAGGTCTTCTCCACTCAGTTCCTATGAGGTGAACATCAAAAATCTCACAAAAATTGCTGATAGGGTCGAGACATCATCTACAAAGTTGAATATGCATTTTATAGGAGTGCCATGCATCAACTTAGCGAGCGATGGAGGAAATACCTGAGATCCACTGCTAGCCTCACTGAATGATTTGAGAGTAGTGACAAACTTTGAGGACACTGAGGCTTCCTCCATCACTAGAATGGTGAAAGCCAATGAAAAGATACCCTCCGAAGAAGGTGAACCCTTCTTCTGACCCCCATTGCAAGCAGGGTCATCCTCCATCTTTCACTTCATTGAAGGATATGAGTTCCCCATGGATGAAGTAGAGAGTGAGGAGGAAGAGGAGAAAAATGCAGCAGACAACACCAAGGTATTCAATATTTACATGGGTTTTGAAAAGGGTGGGATGTATGGAAGGGACATCATAAGGGGAGGCTCAACCAAAGGAGCAATGAATACCTACACCCTCTTCGGGTGAGAATCATTCACACTTGCAAGGCCAGTTGGGAGCAAGATTGAGGTTGAGGGAATCGAAGAAGGAAGAGTAGAAGAGGAAGACATAGTAGAAGATGCTGAAGCAAGAGCTATTTGCTCCCCTTCCTTTTTTTGAAAGGAAGCTTGCACAATGACCAAAGCCTTCCTTTAACACTTGTTCTCATGTGCAAGGCGATTTCTATGGCCCCGGGAGCTAGATGCTATAGCCTAAGAAGGGATTGAAGACTCCTATTTAGCCATCAAAGTATCTATCATAGTTGTTTCTAGTAAAGGGAAGGAATCCTCGACGGGAACAAGAGGAAGAGATGGAGAGGATGATGGAACAACAGTGGGGAGAGTAGGCTCAAACACCTCAACAGTAGGCCTCTTCCCATTCACTACCTAGAGGTAGGAGTGGTAGGAGGTTGCAAATTCCGAGACATAGAAGATGCTCCACAGGGGCCCTTCCCCTTGCCATACAAAACGTGCTGAGGAATCATGGGTAAGATAGGAAGTTTAAATGTTGAATGCTTTAGCTTTCACCAAGCATGCACCATTGGACTCCCCAACAAACACATAGGAGAAAAATCCATTGGCACCATGACAGGGTGAGAGGAAGCAGCAGGTGGTACAGTAGAAGAAGGAAAGGAGCCCTGGGAAGAATTCTCCTCTTCCCTTTTTTGAGTGGCCAAGGCAGTCTTATGTTCTTCCTTCAAGCAAGCTCTATGCGAAATGGAATAGGCAGAAGGAGGGTATCTCACTTTTTGTGTTATGTCTCCACTCTTGTATTTCACATAAGTTTGATACAATAGGTCTATCTTAGGAGGGAGTGGACCAACAAGGGAAGGCCAAAAGTGATCCAATGAGTAGCCCCCATAAAAAATTATCAATTTATAACCGATGTTGTGGACTACATGCACAAAACCCTCATGGGAAAACTTCAAGCACTTATGGACTACCAAGGGAACTTCCTTCATGGAAACTAGCCAAGGAATGCCTAGTTTCACTCTTAATAGTTTAGACCATGGGATGATGTCAAAGAGTGCATTCATAGTCTTGGGACCAAACAGGACTGACAAGGTGATACAATAGATGGGAGGGACAGAAAGCCCATAATGTATGCGTATAGTGCTTCTAGACTCATCATATCCATCTTTATGTAAGAGGTTGATTAACATGATCTCCTCTATAATGACATTAACCCAACATGTAGGGTTAATGAGAACACTAGTTATAGTATTCCCATTGATACATGTAGGGATGCACAAAGGGGATGGTTCTCTATTAAAGTTCATTAGAATATTCTACAAGGTAAATGTTATAGCAAGAGATCCACTTGTAGGTTGCGTAGATGAGATGGGTAGATGTAGGAAGGAAGCCATCCTCACAGATACTAGACATAACTTTCACAAAAGCCTCCAAGGGTTAAGATGATGACCAACTCAAGGTTTCACTTTGTAATTCTTAGGAAATCTCCTTGCTACACTAGTAGGGGTCATAGGTTGGGTTGCAAGGCTAGATGCCCTACAACACTCCTAGAATACAAGGGAAGGGTCTTTCAACACCACCAAAATGGAGAGGAAGGGGACCAAATGCTTAGGACCTCGGGTCACAAAAGGGTCTAGAATGATTAGCTTCCCTGATCCACCTCTTGCTAAGGATTGTTTAAGGAAAGTTTAATGTTTTAGGAGGGTAAAAAGGAAGGACAAGTGATATGTCACTATCCTTCTACAAACATAAGAGGCTTAGGGGATCAAGAGAGTGAATTCCCAAATCATAATTGTAACTTCAACAACTCCTAGCTAGAGGACTCTAGCGCAGAAGATGGACAACAACATGACACACTCACATCTTGATTAGGTGCTGGTATTCATATGGATAGAGAGTGTAGAATATAGTTGAAACTAACATGAATTTACTAGTCTCCTTGATGAATGTAGCTTTATAAAATAACAAAAATGTAAAGGAGCTAAAGTACTACAAAAGAAAGAATTGAATTCTCTAACTTAAAAAGAGAAAGTTGATAAGGATGAAAAAGGTGGTAGAAATTTGAACTCTTGATTGGTCTAGCCTCCCATAAGCTCCACACAAATGCAAAACCTACACACAAAAAAATGGGGAAAAATGTTGGAGTTGTTTTAGGGCTTGCCATAGTCAGACCCCCATTTTGGTGTTTCCACCTCCACAGATAGCTAGATAGATAGAGAAATAGAAGTGCGATAAAGAAATTATGGAAAAAGAGAATGTCGAACACTACAAAGAGCACTATGCAACTCAAATCCACTCAACAATGCAATAGTAAATGAATAATACCACCCTCAACCAAAGGCACTCAAGGCCAATGAGAAAGGAATGCAAGCTTACAACCATGGCAAAGTTGATGTAGTCATAGCAACACTGAAGGAAGTCTCACAAGACATTAAGTTGTAGCTTTTGTGGTGGATGTGAAGAATGTTATGATGTTGGAATGGTAGAGTTGATAGTGCAACAAGTAGCTAAGGAAGTTACAAGAATATGCTCAAGAGTTGTGTAGAAGCATGAGAATTATCAATAATGTGAAGAAGAATGAATGAGAAAAGAGAATAGTCATTTTTAGGTGAATTTGGGAGGGAAAGAGTCATTCAAAGGTTGGTTGGGAGGCACAAAAATGTTACACTTCGGCCCTAGTGGCATACATAATTCCTCTATAGTTTCTAGAGGAAGGAATCCTATCAGGATGGAAGTGTGCCATGTAGACGTCCACACACCATGCATGCATCCCTAACAAAAATTCCCCCACTGACACTACAGACAGGGGCTATGTGGATGGAGTACATACAAAGGATGTGGAATTACATTGTCAAGTTTTATTTTTCTAAGGTGAAGGGTGTAAAAGGGGAACTTGCAAGGGGGTGCAAATTCATGCCTATTTAGTAACTAGAAGAGAGAATATTGGCATGATTTGGCTAGGCATTGACTGGAATCCTCATTGCAATTCCACATTGGAGACAAATGATTTCATGCAAACTGAAATAAGCATGTTTTATCTCTTTGCTCCAGATGCTTCAAAGGTTTATCAGGTCCTTTGAGGATTCTTTCTAGCCCGTAAGGTTCATCTTCTAGTGGGTATTCGTACATCCTATGTTTAAGGTTCATCTTCTAGTGGGTATTCGTACATCCTATGTTTTCTCCCTAAGGCCATGATTTTGACCACTGTAGCATGTGATTTACTTCAAAAATTTTGCATGCCATGACCTATCAATTCTCTCACATAGAGGTGCTCAACCTCTCTAGTTGTGACCTACTTAGGGTCAAGCCGATTAAGGAGGAGGATCTTTCTCAATTGGAGAAAAATGTCCCTATAGCTTGATCTTGTTCATGTTTTTCCCTCAGAGGGATTGTGATCTCTCTTCATTGGAGTTGTAGTAGTAACCAAGCTATCTCTTTTACCCATTGTTGATCTAGAATTTGTACAACATAGTGCAGTGCATTTTTTGCTTTAGAGTTGCATTCTAAGAAAGGTCTTGATCCCAAGGCTTCCAAGTAACCTCCACGTAGATCTAGACCTATTTTGTGTTGATAAAGAGAAAGATTTTTCTTGAGCTTTTAGAAATCGATTTTTACCAAAATTTGATTACCGAGGGAATAATACATTATATTTTTGTTTGAGTAATCATGATACATATCTAGAATCCTTGGCCATGTTCTAATTTTAAGATTGAATTCTTCATCACAAGTCAGAGACTTGTTGAGAGGTGTGGTCTACTCTTGGGTATGTATAGGATCATGATGGGCCAAAAAGTGGCGATATGATGGTTATGTGTAGGGTATGTGGTTGACGGATTTTTTTTACCCCAAATTAATGAAACAAAAAGGGTTTTTAAAGGAGATTCTCATCTTTCCACCAATATAAATTATTCTTTACTTTGAATTTAATAAATAATTATTATTCATTTTCTTTTTGAATTACAACTAAAGTCCTCATTGATAGGCTGATTGAAAAACATCTATAGCTTTCAAATGGTATCACATTTTTTGAATCCAAAACATGCATAACATTCTATGCTTTTCATACTATAGGATTTAAAAAAAAAAAATGAAGTTTTGACCAAGTTAAGGTGGTCAGACATACGACTTTTTATATTTTTTAAAAGTTGTAATAAAAAAATCATAATTAATTATTTACTTGGAAAAAAATTACAAAAAAACATGCATCACATCTTATTCCTCTACTTATATCTAAAATATTATAAGAGAATATTATCATTTTATTGTGGTTAGGGTGGTTAGACAAACACTTACTTATTTTTTCCCTGAAATTCAAGTACTATTGCATTGAAATTTCAAATTTTCACCAAATAGATTTTTATTTTTAAAATAAACCTAGTATTTTAGAAACTATATTCAATTTTATATAGATTCTATTCTTACATATTTTTGAAATAATATAGATAACTTATTCAAATTTTTATGTCAAGTTTCCCAACTCTGATTTTTCTGAATTTTTTGCCATTTAAGGGCTTGTTTTTTCCATGATGATCCTGCATACACCCTCTTTTAAGGCACTATTTGATCAAGAAAGAGTGTCATTCAAAGCCATAGTAAACAACAAACAAGTAGTCAAAATTCCTCAATTGAGAGTCGTGCAACTATTGCTTCTTCAAATATGCATGTGTTGGGATTAGGACTAATCCCTTCAGCATGGCCAAGTGATTATTTTTATTCCTGATTTCACACACATATGATAATTGATCAAGGAATTCTAATTATACCTAAGGCACAAAGGTTTAGCTCCCACACTTCAATAAAGCTTAAATCTACATATTTTTGTGGCCTTCTCTTCTATTTCAATGCATTTGGATAAGATCTGATTGTTAGGACATGAAGACCCCCATGCGACTCTCAGAGATAAGGACTCGAACAAAAATGACTACCATTTCTCCCATTTTTCAAAGTCACAACTCTCAGCAAATTAGATGGTTGTATTATATCTGTAAGGTTCTTTAGCATCATATTACCAACTTGCATTTCTCAACAATTATTAGATAGCTAAAGTGGTCAGATAATTGAGTTTGTTTACATATGTGAATTGATTCAATTGTGGCATATGACATCCATATAGATTTAAATAGGTTAATGAATAAGATAGTCTACCTTGTATTAAAACAAGTCTATTATATCTGTAAGGTTCTTTAGCATCATATTACCAACTTGCATTTCTCAACAATTATTAGATAGCTAAAGAGGTCAAATAATTGAGTTTGTTTACATATGTGAATTGATTCAATTGTGGCATATGACATCCATCTAGATTTAAATAGGTCAATGAATAAGATAGTATACCTTGTATTAAAACAAGTCAGTTTTAGTACTGAAACAATGTCATAAGTTTATAAAGTTTAGTGTGGTGTCATTTTTGCTTCAACTTAGTTATGTTTTAATTTTGGTTTCTTTCCTATTTTATCCTCTCCTTTGTGGCATATTGCTGACTCGAGTGATCATGAGAAATAGGACAAGAAAAACACCTTATCTTTCTAACACAATGGCATCCAGTTCTTTGAAATTTCTTCTTCCAAATTTCTAGTTGTTACACAAGAATAATTATTCCACATGGAAGACCAAACTTAAAAATCAACTTGAGTTTGAGGAATTTTGTAATGTGGTCAGTAGTAAAACAACATGACATCCAAGTGATGCTAATGAGCAAAATAAATTTGATCAAGTCAAACAAAAGACCAAATTTATCATCATGTTTAGCATATTTGATGAAGTTTAGCCTTTCATTCAAGACATTTCTATAGATAAATATTCTTGGGACAAGCTACAGATGGTGTATGAGGCAAAGAATTAGAATCAGATCTTGAATTTGTAGAGTCAACTACATATCCTAAAGATGAAGATTGAAGAATAGTTAGAATCCTTCCTCAAAAGGATTGTTGAGTTGAGAGCTTTGCTACAAGCATTGGGAGAAACTATTGAAGATGCAGTTCTAGTGCCTATTGTTCTATGAGCACTACCTTCCAAATAGAAAGTGTTTGTGACAACTTTGGATGTCATAGAAAAAACACCCACTTTTGAGAAACTTATGAACTTACTTCAGAAAGAGGAGTCTCTAATCCAAGATCATGGTGAGGAGGATCCTTCCATGATGACACATCATAAAGGAAAGAATCCTATGAAGAAATTTGGTGGACCTCCCAAATCTGGTGATTCATCAAGATCTTAGAAAAAATGTCCAATGTGTGCAAGGATGGAAAAATGTGAAAAGGTGTTGGTACAACCCCTTGGACAAAGGATCATCCAACAATAAATTACATCCCAAGAATTCATTTGAAAGTGACAATAAACGATGGGAGAAAAACAACAAATAGAAACAACATGGTAATGTTTCTAAAGAAAAAGACTCTCCAAAAGAGGAATATGTGTTTTCATCCCACACTTTGGAAGATAGTTCACAATCAACCTCAATTTGGTATGTGGATTCAGGTGCTACAAAGCATATGACTGGACAAAAGGAGTGGTTTCTCACATTGAAACCCCATCATGGTAAAGTCTCTCTTGGATATGATACTTCCTATGATATTCAAGGTATTGGTAACATTTTGCAATTTGGTATACATAGCTGTAGGCTTATATGTTCCTGGACTTACCAAAAATCTCATTTCTGTTAATCAATTTCTTGATCACAACCTAAAGCTAGAGTTTGATAAAAATGAAAATAAAAAGGTATGTCTAATCCATGATAAGTCTAAAAGTGCAAAGATTGTCACAAGTGCTAAAGAAATTGGAAAAATGCTTAGGCTTAATACAATTTCCAATAATCAAGCTTTACTTACTAAGGATAGTGATCTTGCTATGTTATCACATTGTAGATTTGGTCATTTGAGCACTAGCTATTTTCTAACACTTAGTAAGAAAAGAATGGCCAAAGGGATTCCCCCACTTGAGAAGTCGAGTGCTATTTGTTCTAGTTGTATTATTAGAAAACAACACAGATCACCCTTCTATCCTAGTGAGCATCATGCAAGCCAACCTTTGTAGTTGGTGCATACCAATCTATGTAGGCCCATGATGCCTAGCCACAATGGATTTAGATAGTTTCAACTTTTTGTTGATGGTCACATATAAGAAAAATGTGGGTATATTTCTTGTAGAGTAAAGATGAAGAATTTTCCTACTTCAAAGATTTTCGCATTCTTGTGGAGAAAGATACGAATCATCATATTTATGTCCTCCACTTAGATTGAGGGGGGAAATATTCCAACATAGAATTCTCCACCTACTTGAATGAAAATGGAATTTGGTGTCAATTGATTGTAACTTACACACCTCAGCAAAATGGAGTTGTTGAATAGACAAATCGCATCATGGAGATGGTTTGTAGCATGTTGAAGGATTCTCAATTGGGACATTCTTATTGGGATAAAGCTATGCATACCATGGTTGATCTTTTGAATTACGCTCCAACCAAAGCACTTGATGGAATTACACCAAAAGAAGCATGGAAAGGGGTAAAGCCTTCTATCTCTTATCTTCATGTATTTGGATGCACTACCTATATGCACATTCCTAAACAAAAAAGGAAGAAGCTAGATGAAAATTCAATGCAATGTATTCTTCTTGGATATAGTAATGAATCTAAGGAATATCACCTTATGGATCCTAATACAAATAAGATGTATATTAGTAGAGATTTAATTTTTGATGATTAGTGTGAATCAAGTTCTCCTCCCACATCATCACCTGCTATAGATAGTGCTCCTATATTCAACATGGATGGGAAAAATGATGGTAATTTTAATAGTCATTCTAATTCAACACTCACAAATGTCACAAGACCTAAGTGATATACTAGTACCATTTGTGATGGAAAGCTAGATGGAGTCCCATACATTTCAACTTTAGGTCCAAGGACTTGCAACATAGCTCACAATGAGGTAAATCTAGCCTTGATGACTTTAGTTGTTGATAATTTTGAACCATCTACTGTTCGGGAAGCACTAGAGTCAAAACCTTAGAAAGGGGCTATGGATGTAGAGTATCAATCTCTGATGAAAAATACTTGGGAGTTTGTTGATCTATCACTTGGTAAGAAAGAAATTGGATGCAAATGGATATTTAAAACTAAGTACAAAGTAGATGGTAGTATAGATAAATATAAGGCTAGAATTGTAGCTAAAGGTTATGCCAAAAAAGAAGGGATTGACTATGAGAAAAAATTCACTCCCACAAAAAAAATTAAAATCATTAGAATAGTTTTTCTTTAGCTACAAAATTTCGATGGAAGCTATATCAAATGGATTTAAAAAGTGCATTTCTCAATGGAAACCTTAAGGAGGAGGTGTATATGACCCAACCAGAGTGATACATTGCACCTCATAAAGAAGAAAAAGTATGCAAACTTGTTAAGTCCCTATATGGTCTCAAAAAAGATCCAAGAGCTCGGTATATTAAAATTGATGAACATTTTCCAATAATAGTTATGAATTATTCAGGTCCTATGAAATTTATCACTACAAAATCCATACTTATCCCTCTCGTACTCTTTCTAGAATTGGAAATTGCTTATAAAACTCTTGAAATTTTAACTACTTCCTTTTGAAAAATAACAAGTTTTATAACCTTGAACATACTTCTTAACATCCTTATACATATGTACATATTTTTTTTTACTTATGAATTCTATTGTCTTGTCTACTACAAAATATTCTACTCAAACAAGTTTCTATACTCATCCTTTATCAAAATTTTACTCATTGAGCTTTTACGAATAAATCATTGGCTGTCTTTTAATATATCATTCTAAATTAAAATAATCAAACCACTTTCTATCCATACTCACTATTTATTTACATGCTTTCCATGCTTCTACAAAATCAACACTAGTTTTATACAAAAAAATCAATTCTTTAAAGTCTACTACTTCCAATCTCATCTCTATCAAAAAGCTATCTCTTATTTAATATTTCACTCACATTCCTTATTACAAATAAATAAGTTTGCATAGATTCAAATCATTTCACATGTCTCTATTTTAACTTACCTTGGCTATTCAAATATTGTAATGCTTGATTATCTATTACAACACAAATTTCTTGTACAATGTGCAATGTCTCCACTTTTTTAATGCTTCAATTATGGCATAAAATTCTATTGATCATATATTGAGTAGCTTCTTATTGCATCATTCAAATTCTAACTAAAATATACTATCAGTCTTCCTTCTTGTACTTCCACTTAAACATCACTATCAATTTGAAATATCTTATCAAAATTTGGTAATGCTAGTATTTGTTTCTCTATCCATTTTCTTCTTCAACATCTCATTTGTCATGTTTTCACTTGATATACACTTGGATTCTTTCTTATCTCCTATCATGGTCATTATTATTGGAACACAAACACCACTAAGATTTGTATTGAAGTTTTGGTAAAAACTAGCTAGCTCATAAAACTTTCTTATCACTTCAACATTCACTAGTTTAGATCATTCAATAATTGTTTTTACCTTCTCCAAATTCATATTGAATACTTCTATTGAGATTATAAATCCTAAATATATTAGTTTTTCTTTGTTTCCTTAGTCTCTACAATACTTAATATAATATAATCTAGGTGTTCCTATTTGACCTTATTTAAAATAAATATTAATCCAAATAAATAATTACAAATTACCCAGTATAGTTTTAACACTTCATTTATCAACCTTATAAATGTACTAGGTTTGTTAGTCAAACCAAAAATCATATCCAATCACTCATATAGTCCTTATTTTTTCTTAAATATAACCTTTCATTAAAATTCTTCTTTGATCTTGATCTAGCGATAACTACTCTTCAATTCTATCTTGATAATATGATTTTCACCATTCAAACAATCTAGAAAATTATACTTGATTATAATCTTATTTATTTCTCTAGATTCTATGCATACCATCAACTCACCTCCTCTATCATTGATTAGAAATGATATCACTGTAGTTTGTTAGAAAATAAAATTTATTTATGTGAACCTTCTCTATATGTGTTATCACATACCCTAAGATTCAATACAAAAATCAAAATTTTCATGTTTCAAACCATCTAAGAAATTTCTTTCATCCATAATTCAAATTCTAACATCACCACAAAATTACTTTTCTCTCTCCAATTATATTAGGATATGTTTCATACCATTCTTCATTGCAACATAAGTATTTTCTATTCCATCATACATAAATTTTCTATTAAACTACCATGATCTTTCTAATAATAAATAATATACATCAATTGACATAACATCACATAAAACATCACCATTACATGTTCTTATCTTGAACTTAACCAAACATTGCTCACTTGCCAAAACTGATATAGACGGGGTTCAACTCATCCATAGCTAACATTCAACTCACAACAACTAGAATACAACAAAACACAATTGAATTCATAGTATTAAACTTTACACAAAACCAAGATTATATTCTTTCATTTTGTATAATCAATTTATAATTGGGCTTCACAAATTCACATAGCTATCTTCTCATTTTCATCTCCTAGAGGTCAATTTTTAATTACCAGTCCCTCCTTTGGCTCTAGGAAAATTCACCGTTGGAAAATTCACCACCAACAATTGTCCGCGAAACAATTCACTATCACGACAAATTCATCTCATGAAAAATTCACCACCACCAATTCATGACAGTGAATTTGTCATGACGGTGAATTTTCACGTGATGAATTTTCCGACATGAGTTTGTCTGATACCCCCTCCTTTATGTCAAGTTCCAACGATTCATCTTGCCTCCTTTTATTTTTCCCACGCACCCTTTGTATTTCTGTGTAGATCAACATTTTGATCTGGAAATTTAAATTTCATCTGTTAACCTCTGCGCCATGTCCCACGTAGCTAATTTATGCTGTCACTCCAGCCACTCTCTTTATACAACCTTGCTGCCCATTATTCTGATTAGTTCTCATTTAATTTGCAACTGATTTTACATCCACCCATATGCCTCTCTATCCCAACGTGACCCATCTGCTCTCCTCTTCACTTCTCACGACCTGCCTCCTTCCTTCTTACCTTTGGTCTTCATGTATTTTGTTTTGATCTGCACTTTACTTCATCCGCTCCCTTTATGCCATTGAGCCCCCGTTACTCTTCTTCCTTTACGCGCCCTCTTCCCTCTGTCTGGCACCTCTCACTCACACATTTAAAGCCATATAAAATGGCGCAGCCCCCTCCTTTCACCAGTCCCACGATCTACGTGGCAGCCTTATCTCCTCCTACATGGAATCCTCTCCCCCCCTCAATTGTATGGTCTGCACATTATTTAGGGAATATTTAAAATGCAAATTGAATTCCTGCTATGCACAGCCCCAATCACTCTTTTTCTCAACGCAATCCCTTTCACCAGCTCTATTACCCATCCTTTGCACCTATTTCCTCCTCATTATTTTGCTTCAGCTTCCCTTTTTGTTTAAAATTCTATCTCCAATTGGCGTGACCCACTATCTTGCTATATTTTTAAGATTCCAATTTAAATTCTTTACCCCCTCCAATACTATATGGCGCTGATTTAAAAAAAAAAACTGGCTGGTTCTTTTCTCTCTTCTCATTAGTATTGTTTTTTGCATTTAATATTGCAAATATCAGAAATTATTTGCTTCACTGAATTCAAATTATAATGAAACAAAACAAAAAGAGAATATGCACGGTGGAAAATCGTCCATTTCATCACAACAAATGATTGCGCTGAAAATTGAAATAGGACATTTTGTCAAATGCAATTGACAACAATGCCATTCAATTCTGCTCCAAACGATCACCGAGACTGCATTCTAAGAGCAAACGCCAAAACTAAAACAAACGCCAAAACTAAAATAAAACTCAAAATGAAATATTTTTGAATTGATGAGGATTACACTTGTACCTAGATGCTCCTACATCAAAAACGTTTGTCATATCTTTCTTTTCCCTTTTGATATCTATATATTCTTTTATTGCTATATGAACTACTAATTTCTATTGCTTAACATCTTTATTATAAGGTCTTTTACAAACACTTTGACATATAGGATATATCTCATATTCCTCTTTATCTATTCTACATTATCTCAAATATTTTATTTAATTTTTCTCTTCAATAAAAATTGGTATGCTTCTTTAACTATTTGTAAAGTGATCTATATTAGGATCTATGACAATTGCTAATGAATGCTTAATTATTACAATGATTGATTCAAGTTTTACAAACGAAATTAACATAACAAAAATTCTTAAATAACATAGCATAACAAGGTGATAACAAAATGAAAGAGAGAAAGAGATAGAAGACAAAACACAATTGATAACGGAGTTCGTTCGAGTGGACTATGTCTCTAGGTCCCTCTCCAACAAAGTGACCGATCCTATTATGCTCCAAGAATAAGATTGCAATTGCAAAACAAAACTATTCCCTTCCAGCACTTCGGCGACATAATGTTCTTCCGACATACAAGAATGGCTTCAAGTCTTCAATGTAGTTCTTCGAGTGTCATCGCCTACTTGATTTCTGAATGCCTCACTCTCCCAATTTCACCCCTTTTTATACAATTTTTTTTCTCAATTTGGTTTATAATCAAATAATTTACAAAATCAACCATATCCCCTTTACAAAGTAAAAAAATATTTGAAAATAACCTCAACCCCTAAATAACCCTTTGATAATCTTTAATAATCCTTTTTTAAGCCCATTTATAAGCTCGTTAAATTGGGCTTTAATCTTTTAAATATCTTTAAATATCTTTTTAATATTATTTAAGCCCTTGTGTAATCGGGCTTTTGATATCCTTAGTTATAGGGGTTAATATAGAAGATTCAACATTTAATAAAACAAAGGGGGCCTGAAATTCTCTCACAACATGTATGTGGTGCATTGGTGGAGAGTAAATGGCTTGTAAGGGGAAGTCATGGGTTCAAACCCCCCCCCACCTTTTTCGCTCTTTATGTGGTAGAATAGTCAACAAAAGAAAACTATCGCTGATGCAGGAGCATCCAGTGGTGTACTTGGGTAATCTTGCATCACCCAAAAATGGTTAAATTTCAAGTTTTTCATTTTTTAGATTTTTTTACATTTTTGGATACCCTTTTCGTCATAATGAAATTCCCAATTTACGGTTTTTATTTTCTATTCCTGGGTTGAAAGATATTGCAGTTTTAGTTTCAGTTGCACCTGAAAATCTTCCAAGTTAGATTTGAGGCACTTAGAGTTCCCAGATCGGCCCCGAAACTTGCCGAAATTAGTAGCAAATTTTAAGCGCGTTATTGACTTCGAGACCTTTCCAATGGTTCAAACAGTTCGCGAGTCGGAGTCCCGGATCAAAAGTTATGGCCCCGGGAAGTTGACGCACTTTTTAGAAGATACAATTGCAAATATTCTTTTGAAATTTGAACTTCAAGTTATAATTTTTCGGCTCCAAACCACCTAAACTCAAATTTGAATGTTGTTTTGGCTCCAAACTAAAAAGGAGCTCTATTTATGAGTGGGTTTCTAATTTTTGTGTAACTTTTTTGGGGACAAGCTCGCATATTGCGAAAGGGTGATTCTGTAGCTTTCTATAGCTTGCATGTGTTGTAAAACTTGGGGATTTGAAATCCTCTGCATGTAAGAAGCTCCATTTTCTGAATAATAAAATTATTCTCTTGTTTGTGGGTTATTTTCTAAGTCTCGGGCTGCGCCCTCATCAATCGCCTACAAATAGTAGCATGCAAAGCGGTGGTGTATTGGTTGAGCGTAATGCTTGTGGAAGGGAGGTTATGGGTTCAAATCCAATCCCAAAAATTTGGTAGACAGTTGAATCTGACGTTGCTAACAAAGTGCCACGTGGCACTCTATGATTGGGTCACATGGCACCCCATCATTTGTTGACCGCCATGTCATCGCTATTAGGACGCCACTTGTCAACTTGTAATTGATTAGTGCCAATTGTGTTTGCTATGCCATGTCACTATTGGATTGTTCCACGTTATCATCGGCTACTGATTGTACATCTACGTCATCATGCTGATGTCATGCTAACATCAACATGGTCAACCCATTTTGACTTAAACTTTGACTGACTATATCTCACACATACATACTCCATTTGACATGAAACAAATGTTGCCAGAAACATCTCGACGAGCTCTTCAACTTGACACTGATCTTGACCAATTCCAAGTTGACCATTTTTTACTTTTCTAACGGCCTAAGGTACCAGTTTGACTAAAGTTTGACTGAACATAACTTGAGCATACGCGCTCCTTTTGACTCCATTCAAGTTGCATTGGAATTAGGATTCTGAGCTCTTTCTGATGGTGCTAAATTTTAGAGCATTGGAGACACTTAAATTTTTACCAAAAAAGGATCCCCCTAGATCAATCCTCCCCACTGGAGAGCTTTTGGACCTCTGAAATCTTGATTACTCGGAAAGAAAGTGAGGGTAGAGTTCCCTCACTTTACCAATCTCTATCTAATTTTCCTTGCTTGGATTCATCCCCTTCAATCCCACTTTGAGGTACTCAACTGCACCTCTTCATGAAGTCCTAATTTTCTTGTCTAAGATGACATCCTCTGGAAACTTTGACATATACTCTGGTGAAAGATCATCAACTGATGGACCCTGAATGTCCATGTCTTCATCTAGTATCATTGGAGGCTTGTACAACTTCATATTCTCAACATTGACAACTGAATAGATGTGCATGTATGGAGGAAGATTAAGGCGGAAGGCATTGGTTCCAATTTTTTCCAAGATTTCAAAGGGACCATACCAAATCGACTTGAGCTTCCTTCCTTCACCTTGCATTCTTTCCTTGCTAATATGTAACCAAACTCTGTCTCCAACCTAGAAATGGTGATCACTGTGATGCTTATCATGTTGAACCTTGTATTTGACTTGGCTCTTCTCCAACTGTGCTTCCACTGTCTGATGGATTGCTTGGAATTTTTGGATGAAATTCAAAGCCTTCTTTGCATCATGGCATCCATCTTCAACATCATCTTTCCTAGAAAGAAAAACCATCAGTGTTTTGGGCACATAACCAAAGCAAGTCTCAAAAGGAGACCTCTTTGTAAAAGAGTGTGTTGCATGGTTGTAGGCATGTTGCAAATAATGAAGACTCTCATCCCACAACTTGAGATATTTTCTACAGTAACCTCTGAGCAAATGCATAACTTTCCTATTTACTACCTTTGTCTGTCCGTCGGTCTATGAATGGAAGGTTGTACTCTTCTTCAGTTTGGTGTCCATGAGTCCCCACAAAGCTGACCAAAATTACCCTAGGAATCAAGAATCTCATTCCGATACAATATAATTAGATAACCCAAAATGAACCCATACAAATTGGAAGTACATCTGAGATTTCATTTCAGTAGTGACTTTTTTTTTACAAGGCATTAAAATACACATTTTTCTCAACCGATCAACTACTACAAACAAATAATCATGTCCCTTCCTAAACATAGGTAACCCCCTGAAAAAATCCATTGACACACTTTCCCATGGATGAGATGGTATAGGTAGAGGTGTGTACAACCCCAACTTCCTATTAATAGTTTTACTTGTTGCACACATGACACAACCTCTAATATGCTTAGTTACAGTTTCTTGCATACAAGGCCAGTAACAATACTTATGTATTTGAGTGATTGTCTTGCTTACACCAAAATTTCCTACAATTAATGAGGTGTGTGCTTCTCTGATTACCCGTGCTTATTCATTTTTTGGAATGCATAACTTTCCCAAGTGATACAATAGTTTATCTTGCACATAGTAATCTTTCTCTTCTACATGTTTTCCTACAATTAAAGCTGAATAGATTTCCTTAAAGTATTCATCGCTAGAATACTATTCCTAAAAAATTTCATGTACCATGGAACTACCTTTAAGGATAATCAAAGCATTCATGATAGGAGACCTATACAACATATCTGCTACTTTGTTATGGGTACCTTTCTTGTACTTAATTACCAAATGAAACTATTGAAGAAAACCTATCCACCTAAAGTGCCTACTTTATTGCAATTTAGATTGTGAATGCAAATACTAAAGTGGCTGGTGATCAGTGTGGATTATAGTTTCTTCCCCCATTACTTAGTAGTGTTTCCATTTTTTAACACTCTGAACTAATACATAAAGTTCCTTATCATAAGTAGGATAGTTAATTACTACAGTTGTAAAGGTTTTAGAGTGATAGCAGATTGGCTTACCTCCTTGCATTAGCACTGCTCCCATGGAAAATCCACTCACATCTGTCTCAATCTCGAACGGTTGATGTAAATATGGTAAATCCAGAACTGGTGTTGTGCTCAACTTTTCCTTCAAAGTGTTGAAGGCCTTTTTTTGTGGACCTCCCCATTGAAAATTTGTCTTCGTATTGGTCAATGCATGCAATGGTGATGCAATGAACTTTCTCCAATACTGGACTACACCTAAGAAACTTCTAACTTCAGTGACTGTACTTGGCTTAGGTCATTTTACAATAACCTCAACCTTCCCAGACGTACTTTCAATTGACCACCACCTACAACATAGCCTAAGTATACTAAGGATGTCTTAGTGAATTCACATTTAGACATCTTTACAAAGAGTTTTTCTTTTCTCAATACATCAAAAACTTTCTTTACATGATTTACATGATTTTCTCAAGTTCGACTTAATACAAGAATATCATCTAGGTAGAAAATGAAAAAATCATCAATAAAAGGACGAAAGACATAATTCATGACTCTCATAAATGTAGGTGGTGCATTGCACAAAGTTCGAAGGGAATGACCAACCACTCGAACAATCCCTGTTTTGTCTTAAATGCAGTTTTCCAAATGTCATCTTCTGCAATTCTTATCTAATGATATCCGCTATGCAGGTCTAACTTAGTGAAATAAATTGAATGTTTTAACTAATCAAGTAAATAATCAATATGGGGAAGAGGATACCTATTCTTTATCGTTATCTTGTTTAGGGCTCGATAGTCAATGCACATTCTCCAAGATCCATATTTCTTTGGAACCAACACAATTGGAGAACCATAAGGAGATGTACTAGGACAAATGACTCCTTTTTCAACCAACTCTTGAAATTTATTTTTGATTTCTTCATTCTACAAAATTGATAGACGGTACATGCCAATGTTTGGAAGAGGCACATCCTGCTGCAACTAGATTTCATGATTTCATGTTGTATCTCTCTCTTAGGTGGCAACCCCTTTGGCTCCTGGAATAAGTCATTATAAGCATAAACTATTTTGACCATCTCATTTTTATGCTCTGGACCACATCCCTTAAATGTTTCAACATTTTCATCCTCTTTGGGTTTTACAAGCATTAATACAAAGTTCTTACTAGAATTGACTAATCTTTTCATCTGACCAACATTGACTAGTGCAAGATTAGTCTTAACTTTGTGTGCTCATACAATGTATTCTATCCATCCTTAAAGAGATGATACTTATTCTCCCACCTATAAAGGAATTCTTTTTTGTCATACAAATAAGGACTTCCGAACACAAGCCCACAAATATCCAAAGGAACAACATCTACCTCTACCTCATCAACAAAGTTTGTAGTGATAGAAAATTTCAATTTACATTGTTTCATTACTTGTAGTTGAGCATCATTGCAAACCCATCCAAGCGGATATGGATTTGGATGAGGTGTTATATCTAGATTAATTTTCTTTACCACCTCTTCAGATATTAAGTTGACTTGAGAACCTGTATCAAACAATGTGTCAATCTTAGTGTGCTTAGTTACAACTTGAATATGAAACAATTCATTCCGTTGTTGATCAACTTTAGGAGTAGATACTTTACTTGTACTTACATTTGCATTAGAAAAATTTGCATTAGAAGAGAGAATTATACCTTTCCCTTTAACTAGAACCCCAGTAGCAACAATCTTTTTTTCATCTCTAGAGTCAGATCCAAGATCTTGTTGAATCACTGCAATAGTCTTTTGTTTTCCTTTATTGCCTCTGCATCTTTTTGGCCTTAATTTGGGATGCAGCTTCCAACACTTCGAATCATCATTCCCCTCTTTCTTGTAATGGGAGCATGTGGGCTTATCAACCTCCTTCTTAACTGTAGTTGTCTTCTTCCCTTTTCCTCTATCTTTGTCTTTTTCTTTACCCTTAGACTTCCCCTCAAACTTAGATGGTTTCTTTGAAAAATTATCATTGAAAGTGTTCTTACCCCTTGACTCTAAATGAGTGGCTTGGATTGACACTTCATCTAGATTACTAGGAATCAACATTAGAATAGTATGTCTTAGGTAAGAATGCAAACCACCTATGTACTTAAGTAATGTATCCTAAGTATACAATGAAACATTTACAACAATAGCCCATTTTCTAAACTCATGGGTGTAATCTTAGACAGATAGACCCTTACCTTGCCTAAAGGTTTTCCAATTTATTGTTAATTGCTGCATATAACCTAAAGGATAACACTATTTTTTAAGGGCAAAAAAAATTCCATCCAAGTCATATTAACCTTACCATGGCGAGCAATTTCCTCCCGAGTCCTACTCTCCCACCAAGTGAGAGCTGTACCTCCCAACCAAAGAGTGGCTAATTGGATCATAGAAGCATCTTCTGCTAGGCCTTGAATCCTACAATACACTTCTACCTACTGGATCCAATCATCTAATTTTGCGGCATTTAACTCCCCACAATTATTAGGCAATTCAAGTTTTAATGTATCTAGTTTAATAATAGGCTTAGAATTGCTCTTGAAATGATTAATAGTAGTAGAAGAGGAAGAAGAAGAAGGGGAAGATGGAGAATAAGGGGAAAATGGAGGAGATGGAGCTTCTAAAGTTTTTCCTTCTTTTGGGTATGTGCAGGATCATGATGGGCCAAAAAGTGGCAATATGATGGGTATTTGTAGGGTATGTGGATAATGACTTTTTTTTAACCCAAAATTGATGAAATGAAAAGGGTTTTTAAAGGAGATTCTTAGCTTTCCACCAATATAAATTACGCTTTGCTTTGAATTTAATAAATAATTATTATTCATTTTCTATTTGAACTACGACTAAAGCCTTGATTGATAGGCTGATTGAAAAACATCTATAGCTTTCAAACGGTATCACATTTTTTGAATCCAAAACATGCGTCACATTATATGCTTCACATACTATAGGATTAAAATAATGAAAATTGAATTTCATGAAGTTTTGACCAAGTTAAGGTGGTCAGACATACAAATTTTTATATTTTTAAAAGTTGTAAAAAAAAATCATAATTAATTATTTACTTGGAAAAAATTATAAAAAATTATGCATCACACCCGGACATAAGGTCCTCTACTTATATCTAAAATATTATAAAAAAATACTATCATTTTATTATGGTTAGGGTGGTTAGACAGACACCTACTTCTTATTTTTTCCTTGAAATTTAAGTACTACTGCATTGAAATTTCAAATTTTCACCAAATAGATTTTTTTCTTTTTAAAATAAACCTAGTAGTTTAGAAACTACATTCAATTTACTACATATTCTATTCTTACATATTTTTTGAAATAATATAGATAACTTATTCAAATTTTTACATCAAGTTTCCTAACTCTGATTTTTCTGATTTTTTTGCCACTTAAGGGCCTATTTTTTCCATGATGATCCTGCACATACCCTTTTCTCACTTTTAATAATCTCCCTTTTTACGCTTCTTCTTGTCTACATAAAGCTCTTCCACCATTGCCTTCATGTCAAGAAAGGATCGCTGAAAAAACTTCTCATCAAACTTAGGATCAATACTTTTCCTAGCTTCAATTTCTTCCATTGTTGGAAAAGTCCTTCATTTTCCGATCTCAGGATTGTTTTCTTCTAGCTTACCTTCACCTTGTTGTTTCCTGGAACGTGTTAGCATCCAATTTTTCAATACTATTCACACAAAGCTCTGATACCAAACTTGATCTATATTAGGATCTATGACGATTGCTAATGAATGCTTAACTATTACAACAATTGATTCAAGCTTTACAAACGAAATTAACATAACAAAAATTCTTAAAAAACATAGCATAACAAGGTGATAACCGAATGAAAGAGAGAAAGAGATAAAATACAAAATGCAATTGATACTGGAGTTCATACGAGTGGACTACATCTTCGGGTCCCTCTCCAACAGAGTGACTGATCCTATTATGCTCCAAGAATAAGATTACAATTGCAAAACAAAACCATTCCCTTCCAACACTTCGACAACATAACGTTCCTCTGACATACAAGAATGGCTTCAACTCTTCAATGTAGTTCTCCTAGCATCATCACCTGCTTGATTTCTAAATGTCCCACTCTCCCAATTTCACCCCTTTTTATACAAAATTTTTGCCCAATTTGGTTTATAACCAAATGATTTACAAAATCAACCATATCCCCTTTACAAAGTAAAAAAATATTTGAAAATAACCTCAACCCCTAAATAACCCTTTGATTATCTTTAATAATCCTTTTAAGCCCATTTATAAGCTTGTTAAATTGGGCTTTAATCTTTTAAATATCATTAAAATATCATTTTAATATTATTTAAGCCCTTATGTAATTGGGCTTTTGATATCCTTAGTTATAGGGGTTAATATAGAAGATTCAACATTTAATAGAAAGAAGAGGCCCCAAAATTCTCTCACACCACCCCACCTTTCTCACTCTTTATGTGGTAGAATAGTCAACAAAAGAAAACTGCTGCCTATAAATAGTAGCATGCAATGCGATGGTGTATTTGTTGAGTGCAATGCTTGTGGAAGGGAGGTTATGGGTTCAAATCCCATCCCAAATTTTTGGTGGACAGTTGAATCTGACACTGCTGACAAAGTGCCACGTGGCACTCTATGATATGTAATTGGGCTTTTGATATCCTTAGTTATAGGGGTTAATATAGAAGATTCAACATTTAATAGAAAGAAGAGGCCCCAAAATTCTCTCACACC